>OY755198.1:0-325833 GCA_963576735.1 Bedellia somnulentella
CCTGCCTATCCCTTAATGAGATTTATACCCGTGAGCATGCGAAAAGCCAGTTATTGAAGAAAGGGCTGTATAGTGTCAGCTTACAATAACAATAACCAAATCTTTCATTATTTTACAATCCTTATAGACCATACAAAAGTGGTTAATGAATTTTCTGAATCTAAACCTCTGACTACCCCATTTCGGCATTTATAGTCGTGAATATGTATTTTTCTACACTAAACCATTTTCTTACTTATGACCTGTTGTTCCTCGTGAGCCTTACCTAAATAATTTAATAGGATTTTATTACATTACATTTGCATTTTGCCAGAATCCGCAACAGTCGGATGCAACACACAGTCTCACAATAATATGATATCACGGAATTGATGAGTGACTATAGCCTGCCCCCTATCACGCGAGTACAATGTCCAAGCAAAACGTGGGAACTCTGAACACCAAGTGACAACAACGTCACGTGATGTTAAGAAGTATGAGTACCTCTGCCAACCCTTTCGGAGATATTCGGCGTCAACGATTGAGTTTGAGTATATAGAATATGTAAGAAGTAAGACATACACTGATGGCTGTTATCGCTACAAGTGGTAGCCAGAGATTTCGAACTAACTGCTCAGCCATTTGGGGCAAGAGCAAGGGGGTATAATATGGTTGAATAAATAGACTGAATCCAACGTAGAAACCGTTAAACCACGGAGGCTCTCACTGTACATCCGAGACAGTCTGTGATGTGAAACATGCATAAATGTTAATGCTGGAGTGTTATGATCATGCAAGCTCCTTTTCTTTTAACTACTAATCAACTTACCGACAGATTTCGCGATGAAATATTCTTACTTGAATAAAAAAAACTCGCGTTGATGAAAAATACTTACCCCACTACTTTAATTAGGCTGAAAGGTCTGTATCAATGTCATTTGCAACTGTTTTTATGCTTTCTGAAGTTAATATTTTCGTTTAATAAGTTACGAATTTTCAAAGTTTTGGAAATGTTGAGAAGTTAAATAACTACATGTTTATTTTTCAATTATATATTTTTTCTTTGAAGTGTCAGTTATAAAAGCACTTCTCCATTTCTGCCCATGAGTGATTGTAAAGGCGACAAAGGGTTTTGGGGCGTTTTAAATTGTTTTTGGGCATGCGCTTTGAGACCCGTCACAGAGAACCTTTATTTTACACCTATCTTCAGTCTTCTTTTCTTGTACACCTATCAGCCAGCTAAGCTCTAGGGATTTAAAGCCGTGAGTACATGTATATACGTAAGATATTTATCTTTATAAAATATTTATTCAATAAAACTTATAAACTAGTGTTCAAATCCTGAGTCGGGCCTACACCAATTTGTCTTTTCTAAAGACATATGTGTGGTTGATTTATCATGGTTGTTAACGGTGAGGGAAAAACATCGTGAGGAAACCCACATGGCTGAGTTGTACTTCAAAACGGCGATAGGCCTGCCCCCTATCACGTGAGTACACTGTCCATGCAAAACGTGGGTACCCAGGTGACAAAGACACGTGATGTTCAGAAGTATTAGTACTTCTGCCAACCCCTTCTGGGATATTCGGCGTGAACGTTTATGTATTATTATGTATGTTATTATTCAATAAAACATGCAGTGTCTGCTTAGAATAGCACTAAACCCTTTCTTCCTGCGGGAGGCGTACGATGTGGTGTGAGGCTTTTAAGGAAAAAGTCAAAGACTTTAATTTGATGACTTTCTCCAAAAGTGGCTAAGAAATTCTTGATTCCGAGGCTCTGGCTACCCCGGTTTAGGAAGTTAGATTAGGTTGAAAAAACAAGATCGTTCTAAATCAATATGTTTATTACACTTTACACGAAGACATATGCAGGTCAATATAAAACTTATTGTGGTTATTACAGATCCAATCAACGTATGAAAGCGCAGTGACATTGATTCATATAGGACTTAGCTAAATAGAGAAGAAAACGAAGAATGTCAATATCCGTTAGTGGTTCAGTTTATTTCTACTGACTTAAGGGCCTCCCCGCATTTTGCAGCTATTGCGCTCACTCTTACCTTACGTCAAATTTACTGAGAGTGACAGGGACGGATAAATGTAGTTTATTTAGTTTTATAGAATAACTATAATATTTAAATGAAAAGTTAAACATCAAAGTTACAGATCTTAAAGCTACGCGTATATAGACACATAATGAGTTCACATGTATGTTATGCCAGTGGAGCCTATACGGTTTTTATGAAAACAAAGCATGTTCCAATTCAATTTTTTTCATCATATTTTTCAACAAATTATTAAAATGTTAAACATCAAATTTTAACACCATGAACTAATCACCAACATATATTTTATTCATGTCATATCAATATCATCAAATCAGACTTTATAGAATTTCCAAACAATCAATATCAACCTATTTTTCCGGGGACGCCCCTAAGCGAAGCAGATGTTTGACCAACAAAAGTCAGAAAATTGAATCAACCAATCAGGGTGTAGGGCCACTTATTTTGACAATAATTGTCTTAAATAATTATGAGTTTATTGCGGATCTTATTTAGTAATGATGAGGATTCCACTTACTCAAAATGAGGAATTTCCTCATATTTTTGAAGTTCCTCTTCCTCTTCCTCAAAATTTGATTTTATAAAATCCTCTTCCTTATCCTCATCCTCGTATTTAAAGAGGAATTTAAGAGGAACGAGAGTTTGAGTTTTGCTGAAACGAAATGTGTGTGAAAGAGGCAGAGAAGTCTCGCCGTATTAAATAGTTAAAGGAAGACAGAGATGGAAACATGTAAACAAGTTCAATGATGGCGTAATCTGCGTAATGTCACTTGTTCTCTTCAGCATCTTCTTCCTCATCCTCTTCCTCTTAGTCTGCCAGATTCCTCATCCTTATCCTGTTCCTCAAAATTGATTATAAAATAATCCTATTCCTCATCCTCTTGATCATAACAAGTTCCCCAACAACCCTAATCTTATTCAGCAGTTTTTGTACTGTGTTTGTTTTCCACACTATTTAGTGAAGTCCTCTATGCACTGAGTAAAGTGTACTCTGGCAAAATATATCAGTTATAAATAAAGTTTGTTGAATGCTAAGTTAAGTAATATTCGATTTTACGTTCTAACTAATAATTAACAGATACATACATATACTAGCCGTGTAGTGTCGGCTTAGAATAACACTACCCCATTTCTACCCGTGGGTGATCGTAAAAGGCGACTAAGGGTATAGGGTCTTTTGAAGTAATTTTTGGGCGATGTGGTTGGAGACCCGTCACCAACAATTCTACTAAAAGTGGCTTAGGAGTTTTTCATTCCAAAGCTCTGGCTACCCCGTTAAGGGATTTATAGCCGTGAGTATATGTATGTATGTATGTATACATATACTATATCCCTAAAAAGAGTAGTCAGAGCTTCGGAATCTAAAATTGTTTCAGCCACTTTTGGAAGTTTAGATTACTATACAATCTTATCTCCAATCAACTTCTAAAAGTGGCTGAGGAATTTCTTATTCCGAAGTTCTGGCTACCCCTTCTGGGGATTTATAGCCGTGAGTATATAAATATGTATGTATCACGTTACCAAAATTTTACATCATAATTTGCATTTATGTGTGAAAATATTATCATTTAGAGTTACGAGTGGATGGTCAGTCACTTTATCAGAGTACAACTTTACAATATTATTTCGCTTCAACAATTTGCTCAAACATCGAATAAATTCATAAAATAATATGTATGAATGAATGGGTTAAACAAAATAACTCATACAATTCACTCACCACATCTAGAAAAGTAAAAAAGGTACAATTACTTATTAATATATATTTATTTCTAATAACGTGTGAGGTATAAAGCTATGTTTGTGGCATATTTTCGGAATACAACTTTATTTCATCATTTTTAACTATTTATATGATTCATTATAGAACCTCTTTTGTAATAATAAAAGACAATGCAAGTGTTTGGTACCCCCCTCCAATAGTCATGTGTGGTACATTTTTTTATAGGTATTTTTGAGCTAAACATAAGTTGTTATGGCGACTACATCCAAATCATTGCCCGTTCTTGGATATCGACACTTCAATATGTTTAATTATTGGTATAGTAAGACGAGTGTTAGTGTTTTATTATCAAGAATTTCATTGTATAGCCCCACTGACCACACAAAATCAACAATCCGATTTTTTATACCGATGACTTGAACAAAATCCTATTGAATTAATAAAAAAAATAAAAATATTCCGACAAATAATCAGGAGAAGGTACTCATATATTATTATTCTATACGTCTGCCCCTTTCTTAAAATGTATCACACAACCCTATTGGAGTGGGTACCTGATTCCACACAAACATTGGCATTGTCCTTTATAATAGGATCAGTCCTGAGGGTCCACTCTTCACATCGAGAATGTTAACAGGCATACTTATCTCTTCTAACCCATATTAAAATTTATTTCTGTCTCGCTCACACGATCGAATATTCGTATTTTAACATTTCTGATATATGAGAGAGAATACAGGGTGATATTCGACTGATCCAACGATACTTCCGTAGTTCTCGTTGGTTTCATCGAATAGAAAGCGCCAATATGAATATTATTCTGTTCCTTAAATCCGATTATTAATATTTCTCTTCCCATCCTTATATTATAAATCTGAATCTTCGTTGCGTGCGAGCGAGACAGATATAAAAGTTTATATGGGTAGAAGAGATACATATGCTCATTATCGAGCTCGGCGTGAAGAGTAGACCTTTTAGTAAAAATTGTTAGTTGATTATGTCAATTAAAAGTTGTTTAGAAGCATAAATTCTCATATTATTATAGTTACATCAGGACCCATCCTATGATGAACTTATATTTACATATTCAGGGAGCTCCACTACTATACAATATAGAGAATAAGCACCTTAAGAATGGGAAACGGTTTTAAATACAAAAATTCAGTAGTTTTTTAATTAAATGTTATTATTTAATATGGCATAGATAAGGAACACCCTGTATATATAAAATGTGTTCGTTTAGTCACTATCGAAATTCTCTATAATCACTTTACTCATACAAACTAATAACATATTACACTAGAACAAATTTTAAATCACGAAAAAGGCAACACCTCTTTCATAATTATGAACAAGTATATACTGAAATTTTGTTTTGAACAGTACTTTTATTTTTCGCGATAAATAAATTATTTTCTTAGTAAATGTTCTTTTGCTGTGTAGTGTCAGCTTAGAATAGCACTACCCCATTCTTCCGGTGGGTGTACGTAAGAGGCGACTAACGGTATTGGGGCTATTAAGGGATTTTTGGGCAATGTGGTTGGAGACCCATCACCAACAACCTTTATTCTACCATCTCTTCCCCATGCAACTTTCCAAAAGTGGCTGAGGAATTTCTAATTCCACATTTATAGCCGTGAGTATATGTAAATGTTCTCGTCTTTATGAGTAGAACGATTAATAACATTTTCGGTAGTGACTAAATTGACACTAATATATAATAACAGTAGATGGATTGCGAGTTATAATCAAAATATCGTTTTAAATTAGAACCACCGAGCTCCATACATCAGAGTGAAAACAGTACATATTCGTGTCTGTTTCACTCTTTAGCATTATGGTACACCCAAAGACTCAAATTTTCATATCATCCCCGGAGGGGTTGGCAGAGGTACTAATACTTCTGAACATCACGTGACTTTGTCACCTGGTGTTCAGAGTACCCACGTTTTGCATGGACAGTGTACTCACGTGATAGGAGGCAGGCCTGTCGCTGTTTTGTACGAATACACTGTCACATGACTAAGTACATTTTTGTCATTACAACACATTCTTGTTACATGAGGTTGCGGATTCGATCCCCGCTAAGAGCAACATTTATAAATGTTTGTTTCTCAGTCTTGGATGTTATTTATATGTGTATTTTATAACATTAAATATATCCTAATATATATATATATATTTAATAAATATATATTCTTTACTTAGTATCTCTTAATACAAGTTCTACTTATTTCGGGGTTAACTTTATTTGTGTATAATATGTATTTTTGACGTGACAACGTCTCATAAATTGGTTTGCCGGGTGACACTTCAAGAAACTGCGTTACGCTCCGCTCACGTTATGCGCTCACAATGAGAGCGAGTGAGAGGCACGCGTCCCTTCCACTCGGGCATGGTTAGCCCGCCTAAGAGCGAGAGAGACAGACATAATTTCATCCTTCTTCCTACTGTACGAATGAATATTCACATTAATTATTTTACCACTCAAAGTCGTTGTCACGTAAAACTTTCGCCCGTATACCGACTTATACAGGCTACCAATTTTTTTTTGTTTATTACATTACTACAACCTAAAAACTCTTAAAATCTCGCAATACCCCTACACATAAATACAAATAAAGAGCTTATTCCATTACACTTTGTCGTTGCTGAATTCAGACGCCCTTCGAAGTTACTGCCGCAGACGCTTGTCATTCCACTACACAAATTTCAGTTTGAACGTTATTCCACTAGTCTGAATTCAGATTCTGTGGCTTTCAGACGTCTTCATTCAGACAAATGGAATAAGCTCTTAATCGAAACACTAAAACAACAGATGTGTATACATATAATACTATTCGAAGAGCAAGGAAGCGCTCGCGTAAGACACGGAGGAGTCCTGCATCGTCATACATTGCGACGATTGCGCGTATTTCAGAAACTTCATAAACATGGACGGGGGGCTCGGTTTGCTGCGGAGACTTTCTATGGCCTGAAAGAGATAGTCAACATCAATGTATATCAATAATAAGTAAATGTAAGATAATAAATAAAGGAAAGAAAAATTTCGACACAGGCGGGAAAAAAAAAACATTTTCTTTCCTTTATTTATTCTTTATTTATTAGTAATAATCCCCACATTAGGTTTTCATGAACAAAAAGATTTAAATTAAATGTAAGATGCTTCTTATTATAATAGATACATACATATACTCACGACTATTAACGGGGTAGCCAGAGCTTTGGAATGAGAAATACCTCAGCCACTTTTGGAAGTTGATCGGGGAAAGGATGGTAATAATAAATGTTTTTGGTGACGGGTCTCCAACCACATCGCCCAAAAATCAATAACAATAAGCCCCTATACCCTTAGTCGCCTCTTACGATCACCCACGGGTAGAAATGGAGTAGTGTTATTCTAAGCCGACACTACACGGCACACGGCATAGATGAAGATATTACATAAATATATTTTTTTGTACATGACAGAGAACCTGTGGCCCTGCACTAGGCAAGCCTGTATCGTGGGTACCGAGTAATGATACGCTATGTGACATTCATACTGTTAAAATTTACATTGTACCTATAGGTATTAAAAATTGAATTACTTACGAACAAAAAAGTAAACAGTTCCTAAAGTTTAAAAAAATGTGAATTAAGGAAATTTCGGGCGATGCGGTTGGAGACCCATCACCAACAACCTTTATTTTACCATCTTTTCCCTACTCAACTACTAAAAGTGGCTGAGGAATTTCTAATTCCTTAGCTCTGGCTACCCCTTCTAGGGATTTATAGCCGTGAGTATATGTATGAGTAACAGTGTATGTATGTAATACCTGTAACAGCACTCCGATGGGGTGTCTCCCGCAGATAGTATTGTTGTATTTGTTGAGATACTCCGTGAACGCTCGCGGTTGCATCGTCTCTATTATGTCCATACCCTGAGGGAATGTAAATACATCATCACATATATAAATATAGAGTCGATTACTACATAGAATGTAAATGAATATAAGAAAACTACATACATACATACATATACTCACGGCTATTAATCCCTTAACGGGGTAGCCAGAGCTTTGGAATGACAAATTCCTCAGCCACTTTTGGAAGTTGAGTGGGGAAAAGATGGTAATAATAAATGATTTTGGTGACGGGTCTCCAACCACATCGCCCAAAAATCACTTAAAAAGCTCCTACACCCTTAGTCGCCTCTTACGATCACCCACGGGTAGAAATGGGGTAGTGTTATTCTAAGCCGACACTACACGGCATTATAAGAAAACTGCTTAGTAAAATTTTATACTAGCCACTATTCACACCAACAAATATATGCAAAAAAAAACTCAATTGTATAAAGTATAATCTTATTAATATTATAAATGTGAAAGTTTGGATGTTTGTGTGTTTGAGGCAAAAAGGCTTCTCAATTACATAATATAAATGAATGAAATTTAGTAGAATGCTAGATAATGACCCCAATTATAACATAGGATACTTTTTATCCCGGAAAAATTTGACCAATAAAATATTCACGCCTGATTGAACTCAGAGTACCAGAAAAAACGCCTAAAGGTTGGCATACGCAAATTTACAGTAAGAAGTCTGTCGGGTCAGCTAGTTTTATTATAATTATATCCAAACATCTAATAAAACGTAACGTAAACTTTCACATTTATAATGTTAATAGGATATATATATAGTGAATATTGATTCAATGTATTTGAAATTCCAAAAACGTCTTTAAATGCACGTATTGTGTCATAGTTTAAAGCCACAAATGAGCATTACTTCATACTCGTCCATTCGCTCAATTTGCTTCAACTTGATCTGAAACATTCACTTCCCATATCAATAATTACATAAATCTTATCCTATTTCACTCACCCGCCGTGTAGTGTCTAGAATAACTTAGAATAACACTACCCCATTTCTACCCGTGGGTGATCGTAAAAGGCGACTAACGGTGTAGGGGCTTTTAAAGTGATTTTTGGGCGATGTGGTTGGAGACCCGTCACCAAAAACATTTATTATTACAACCTTTTCCCCAATCAACTAACAAAAGTGGCTGAGGAATTTCTAATTCCAAAGCTCTGGCTACCCCGTTTAGGGATTTATAGCCGTGAGTATATTTATGCAAAACATATATTGTGTTTTTTTATAATTGTATTTTAATGTAAATATGCTCATGCATTTTTATTTTTTCTTGTACTTAGTTTGCTCCTACATAACATAACATAAACGTTCACGCCGAATATCCCCGAAGGGGTTGGCAGAGGTACTTATACTTCTGAACATCACGTGACTTTGTCACCTGGTGTTCAGAGTACCCACGTTTTACTTGGACAGTGTACTCACGTGATAGGGGGCAGGCCTATCGTCGTTTTGTACGATTACACTGTCACATGACTAAGTACAACTCAGCCATGTGGGTTTCCTCACGATGTTTTTCCTCACCGTTAACAACCATGATAAATTAACCACACATATGTTATATTTTGCTCCTACTATACAGCAAATGATGTCTTTGTTTCGTTCATTCTTCTTTCTTTCCGTTCCGTATCCTCACCTGTCGATCCAGCCACTCGATCCCCTGGTAGATGTTGGTGTGTTTGCTATGTCTCCACGTGTAGCGGAACCGAGAGCCCCAGTGACAGAAATCGGACGATATCACGAACAGATTCTGAGGATCGGCTAAGTATGGGGCGAAGATTGCGCCGTATCTGAAAAAAACATACATACATACATATACTCACGGCCATAATTCCCTAAACGGGTTAGCCAGAGCTTTGGAATGAGAAATTCCTCAGCCACTTTTGGAAGTTGAGTGGGGAACAGATGGTAATAATAAATGTTTTTGGTGACGGGTCTCCAACCACATCGCCCAAAAATCACTTGAAAAGTCCCTATACCCTTAGTCGTAGTAGTGATGGGGTAGCGTAGAAATGGGGTAGTGTTATTCTAAGCCGACACTACACAGCTGGGAAAAAAACATGGTTAAAAGATTATGTAATATCAGCAAAGATATACTGGCCAGTACACCCTGCTGTACACCAACTTGTAATTTGAATTTATGCTTAATTCTAAAAAAAATTACATACCGCGATGTAGGATATGAGTGAGACGCTGCTATGTGCGAGTGAGTCCGCTGTAGTGTGCGCTCAAACAGTACTCCCACATTTACATACATACATGTTACGGACAATCATTTTAGTAGAGGACCAATTTAGATCAGAGATGAGATTGCGCTGAAAAAAGCAGGCGTTCGTATTCTAAAGACTTTTTATCATGAATGCTCTTTTAAGCATAAATGCATAGATAGATTACCGTATATAAAGCTTAAAAGGATTGCTAGAATTGTGCGGTAGGCGACAAATCGCCTCGGCGTTCCTTTATGAGAAAAATGGGAGCGAGAATGTAAATTTCTTGAACTTCACTGTCAAACACGAGTACCACAATTAAAAAGTACATACAATTAAAGATATTAAAAAAACAGTTACTTTTGGAACTTAAATGAGGAAAAGATATATCATCGCATCCTACATCGACGTATATATATATTTTCTAGATTGTTATGAATACTTCATAGCTGTGTAGTGTCGGCTTAGAATAGCACTACCCCATTTCTTCCGATGGGTGTACGTAAGAGGCGACTAACGGTATTGGAACTTTTAAGGGATTTTTGGGCGATGCGGTTGGAGACCCATCACCAACAACCTTTATTTCACCATCTTTCCCCCACGCAACTTCCAAAAGTGGCTGAGGAATTAGAAATTTCTCAGCTCGGGCTATATGTAGAGTATATGTATGTATGTATGTACTTCATAGCGTTTTACTTATCTTCAACTCAGCTTCTTCAATCTGCAAAGCTTGAGCAGTGGTTCATGAAACCTCAGATATTTTAAAAACAACGCTACCCGTGCGAAGCTGGGCCGATCCACTAGTTTAGTAATGAGTAAGTAAGTAATCCTTTTAAACAAACATACAAAGTTAAATTTTTAACTCTATAAAATATACATACATACATACATATACTGACGCCATTAGTTCCCATTGGGGTAGGCAGAGACTATCGATCGCCACTTCGTACGATCCTGACAAACCTCTCTAGCTTCGTTTACATCCACCAATCTTTTCATACATGTTCTTTTATTCTTCATACTTCGGACGCCAGCCTTTTTGAGCACACTCTCAATTTGGTCCAAGTGTGTTCTCCGTGGTCGTCCTCTACTAACATTACAACATCCACACTAGCTGTATAGATGCCTTTTACCAATTTTCTATCATCCATCCTCTCTATGTGCCCAAACCATCTCAACATTGCTTTTTCTATCTTTCTTACAATATCATCTTTCACACCACACTTTTCACAACAACTTTTAAAACAAAAACTTACTTGGCCTCTTTCTCAGGTGATATGGAGCCAACAAGGACTGGTATTATCGTGAAACCAGTTTTGTATCTGAAACAAATAACATATTATATTGAAGAATATGGTTTTATTTAATAATCATGTAGAACAAACTAGTATTGATTTATTTTAAAATATACTTTATGTAATTCGGTATGCAAAGTTTTACAAAAGTGATGCGATTACAAAACCATTTCGAGATATTATGTTTTTAAAACATATTTTCTTGAAATTAAATCAAACAAAGCTAAGATGACCGTTATTTTAACAAAATACTGTAACAGTATTTGACCTTCAGCGTTGTTTCAAAGACAATCGTTTTAGCAGTATATTTATAAAATATCGAAAATCATAGGTTTGTTTAGTATTATATCCTAATAATTTCATTTGAGATCACAAATTCGTGAAATGTTTTGCAATCAGCAACATTTTTATTAAACAATTCGCTTTATTTGCATGTCGCTACGTGATATTTTCGATCGATGACGTCATTAAGTACAAAAATTAAACAATCTTTAAAAAATCATAACTTTGCAATTACTCATTTTAAATGAAAAATATTCAAATTAGTCTTTTATTTTCGTGTTTGCTATCGAATAAAAATATTTAATAAATACCAAAAAAAAACTTTGCATACCGAATTGTTAACTTAACTATCACTTGAAAACCCTTGGATAACGTGACAAGTTAAATCAAGTTCATTGAATGGTCTGGGAGTTCAAACAAGAACGAAATGAGGATAAAAATATTTAGTTAGAAGTTAATATATATATTTGCCGTGTAGTGTCGGCTTAGAATAACACTACCCCATTTCTACCCGTGGGTGATCGTAAGAGGCGACTAAGGTTATAGGGGCTTTTTAAGTGATTTTTGGGCGATGTGGTTGGAGAACCGTCACCAAAAACATTTATTATTACCATCTTCCCCCCAATCAACTTCCAAAAGTGGCTGAGGAATTTCTCATTCCAAAGCTCTGGCAACCCCGTTAGGAGATTTATAGCCGTGAGCATATATTATGTGAATATATGTATTTATCTATTTAGGGCGTACATATGTAGACGACACGTGATAGCTCAATGGGTAGAACATCGTGCAAACGACTGGTGTTCAAATCCCGGGTCACACCAATTTGTCTTTTCTAAAGACATAAGTGTGGTTAATTTATCATGGTTGTCAGCGGTGAGGGAAAACATCATGAGGAAACCCACATGACTGAGTTAAACTTAGTCATGTGACAGTGTATTCGTACAAAACGGCGATAGGCCTGCCCCCTATCACGTGAGTACACTGTCCATGCAAAACGTGGGTACTCTGAACACCAGGTGACAAAGTCACGTGATGTTTAGAAGTATTAGTACCTGTACCAACCCCTTCGGGAATATTCATCGTGAACGTTTGAGTTATGTTATATATGTATGATAAACATGGTACAATACTCACTCCTCCATAACCTTAGCGATGTAAGGTAAATGCATCTCTATAGAATGCTCATCTTCGTCCGTCTGTACGTCCATCCATTCGAACTGACGGGTCGCCTCTAGTTCCGAGTAGACTGGAAAATATTATGTAACAATTAGTTTTATTCAAATAAATAACTGTTAAAATCTCTTATAAATAATATTTAAAAAAATAAAAAAATAAGCATTTATTACAAACATTCAGTTTACATGGCATGAAATTTCATTGAAATCTTGCACTAGGCTGGGCGCAAACGCTACTTAAACGTGTAAAAGAAATAAAGGATAGAATTTCGCGCTGGCAGCCATTGACACGGTAGCTCAATTGGCAGAGCGACGGGGGCGTATACCCGAGGTCGCGGGTTCGATTCCCGCCTGTGTCGAAATTTTTCTTTCCTTTATTTATTAAGAGACTTATAAGTTTACGTTGTTTATAGAAGGAATGACAGAAGTACTAATACTTCTAAACATCACGTGACATGCATTGTATGACCAAATAGAAAATGTTCATGTTAGACAGTACGGTCTAGGTCGTAGTTTTTGACTAAATATTCAATTAAAAGAAAACAACATACAAATAGTTTATTTTTTACCCTTTATTCATATTTTGCTTTTCGACAATAAATTCATCAAAAGTATGCTGCTGCTTGCTTGGTGGTATAAATATGTACCATGTTGTGCGTCTAATAAAGTTTTATTTATTTTACTATTTATTAATCAGTCACTGTACCTGCCTGAAAGTACAAAGGTAATAGGGATGTCAACTAATAATCAGCATGGTTTTAAACTGCATTGTATTACTCCTCAGTCTGCTTGTCGATCTTGAATTCGTCAAAACTACAAATTAACCACTGACAAAACTATAAAATTCAGAAACTTTAAAAAAGGGGACCCACTAAATGTTTATGGGGCTAAATTTCCGATTTACAATATTATTCAGAATAAGATAATTAATAAAGAATAAATAAAGGAAAGAAAAATTTCGACACAGGCGGGAATCGAACCCGCGACCTCGGGTATACGCCCCCGTCGCTCTGCCAATTGAGCTACCGTGTCAATGGCTGCCAGCGTAATAATCCCCACATGAGGTTTTCATGAACAAAAAGATTTAAAAAATTATAAGATAACTAAGTCAGTATATATAGTATAGCAACTTACTCTGCTTGTCGATAGTGAGGTCGTAGAGCGGCGTGGCGTACTTATCCAGAGACGACAGCGCGCACCCGTTGAGACGAACGTGGTGCGACGGACCCAGGATGAAGATGCGCTTGCTACGGTTATCATATGATTAACATGTTAATATCCTCACGGCTATAAGCAGAGAGGGGTAGCCAGAGGTAGAGAATTAGAAATTATAGAGCTACTTTTGGAAATGTGAGTGGGGAATAGATGGTACAAATAAATGTAAATGGAATGTAAACGTAAGAGGCGACTAACGGTATTGGGGCTTTTTAAGGAATTTTTGGGCGATGCGGTTGAAGAGACATAACCAACAACAAGCTTTTTTGCCCACTCAACTTCCAATAGACGGACGCGGTGCGAAGGACCCAGGATGAAGATGCGCTTGCTACGGTTATTATATGTTTCACATGTTAAAGAGTAACGCCCGATTTCTGAATTGAGTATTCAAGCTGAGAACGACTTAAGTATCGTTTTGTCCCATTCAGTTGTTAAGATTTCAATGCGACAGAACGATACATAATTTGTTCTCAGCTGGAATACTCAATTCAGAAATCGGGCGTAAGAGAGTAAAAGACATTCATTTGGCAAATGAACACGCACACACACAAAAACATGAATGAAACATAATAAAAAACACAAAGATAAATGTATTATAAATGTATTGCTGTGTAGTGTCGGCTTAGAATAGCACTACCCCTTTTCTTCCGGTGGGTGTACGTAAGAGGCGACTAACGGTATTGGGGCTTTTTAGTGATTTTGGGCGACGCGGTTTGGAGACCCATCACCATAGACATTTATTTGTACCATCTATTCCCCTCTCACATTTCCAAGTGGCTGAGGAATTTCTAATTCCTTAGCTCTGGCTACCCCTTCTAGGGATTTATAGCCGTGAGTATATGTATGTATGCATTTTACTATCTTAATAGCTTAGTAAGAATGAGATCACACACAGGCTATATATATTTAGCATGTTAATATAACCACGGCTATAAGCCCAAAGAGGAGCAGCCAGAGAAAGAGAATTCGAAAGTATAGAGTTACTTTTGGAAGTTGAGTCGAGAAGAGATTGTGAAATAAAGTCTGTTTGATTTCGTACGAGGCAAAAACATTTATTTTACTATCTTTTCTCTTCTTAATTTCCACAAGTGGCTGAGTATTTTCTTGTTTTGTAGTTCTGGCTACCCCATCCAGAAATTGACAGGCGTCAGTACATGTATGCATGTATATAACTTACACAACGACCGGGCTAACTTGTCTGTACGCGAAAGCTGCGCACGCGCCACAATACGAATATCCTGCGTGCCTGAAAATAAAAATATACAGTTATATAAAACATCATCATTAAACTATTTTACATACATACATACATATACTCACGCCATTAATTCCCATTGGAGTAGGCAGAGACTATCGATCGCCACTTCGTACGATCCTGACAAACCTCTCTAGCTTCGTTTACATCCATCAATCTTTTCATACATGCTCTTTTATTCTTCATACTTCGGACGCCAGCCTTTTTGAGCACACTCTTAATTTGGTCCAAGTGTGTTCTCCGTGGTCGTCCTCTACTAACATTACCATCCACACTAGCTCTATAGATCCCTTTTACCTATTTTCTATCATCCATCCTCTCTAAAATCCTCTATAAACTATTTTAATAGCTTAGTAAAAGGCAAAAGCGGCCTATGCCCAACTGAGACCTGTCTGGGAGTCAAATGTCCTTTCCCGTCGAGTAAAGCTGTCCCTCTTCGAATCCGTGGTGAAATCCGTTCTGCTCTTTGGTTGTGAAACGTGGAGAGTGACAAAGGGATTGACGAATACGCTCCAAGTCTTCGTCAACAAGTCCCTGAGGTCGATTCTCCGCATTTACTGGCCAATGACAATCCGGAACGTTAACCTGTGGAACCGATGCCAGCAGATTCCAGTTGTGACTGATATCGCACTGAGAAAATGCAGATGGGGCACACATTTCGAAAAGTACCACAAGAGCGAGCTGCGAGCGGCGGGACTGAGCTGGAGAGCTGTTAGTAGAGGACGGCCACGGAGTACACACTGGGACCAAATTGAGAATGTGCTCAATAAGGCAGGCGTCCGAAGTATGAAGAATAAAAGAGCATGTATGAAAAGATAGATGGATCTAGACGAAGCTAGAGAGGCTTGCCAGGATCTTACGAAGTGGCGATCGATAGTCTCTGCCTACCCCAATGGGAATTAACGGCGTGAGTATATGTATGCATGTAACAACGAGTCTTCAACCAATGATAGAAAAAAAAATACGCAAGGCATCACAAAAATACAAACAAAACTGCACTAATATCTAAAGGAAAAAATCATACATACATATACTCACGGCTATAAATCCCTAGATAGGGTAGCCAGAGCTAAGGAATTAGAAATTCCTCAGCCACTTTTGGCAAGTTAAGTGGGGAAAAGATGGTAAAATAAAGGTTGTTGGTGATGGGTCTCCAACCACATCGCCCAAAAATCCCTTAAAAGCCCTAATACCGTTAGTCGCCTCTGACGTAAAAGCGGGCACACTATCTGATGCAATCAAACTTATAGTTCCTCAAAGAGTCAGCTAAACATCACATGCCGTTTTCACCTGGTTTTGTAAGTACCCACGTTTGGCTTCTACAGTGTACGCACGTGACAGGGGTTTGCCTTTTGACCTTTTTTTACGAATTAAATTCAACCATGTTGGTTTCCTCGCGATTCTATCCCTCACCGTTGACACCAAAATCTCCCAAAAAACCTAAAAGAAACATTAGAATGTTTTTTGCCACTTAACTCAATAGATAGGCTATTTGACTGTAATAAAAATATACATTTCTTTTATTTCATTAGTGTTAATATTTCTTTTTAGGAGCAATATGTAATAATGCGAGATAAAAATATTGCATTATTTCACTAAAATCCGTCTTCTAAAATAAGTATTTTTGATGCAACAGTCACATGACTAAATACGATCGTGATTGGCTATTTCTATGATGACGTAGATCACGCATAAACTGTCTGTGTATCGCTTCGCTCATTGGTATTTAATGCGGAATTGACGTCATTTGTGCTACAGCCGCCATATTACTTAAAGTTGCGTTTTCGCGGCACATTTGAATATTGCATTTTCTTTTTCGATTTTTTAATAAAATAGCTAAAATTAAGACAGAAAAATATTTTTTAGGGCTCCATATAAACAAATTAACACCGTAAGATAGTTTTC
Source organism: Bedellia somnulentella (assembly GCA_963576735.1). NCBI lineage: Eukaryota > Metazoa > Arthropoda > Insecta > Lepidoptera > Bedelliidae > Bedellia > Bedellia somnulentella. The sequence continues at coordinate 17,020 of OY755198.1, forward strand.
AAAACTAAGTCAAATAGCCTATTGGCACAGCGACGGGAGCGTTTATCCGGAGGTCGTGGGTTCGATCCCCGCTAGTGTCGAAATTTTTCTTTCCTCTATTTACTAAAAGAAACGTGCCTGCCTACACCTTCACCCTTTAGAATATCAAGGTGAAAAGCTATTACTCACGGTGCTATGATGGCCCGCGCCGGTCCGTGCGTGAGATCTGCCTTGGACAACCACAGATCTAACTGTCTCGATAGTTCACTACCTGAAACCAGAGGATATATAGGTTATGCTGTGTAGTGTCGGCTTAGAATAGCACTACCCCATTTTTTCCCGTGGGTGTACGTAAAAGGCGCCTGACGGTAATGGGACTTTTAAGGCATTTTTGGGCGATGTGGTTGGAGACCCATCACCAACAACCTTTATTAAACCATTTTTTCCTCACACAACTTCCAAAAGTGGCTGAGGATTTTCCAATTCCTTAGCTCTGGTTACTCCTTGAAGGGATTTATAGCCGTGAGTATGGTATTAATGTAGTTAAAGATTTGTATAAACTGCTCCAACAGTAAAAGTTGGTCAGAATGATCTCCTCAAAAACCTCCGCTTGGCTTATTCACAGTAGTTATAGCTTTCCGTTTCGACGTTATTAAGACGTTAGAGAATATTTAGAGGGAATGAGTGAATCACATACAAGTACACACGCATACATACACACACACATATACACACACAAATCAATAATTCTACACATTTTACGTTACACCTTTTCTCGCATATCTGTATGTACTACTGTGTTTTTTGTATCTTCTGTGGATGTCTGTTATTGGCCTTTTCTTTGTATTTATCTAATTGTAACTTATATGTTTATGTGCTGTTGATGTCCCTAATTAAATAAATAATAAATTTAGGTACATGAGCAAACTAACAACTGGTAGCTCACTGGGTTATATGAAGCCGTAGGATAAATTACTCTGCTTTTTTTCCGGGATCAGCGTGAACCCGCCCCCTGCGGATACAAAATCTAGCCATCTTTCCATCTGCGATGCAGTTGGCGATCCGTCACCAAAATCCATTTATTTTACCATCTTTTCCCCACACGATTTCCAAAAGTGGGTGAAGAATTTCTTATTCTGGAGTGTGATATATGTATGTTGAAAACTAAAACGGCTACCGTTGGTTTGCAGGCTCTTTCTAAAGAGAACACACATACACATACCGCACCCTTAATGATACATTCACTGTACACTGTAATGATAGGCAATGGGCTATTTGACAGGTTTTTAAAATCCATCTTATATGATGTAGTAGAGTTTAAGGAACCCAGTAAAAGTTATATATTTTAAATCTGGTGCGTATTTGCTGAAAAATTTCAAATTAAAAATTTAATATTCAAATAGCGCGTCAAAACACTATTTTGACAATATGGCGCTGCGAACGGGTCAGTGACGTCACTTGCCTGTATCTGGTCTGTGGCAACAAACGAGACACGAGGTTTCTTTACAGGCATGTGACGTCATCATAAACTCGACCATTCAAGAATGTTTTGTGTCACGTGACAAACGTTTAAAAATTTGCATTTTTATTTATGGATTTTTAAAGAAATCGATAATTATTTTCAACTTACGGTAATAAATAACCATTTTTAAACTCTTAATTTATACTGATGACAGCAATTGACACTTTATTTCTCGCATTGTCAAATAGCCTATTACTGCTACTATAGTGAAAAATAAAACAATCAACTTATATCACAATGTTTTAATAGATAACAAATTTAAATATATAATTATTAATTTAAGTAACTATCTATTTGCTTGTACATTCAGAATTTAAAAGAGCATGTATGAAAAGATTGATGAATGTGGACGCAGCTATGGCGCTGACTGAAAATCAGTGCTGTGAGGTCAAACCTCGCAGCTTTTGCTTAGTCAGTGCCCTTTCGCTGCAAAATGGGGCAAAGTTTTAACATTATTATTTAGTTTTGTTTAATTTTAGAATGATCTCAGTCTTTTCTATTATTTTCTTTTCTTTGTCACTGTTCATGGTTTTGTTTACATTGTTTTTAACATGTCCTTTTAAATGCTTTTGATTTATTTTAAATTTATTTTTCTTTAGTGTTAGTTTTAAGTTTTATTATTTTTTGTGTTGTATTTAATTTGTGTCATATTTGCTGCAAATAATCAGTATAAAATAAAAAAAAGTGATTTTTTTTTTCATTCATGTTACCGTCATATTATACATATAAAACATTATTTTTTTTTATAAATTGTATATTAGGGTCAAACAAAGCGATAAGATTATCTCAAGTGTGTTATCAAAAGTTGGAGATATGGTTAAAAACCCAGTACCATTGTCTCTGTACTTTAATGAACCCAATACGTAACATTTGTCAGTTATTTTCCAACATACATAATAAACAATCAACACGAATCTCTAGGTGTCACATCACTGCCATCACCATCATCATCATCGACATCACTTTCCATCATCTGCGATATCAAATCAGACGCATGTCTCATCAAATCCTCCCCAAACTTCGGGAACTTTTCTTGAAATTTAGCTTTCAAGTTCTCCACTTCGTTCTGACTCGTCTCTATATCATCTACATTAGTTTTAACATTTCTAAACTCATTCAATTTCTCAATATCTACTTTAGAAGTCTTCTTTATGTCATCTAATGCTTTTATGGAGTCTGTAACGACATCCAACAGTTTTTGATGACCTGAATTACGATCGTAACCGAAGTCTAGGTTCTTGGTTTCAATTTTATTCAAATGAGCTTGCTCTTTTGATGTAAGGTCATTTAATAAGTCTTTCGCTTCTGATGTTTTAGTTGCGTTGACGAAATCATAGGTGTCTTGGCGCTTCATTTCTAGTAATCTGCAAATAGATTTATTTATGAAAAAATATTCAACCATAACTCATTCTTATTGGATTATTTATATATTCTTCTTGCCGTGGTTATCACAAGTCAATAGTAGGCAAAGAGATACATACATACATACATATACTCACGGCTATAAATCCCTAGATGGGGTAGTAGGAATGAGAAATTCCTCAGCCACCTTTGGAAAGTTGAGTGGGGAAAAGATGGTAAAATAAAGGTTGTTGGTGATGGGTGTCCAACCGCATCGCCCAAAAATCCCTTTAAAGCCCCAATACCGTTAGTTGCCTCTTACGTACACCCACCGGAAGAACTGGGATAGTGCCATTCTAACCTGATGCAAAGAGATGTAATACATATCTGACCTCATGTGTCATACAAAGGGATGAAGCTTGTATTAGTAATTGTTAGGCATCTATGTAGTGTCAGCTTATAATATCACTACCTCACTTCTACCCATGAGTGTTTGTAAGAGGCCACTAAGGGTATTGGGGCTTTTCAAGTGATTTATGGGCAATGCAATTGGAGACCCATCACGTAACAACCTTCATACTAAAACCTTTTCCTTACTCAACCTACAAAATGGCTGAGGAATTTCTTGTTCCGAAGCTCTGGCTATCACTTCTAGGGGTTTATAACCGTGAGTATCGGTATGTATGTATGTATGTTGGGCAATGTGGCTAGAGACCCATGAAAAACATTACTTTGAAACTATTTACTACCCAATCAACTTCCATAAGTCATTGAGAAATTGTCAACATTCTTGCTACACCTTCTGAGATTCCTTGCTATAGGTTTTTTAAAGGGATTTGTTAATAGTTATTGTTTGTGTAACTTGGCTGAATCAAGATTAAACACCATCCTATATTTGATGCCATGCTCCTTCTTAGGTTTTCATTTGGAAATAATAAATGACATAGGTATGGGAAAAGATGATTATAAGTGTTAAAATAAAGTTGTGGTGTGAAAGACAATATTGTGAAAATGATAGGAATGGGAATGTTTAGATGGTTAAGGGCACATAGAGAGGGTGGATGATAGTAAAATGGTTAAACATTTTAAAGAGCCAATGTGGATGGTTATTTCAACAGAGCACAAACTCAGAGGACACAGTTGGACCAAATAGAGTGTGCTTAAATGGCAGGCATCTGAAGTATGCATAAAAGATCATGCATGAAAAGATTGATGGATGTAAACGAAGCCTAGCCAAAGGCAAACAAAATTCTCATCCTACCACAATGGGAAAAAATGGTGTAAGTATAAGAATGTTTTAAAGAAACATACCTCTTTTCCTCAACAGCAAACGATATATCCTTTACTCGTTGCTGTGTTTTGTTCAACTGATCAATAGTGTCTTGAAATAGATTGCTCAAATTTGCGATCTGAAAATCGACTTCTGTTTCTTTCCTCGTAATTTTCTCCTTGGCAAGACAATCGGTTAACAAACTTCGCAGATATTTTCCATGGGCAATTTGCTTGAGTTCAAGTTCATATTCAGAAGATTCCGACTCCAAAGCAGTAGTGTCTTTCGAAATAATAGATGTATTTCTTGTGTTTGATTTAGCAACGGCCGTTTTTGGTCGGACATTTTTCGTCGATACTACACGTGTTCGAGATGATCCGGGTATATTAACTGTTGATGCACGACTGCTCTTTGTCGGCAATGGCTTTTGACTCGATGGTAACACACTCGTTCGCTTTTTATCCGACATTTTGATGAATTTGTTCTATTCACACCGAGACGTAAACAAAAATTGACGTTCCATTTTAAATTGAATTGTCATGGCAACCGTCAACATCTGGGGTGCGTTCAGAAACTAAAGTAAATAATACTGTGCGACATAAAAGTTTCAAGACAATACCGTAAGAAAACATTAACTGAAACTTTGCAATATATCAATACATCTATTTATAATTATAATCGGATTAAAATCAAAAAGTGCATACAACTAAAAATAAAAATATAATTTGTTTCGGAATGTTAAGAAAAGTAATCAATAACAACTAGTAAAAAACTTAATAAATTACACGAAAATATCTTTGCTTTTCTAATTTAATATTTTAAGGGTCGTAACTAAACAAATCTGAGAAAAATAAAACCTTTTTAAATACTTATAAACACCAAATATGTAACAAAGAAAAGGTCAATTACCCCAGTTGCATATATAAAAAAAAAGTAATCACAATACAATAAAGGCAAATGTAACCACTAACCATTCTCCGTGTACCAGCTACCGGCATGAGAAGCATTGCGACACGACATTTTAATTCACGAATCAGTCAACACTCCACAACTTAAAGATGAGAAAAGAAATAATATGTTTAACAAACACAATCTTGACTCTACAGTTTATTAAATTCTATTTTAATGTAGATTGGCTTTATTGTGTTCACCAGAATAAATTCGCCAGTGTCGAGTGAGTAATATATTTATCACGGGGCGCTGTTGTAAATCATTAGAAAGAATAGCTAGAGCTTCGGAATAATTAATCCCTCAGCCACTTTTGAAAGTTGTGTGGGAAAAAAATTGTAAAATAAGGGTTTTTGGTGATGGCGGTCTGCAACCGCATCGTCTAATAAACACTTAAAAAGCCCCAATACCCTACGTGTCACATCTTACGAACACCCACGGGAAGAAATGGGGTAGTGCTATTCAAAGCCAACACTACACAGCTTAGATACACAGCACTACATAGTAGGCATTAATGCCTTTGCTTTGTTAATTTCTTGCTCATTGCAAAGATTGTCATGTCTTGTCTGTGATAAAAAAAACAAACTAAGGTGAATTTGTCTACCTCTGTGTGAGTGCTCAAAAAAATAATCAAAATAAAATATTTTATTTATTTCGGATTGTTTGTTATCGCTTTAGTCGGCAGAAAGTTTTTACTCCTGTGATAAGAATTGTGAATGTTTTCTTCAAAAGTTATATACTAGACCTATTGCTTCATTTCATTCTTTTTCATCGTCTATTTCAAGCAACATACATTAAAATGGCAATGATTACTATGACTTGTAAGTAAACAAATTGTTTTATAAAATGCCTAAATCATTCTATCAGTACAAAACAGAGGTAACACCTTCTAGAAATTATATGGGAAAATCACTGAAGTGACATAATAAGTAACAGTCGGCAAACTTATAACATAACCTAAAGAAATGACCTGATTTGATTTGATAATATCTCACAGAATAGAACTACGATATTTTGTGTTTTCTGTTTGTTACTTCTTTCCTAAAATACATGCATATACTCATAGCTTTAAGTCCTAGAAAGGGTAGCCAGAGCCTGGAAATAAGAAATTCCTTAGCTACTTTTACATACTTTGTTTCTTACAAAGAATGCGAGATTAAACCATGCTGTTTGTGGCTAATTTAAAAAGTATACAGCAGACTTCATCAATATAATATGAAAGAGAAAAGCAATCACTTACAGGTTACAGGTACATAGCAAGTCAACTGCATCAGGAATATTCAATTGTGAAATTCTGTCAACCCATTTTTAGGGATTTATGACCTTGGGTAAATGTATTGTTTTAGATACAGAGTTCCATCAAAATTTGTTTATCTCTGCCATTCCTTTCACATGATAATGGTTTGTATTTTCCAGTATCTCGGACATACCGAAATGGTATAAGTGCCCTCACTCGTACTGCAACCTCATTTAGCAGCACTGCGTCCAGCCCAAAGCAGGACGGTGTATCAGAAGATCTCAAACCTCAACATATGGCAGAAGACCAGGCGCAGTATTTCACATCGTCATGCGACAAAAAACCAAAGACGGGCATCATTATGTTCAATATGGGAGGACCGTTTACCACCGATGAGGTTTGTGATGAATTCATTAAGCTAGATACAACCATTTTGGTAGCTTAGTATAGAGTATCCCCTCTTATGTTGTCATGTATAGCTTCAAATCCTAAAGTGGTCTTATATCAATGGGATTTATACATACATATACTCACGGCTTTAAATTCCTAAAAGGGGTAGCCAGAGCTAAGGAATTAGAAACTTCTTAGCCACTTTTGGAATGTTGAGTGGGAAGAAGATGGTAAAATAAAGGTTGTTGGTGATGGTTCTCCAACCGTATCGCCCAAAAATCCCTTAAAAGCCCCAATACCGTTAGTCGCCTCTTACGTACACCCAACGGAAGAAATGGAGTAGTGTTATTCTAAGCCGACACTAAACAGCATGATTTTTATTACTTAATTGTAAAGGACCATGGGGGATTTTGTATGAACCCCGTCCCCACCCTACAACAGTCATGGGATATGTGTCAATTTTTTTCATTGGGACCCAAAAAAGTCTAAAGTACCTGTGTTAATTGCAAAAACATTTGGGTTTTTTTATAATAAAAAAATAACTATAATTTTTAATCAAAAATATTTTTTTATATGTGTAAGTAAAAAAGTAGAATATATTATAAAATCTAAACCCCAAGCATTTGAAATATGTCGCCATAGTAAAAAGTTCTCTATTCTAATAGATGTTTCAAATGACACTTGTTTGAAATCTGTTGGATGGTGGGGACGTTTTTTCCCGTCGTCCTTTGGGGGCTTAATAAAATCCATGTTATTTTATAGATATACTTCTAATTTCCTCTCTTAACTACCAAAATCAGCCCAAGAATTGTTTATATTGGAGCTCTGACTCCCCTAAAATAGGAATAATAGCTGTGAGTATATAGCAGTGTAGTGTCGGCTTCGAATAGCACTTATAATTTTCTTCCACTGGTGTTGTAAGAGGTAATTCAAGACATTGGGGTCTTTCAGTGATTTGACAAAAGTGGGTTTTGGAAGCTCAGGCTACACTTTTTTGATGTCAGTTAGCTGTAATGCTGTGTAGTGTCGGCTTAGAATAACACTACCCCATTTCTGCCAGTGGGTCTATGTAAGAGGCGACTAACGGTATTGGGGCTTTTAAGGGATTTTTGGGTGATGCGGTTGGAGACCCATCACTAACAACCTTTATTTTGCCAGCTTTTCCCCACTCAACTTTCCAAAAGTAGCTGAGGAACTTCTAGTTCCTTAGCTCTGGCTACCCCTTCTTGGGATTTATAGCCGTGAGTATATGTATGTATGTTAGCTGTAATGATAGGCAATAACGTCTAAGGAAGTTTCAGCATATATATGAACCTAAACAGATGGTATAGTCAAGGTCAAAAGAACAATACATTGAAGTAGGTATCACATATAAATGAATTATGTACAAACTCACCTGCCTGTTATCATTTGAGCGTGAGAAATTCTTTATCTACTGTTAATCAAAAACATTTGTATTATTACAACTGTATCTCTATTAAGGGTGAAATAAGAGCTACATGTTTAAAATTTATGAATGCTTTATTTTGTTAACAGACCTACATGCATACTCACAGTTATAAATCTCTGGAAGGGGTAGCCAAAGCTTCGGAATAAGATATTCCACAGACACTTTTGGAAGTTGTGTGGGAATAAAATTTGAATAAAAAAGTTTTTGGTGATGGGCCACCAACTGCATCGCTTAAAAACCACTTAAAATGCCCCAATATCCTAAGATGCCTATAACAAAAAACACTTCTAAGCTGACACTATACAGCCACATTCTTTACATGTCACAATATTTAATTTACTAAATTGGTGTCCATGGATATGCCATAGATTTGCTGTGTAGTGTCGGCTTAGAATAGCTCTACCCCATTTTATTCCGTTGGGTGTATGTATGAGGCAACTAATGGTATTGGGGCTTTTAAGGGATTTTTGGGGGATGCGGTTGGAGAACCATCACCAACAACCTCTATTTAACCATCTTTTCCCCATGCAACATCCAAAAGTTGCTGAGGAATTTTATAATTCCCTAGCTCTGGCTGACCAAGGGATATATAGCCGTGAGTATATGTATATGTGTATACTATAATATAGACTTAATCAATTTAAAAATTAAGTACCAACTTTTAGTGAGCACAAAATTACAGAATATAATATTTTAGGACTGTGTTGCTGTTTTTTAATATGTGTTTCTAATTAAGTTTTAACACTGATTATTCAAAAAAAAATATGTCATTTTACCCATAGATATACTAATAAAAAACCATAGATAATGCACTTATGCGCGCTCATAAGTCGCACTTAAAAAAACAAGCTAAATGACTCATCTGACTTTAGTCGCACACTAGCTCCCGTCGCGATCGTACATCTATTTTGGCGTGTTTGTTTATCAAAATATCGAGAATACGAAATATATAGTAGAAAAAATACTAAAATGATGGGATTACTTATCATTCGTAAGTATTATTAATTTACAACGTATTAATTGTAATTTATAATAAATTGTGTGTATAGATCTAAATCATTCTTTGTCAAACGGTCGTCCTAGTGTCATATTTCAAGTCGGTACAGAGAAAATATGTTTATCTCTTTCTAATTCTTGCTATGAGATGTGCTATCTCGCCTACATTTCAAATGTATTTCTTGGTGTGTTGTTTGGATATATTTCTAGTGGTGTGCGTACATCTGGCGTAATCCGTGCCACTCGTAAGCGCTGGCTTCCTCGTAAATAACCTATCTAATGTTTTTTAGTGCATCTATGCATTTTACCCTTTTATGTTTTACTACATATGCAATCGATAACTTCCTTCCTTTCAGGTAGGTAAATACCTGCACAGAATCATGACAGACCGCGACATGATCCAACTGCCGGTACAAAGCAGGCTGGGTCCGTGGATCGCGTCGCGACGTACCGCGGACGTCATCAAGAAGTATAAGGAAATCGGCGGCGGATCGCCCATACTTAAATGGACGCATAAACAAGGTAAAATAAACTAAGAATATAGCAATTTTGTAATAGTTGTATAAGTTATGAAAGTAAAAATAAGTTAGTAAAAAGTAATGAACCATTTGTTGACAGTTGGTCTTGGTCTATTTATCTTCAACTATTCTTAAGAAAGAATAAATTTAGTATTTTCTCCTCTCCATATAAATCTGCATAGTTCTCAACACAAAATGAACAGAGATCAGAAAACTTCAGTTGTTCCGATCAAGTTGGTCCGATAGTAAAAGTCGTTCAAAATGATGTCCCTAACAACCCCTTGTTAGCCCCTTTCCTTACACCCTATTTCCTTGTATTGCCAATTTTCATACATAAATATACTTAAGGCAATATATTTTTAGAAGGGGTAGCCTGAGCTTATGAATAAAAATCCCCAGCCACTTTTGAAAGTTGATAAGGGAAGAGATTTTAAAAAAGGTTGCTGGTAATGGGTCACCAATCACATCTCCCAAAAATCACTTAAAAGGACCCAATACCCTTACTTGCCTCTTTCGAACCAAATTGCATACTTCAGTGTAAAATGTCATATTGTTTGCAGGCCAACTATTAGTAAACAATTTAGAGAAAGAGCTCCCTTCGTTCGGTCCGTTCAAAACATACACCCTGTTTAGATACGTGCGGCCCATGGCGGAAGAGACATTTGAAACTATACTCAAGTAAGTATTATCATAGTCCAAACTTTTAATTAATTATTTGACTTACAAAACAGGTTACATTCAATATAGGTGAAAAAAATAAGTGCAGAACAGGAGGCAAGAAAGTAACCGTATAATATGTGAGTATAGCAAGTGTGGGAGTCATGTTAGAGCGCGCACTACTGCGGACTCACTCGCACATAGCAGCGTCTCACTCATATCCTACATCGCGGTATGTTAATGTTTTGCACTGGCCAGTATATCTTTGCTGTTCCCACATATGAATAAAAGTGAAGATGCATTTAAATAAAATATTTTGCCGTGTAGTGCCAGCTTAGAATGTCGCTACCCCTTTCTACCCAAGGGTGTCGTATGAGGCGACTAAGGGTATTGGGGCTTTTTATTGGATTTTTGGGCGATGCGGTTGGAGACCCATCACCAAAAACCTTTATTTTTACCATCTTTTCCCCACTCAACTTCCAAAAGTGGCTGAGGAATTTATAATTCCTTAGCTCTGGCTACCCCTTCTAGGGAAATATAGCCGTGAGTATATGTATGTATGTATTTTTTCTTTAAAAATACATTACAAAGTATCTTGACTTGGAAGTATATCTATTAATATTACCATACGTAGGGTATAGGTACGTATACTCACGGCTATAAATCCCAAAAAGGGTGGCCATATTTCAGAATGTGAAATTCGTATCCACTTTGCGAAGAAATTTTCCACCGGGTGCGCTAATAATGAGCAAATAAAAATTGATAATTATTGAAATGTAACTCTAATTACAATAATTTATAAAATAAATTGGTGGTGGGTCTCCAATCCAAAATCACTCATTAACCCTGATCTAAGTTGATTTACACGACACCTTAAGAAGAGGTAAGCTAGTGCTATTTCTAAACCGACACAGCTAACATTATATTCAGTAAATGCAACCGGAATTTTATTAATGTAAAGGTGACCCGACCTATCGTATTTTGGTATCGAAAATGTACTTTGATGACCTTTCAAAAGATAACTTATCACAGAAAAGAGTATAATTTTATGCACTTTTGTGATTATTGTATGATGCTGTTCTGTGTGTTTTTATATTTATTTATTTATTTATTCATAAATATAACCATTACAGATTTTTATAACCCAATTCAGCTATATTTCACATTAAGAAGTATATATTGTTACTACCTTATGGACAACATACATACATACCTACATTATACTCACGGCTATAAATCCCTAGAAGGGGTAGCCAGAGCTAAGGAATTAGAAATTCCTCAGCCACTTTTGGAAGTTGCGTGGGGAAAAGACGGTATAACAAAGGTTGTTGGTGATGGGTCTCCAAACACATCGCCCAAAAATCCGTTTAAATGCCCCAATACCGTTAGTCGCCTCTTACGTACACCCACCGGATGAAATGGGGTAGTGCTATTCTAAGCTGACACTAAACAGCATATTATTATGGACAAATTATTTGATAATTATTTTAACCCCATTATTAATTTTATATTCTATTGTTGATAAGGTCTTAAATTGTTTAAGCGTATTACCTAGTTTCTGTAACCCAAAGCCCCTTTTATTTCGTCCACTCCCCTTTCTACCCACGGGTGCCGTAAGAGGCGACTAAGGGTATGGGCCTTTTTGAAGTGATTTTGGGCGATGCGGTTGGAGACCCATCACCGATAAATAACCTTTATTTACTATCTTCTCCCCACTCAAGTTCCAAAAGCGGCTGAGCAATTTCATATTCTGAAGGTTTGTCTACCCTTTCTAGGGATTTTTAGCCGTGAGTATATGTATGAGTGCTGTATTTTAGCTTCTTTAGGTATAGATTTTATTAATGTGTGTGTGTTTAATTTTAAAAAAACATAATTAATTTTAGATTTGTATTGCAAGTGTATTGACGGAACATGTACTATAATTACCTTTAATATCTAATTCCATGTGCCATGCAAATAAATATTATTTCATTTCTTTTGTAGTGTCGGCTTAAAATAGCGTCATCCGATTTCTTACCATGGGTAGATATTATTTCTTTAACATCATCTCATTGTAAAAAAGTGTCGTTGTAGCCGGCTTAGAATGTCACTAACACTTTCTATCCACGTCGTAAGAGGTGACGTAACGGTGTAGGGTTTTTTAAGTGGTTTTTGGGCGATGCGGTTGGAGACCCATCACCAACGATACTTAATTTCTACCATCTTGTCTCCTATCAACTTCCAAATGTGGCTGAGGAGTTTCTAGCTCTGAAGCTCTGGCTACCCTTTTTGGGATATTTAGCTGTGAAATTATGAAAGTATGGTGTAGTGTCGGCTTCAATAGCGATATCCCATTTCCTCCCACGGGTAGTCTTTACATCTTTTACATCATCTTGTTGTAAAGAAATGTTTTATTTATAACTTTAAGTAATAGATAAATGTATTTATATCTATAACATACATATATATACACACGGCTATAAATCCCTAGAAGGGGTAGCCAGAGCTAAGGAATGAGAAATTCCTAAGCCATCTTTTGAAAGTTTAGTGGGGAAAAGATGGTAAAATGGGTCTCCAACCGCATCGCCCAAAAATCCCTTAAAATCCCCAATACCGTTAGGTTAGTCGCCTCTTACGTACACCCACCGGAAGAAATGGGGTAGTGCTATTCTAAGCCGACACTACACAGCAGTATCTATAAATAATACATATTATTATATATATGTTGTCGACAGAGATTCCCCCCAGAACTTAGTGATATTTTCGCAATATCCGCAATACAGCTGCGCGACCACCGGATCTAGCCTCAACAACATTGCGGACCATTTTATGAACAAGTTAGTAATATTTATTTGTATTATTAATTATTTATTTCAGGCAAAAAAACCTATGTAAGTAGAGCTTAGCCGTACTGACCTTTGGTTGAACCATTTTATCATTTTATGAACAAGATAGCTATCATTTATATCTTTAACTGTTGAAACATAATATAAACGTTCACGCCGTTTATCCCCGAACGAGTTGGCAGAACTACCAATACTTCTGATTTCCCTACTATCGCCGCTTTGTACGGATACACTATCACATGACTGAGTACACTTAGCCATGTGGGTTTCCTCACGATGTTTTCCCTCACCGTTAACAACCGTTAATTGTTGAAAAGGGTTTAATTAATCATTTGTCAGTTCCACAAGCTTTGTAAGTGACAGAATACAATTGTATTAAACTAGAACTTCAACGCAAATTGCGATTGAAATTAATTGAGCTGAGCGAGTTAGGTTAACCCACTGACCTCCATTATCCCATTTATTAATATTATAAAGGCGAAAGTTTGTAAGTATGGATGTATGGATCTTTGTTACTCTTTCACGTAAAAACTACTGAATGGATTTGAATGAAACTTTACCACAATATAGCTTATACATCAGAATAACACATAGGCTACAACTTTTGAGGTTTTATTAAATTAATTAAAAAAACGCCTTAAGCTTTGTCATAAGCAAATTTGACAGTACGAAGTCTGTCGGGTCAGCTAGTACTATATAAGTACGCTGAACTAATGATACTTTTAAAATGACAGTTATTTATTATGCCGATTTGAAGCGCCCCCAATTTGTGGGAAAGGAACTAAATCTGACGTAAACTGCAAAATGGCCAGTGTTTTTTTACCATAAAGCATAATATATCTATGGTTTTTATAAACAATAATATTCAATAGTGCTGTAAACATGCTGTGAAATTCAGTTTCGATAAAACTTATCGATATATACCGTGTAGTGCCTATAGACAAATTGTTAAACAAAGATAACCTTGTAATGTACAGATTTTCAACTGAAAATATTAGTCTGGAATTATGGCTGAAAAGTATTAATAAGTCTAGTTCACGTCCGAAAGAATCTGAAAAGAAGAATACATATGCTCGAAACACTTCACTGACGACTTTTTTATTTAGCAAAAGCATGCACTTTGAAAAAGTGAAAAGCTTTGTTTTTTTAAACTTTATAAAATAAATACTAAAATTATATTTATTTTCTATAAATACCTCACCTAATCTATTGTTTGTATTGTCTCGGGCAAGTGAAACGCATAGCAGCTCATTACGTACTGAAGTTGAAGTTTCACTTTAATAAAAAAACGTTCCCTATTTACTGTTGGATCTGGCTAGCTAGTCATACACCACCCACATTCCCCTTAGTTAGTTATAGTATTAGCGATCAATTGAATTAGTTCGGACATTAACATGATTTATGCATTAACAGTTATATGATCCATTCCTTTAAGTAGAAGCTTTTATCGATATATTCTATCTTACTTTCCCATCCAAATGTGTCCTCCGAGGTCGTCCTCTACTAACATTACCTTCCACAAAGAACACGACCTAGGAGGACACATTTGGATCAAATAGAAAATGTATTCAAAAAGGCAGGTGTCCGTAGTACGAAGAATAAAAGAGCATGTATGAAAAGATTGATGGATGTGAATGAAGCTAGAGAGGTTTGCCAGGATCGTACAAAGTGGCGATCGATAATCTCTGCCTACCCTAATGGAAACTAACGGCGTGAGAATATGTATGTTTCCCATCCTTTCATTAGTTCCTTTCCCACCTACTGCTGCCGTAAGCGCCAAAATGGCGAAAATCAAATTGCCTCAATATGTCACGGCCTATAATTGGTCCAGCGTACTTACATAGTATAATGGAGGTCAGTGGGTAAAGCTCAGTCTTCTTACTATCTGCAGAGCAAGCACGAGCACTTTTTTATCGACACGATAACGGTTAGAATGAGATGGCAGCATACGATATTAGGTAAGTGCGTAAGAGATGGGTGCTTTATCCCACGCGATAACTAGTTTTAACACGGCTCGTGCTTGCCCTTCTGTGCAGACGGTCTTAAGCTTTAAGCCGCGCTCTAAACCTTTTTTTCTATTGACTTCAATGGGAAAATAGTTTTTCGGTGATTATTGCTTAATGGTAGGCTCGATCACGACATACGACCCCATAGGAATGTCCACTTGATCACTACCAAATTTGGTTGAAATCGGTTGAGCTGTACCAGAGGATTTCGATCACAAAGAAGTGGCATACCCGAGTATAAGATAGATTGATGTTCTATGCCTAGAGATAAAAGTAAAATAAAATAAATAAAAAGATTTTATTTGTCTTTTCACACATAAAACTAAAAAATCTATATAATAATATGACGACGTGATAGCTCAATGGGTAGAACACCGGTTAACGTGCAAGCGACTAGTGTTCAAATCCCGGGTCGGGCCTACACCAATTTGTCTTTTTTAAAGACATGTAAACATAACATATAACATAAACGTTCACGCCGTTTATCCCCGAAGGGGTTGGCAGAGGTACCAATACTCCTGAACTCACATGGCAAGCGCCATCTAGTTTCCAGAGAAGGTACCCACGTTTTGCTTAGACAGTGTACTCACGTGATAGGGGGCAGGCCTATCGCCGTTTTGTACGAATACACTGTCACATGACTAAGTACAACTCAGCCATGTGGGTTTCCTCACGATGTTTTCCCTCACCGTTAGCAACCATGATAAATTAACCACACATATGACTTTAGAAAAGACAAATTGGTGTAGGCCCGTCCCAGGATTGGAACTCACGCCCTTCTGTTTTTCGGGCGGTTGTTCTACCCACTGGACTATCATGTCGCTGTTTAAAGACATGTGTGTGGTTAATTTATCACGGTTGTAAACGGTGAGGGAAAACATCGTGAGGAAACTCACATGGCTGAGTTGTACTTAGTCATGTGACAGTGTATTCGTACAAAATGGCGATAGGCCTGCCCCTTATCACGTGAGTACACTGTCCATGCAAAACGTGGGTACTCTGAACACCAGGTGACAAAGTCACGTGATGTTCAGAAGTATTAGTGCCTCTGCCAACCCCTTCGAAGATATTCGGCGTGAACGTTTATGTTATGTTATGTTATGTAATAATACAGTGAAAAGAAGTTTAAAAAGAAGAACTAATAAAATAAAAATAAAAAAAAAACAAAATGGTTACGAGATCGACTCTTCAAACCGACGACTACTAACTGCTTTTTAAATATAGGTGTTTCACTCGCCGCTTTGAAAGTGCAAGTGAGATAGAAATACATATTAATATAGGTTAGAAGAGATAGGAATGATATTAACCAACATCGATTTAATATGTAGACCTAGTTTTTTCTAAGTAAATATATATATTGAAGTAACTTTCAACTTCTTGTTTTAATCCAAATTTCTAATAATATTATTGTAAATATATTAATTTAACATATTTCAGCAACTTCCAACTCCCCAAATCCACAAAAGTAAGTGTGATAGATCGCTGGGGCTCCCACCAATTGCTTGCCAAGTGTTTCGCCGAGAGGATCCAAGAGAAGTTGGCAAAGTTTCCTCACGACGTGAGGGATAGAGTGCTCATACTATTCTCTGCGCATAGTCTGCCGTTGAAAGTGAGGATTAAATGGATTTTTTTTGTTTGTTTTGTGATACCATAAGTAATACTAAAAAAGATAATGTATTAAAGTTTTTAATAACAATGAATGAATAGCATATGACACTTTCCATTTGCAATGCACCCATGTTTAATACGATACCAAACACCCTGTATAATATCAATTGTAAAGTTAAAATTTAAAGATATTAACGTTTAATAATATAGTAGGAAGTATTAAAAAAATACATACATATACATATATACTCACGGCTATAAATCCCTAGAAGGGGTAGCCAGAGCTAAGGAATTAGAAACTCGTCAGCCACTTTTGGAAAGTTGAGTGGGGGTAAAGATGGTAAAATAAAGGTTGTTGGTGATGGGTCTCCAACCGCATCGCCCAAAAATCTCTTAAAAGCCCCAATACCGTTAGTCGCCTCTTACGTACACCCACCGGCAGAAATGGGGTAGTGCTATTCTAAGCCGACACTACACAGCAAATTTACAAATAAACACAAAAACAATATGGAAGAATCTATAATTACTTTAAATTATACTCTTATATCTTTTATCAAATATATAACATACATACATATACTCACGGCCATAAATCCCAAAAACGCATCGCCCAAAAATTACTTAAAAGAGCCCCATACCCTTAGTCGCCTCTTACGAAACCCGTGGGTAGAAAAGGGTAGTGGCATTCAAAGCCGGCACTACACGGCAATATATATATATATGTCGTGGCCATATCGTAGAATTGAACACATCGTGAAATGATCGATCATTTCATGAAATGGTCACATTTCATGATGTGGCCAACTTGACTTGACCAGATCATAAAATCGTCAACGTTTCACGATTTTGTCATCCACGCTTGGCCAGATCGTAGAAATAGGGTAACCTGTGAAATGCGATCCAAACTCTACCGTTTTTTAACATATTGCTCAGTTATTTCGTAATTAGCAAAGTACTAGAAAACCTTTTCTTCGAAAACTCTTTTCTTATTACTTTCTTCCTCGCTTGATAACGAATTATTAACTTTTTTACTGCGAGAAATAACACTTTTGACAGCGGCCGCCATCTTCACTCATAAACAAAGCGTTTTCATCACGATGTGGCCAATAAACAGTTGAACATTTCATGAAATACGACCATTTCATGATGTGTTCAAATTTACGATATGGCCACGACATATATATATATTTATATATATATATATATATATATATTTTATTCCAGGCAGTAAACCGCGGCGACACATACCCTCACGAAGTGGCTGCCACCGTGGACCGCACCATGCAAATATTATACAACAATAGTAACAAAAATATTAGTAACGCGTACAGGTTGGTTTGGCAAAGCAAAGTGGGGCCTTTGCCTTGGTTACAACCTTATACGGAAGAGGCTATTAAGGTAAGTTTATTAATAGGGATGTTTGGAACAGAAATTTGGTAAGTTAATAGGTGGGGCTATTGTAAACAAGTGTGTTAATGGAAGGGGCTAATCGATATAAGTGTGTTAATGGGTGGGGCTATTCGATATAAGTGTGTTAATGGATGGGGCTATTGGATATAAGTGTGTTAATGGATTGGTCTATTGAGAAAAAATTGTTAGCAAAAGAGCTACTAAGGTAAGTAATTGTTAAATAGTAATACAATAAGAAAGTAATTATTATAGTAGTATTATGGTTGACTGCACCATGCAAATATTGTACAACAGTAGCAGCAACAACATATCTAACGCGCACAGATTAGTTTGGCAGAGCAAGGTGGGGCCTTTGCCTTAGTGGCAGCCTTATACGGAGGAGGGTATTAAGGTAAAAAGTGCGTTAATGAGCAGGTTTATTAATTAAAAGTGTGTTAATTAGTGGGGCTATTGAGAAAAGTTTATTAAGGAGACGAAGCTATTAAGGTAAGTTTATAACGATTTATGGAACAGTAATTTGGAAAGTTAATAGTGGGGGCTATTGGATATAAGTGTGTTAATAGACGGGGCTATTGAGAAATTTTATTAAATGGACGGAGCTATTATGGTAAGATTATTAAAATAGTGTTACAGCAAGAAAGTTATTATGTATATAGTAGCGGTATTATGGCTGCCACCGTGGACCGCACCATGCAAATACTTAACAATAATAGTAACTAGCTTTTTACCCGCGACTACGTCCGCGTCTACATAAATCGCTAACAATTTAACTAATCCAGTTATGGAAAATGTATGAGTTTTCGGTAAAACTTCAGATGGAGACCTTCAATTTGATACCTGAACCAATTTTCTAGCTCTTAGCATCGCGACACAAGCTGGTTCACAAAATTCACCCTCTCTCGTTTAGTATATAAGGATTTGGCAGTAGTTTGGCAGAGCAAGGTGGGTTTGCCTTGGTTGCAACCTTAAACTGAGGAGGCTATTAAGGTAAGGGGTTAATAGTGGCTATTTGTGAAGGGTTAAGATGAAAGGCTATCTAAGTGGGTGGGTTCAATACCTTTAACCTCAAAAGGTAAGGGACTAAATAAGTGTTTATTTAACTTAGGAGCGATAAGTACTCTTATCGCTCGTTAATTCTTAGAATCGATTACAAAAATTAGTTAAAATTTATCAATCAAGGAATCTTATTTTTGCTTACTTGGTTGTTTTATATATAGCGGCCTTTATAAAGGTTTTTTTTTATGAATCTCATTTCGAAGAAATCTTTGTTTGGATACAATTTGTATAAATTATTAAAATGTATAAAAACTGTCTTGTTTATTTATTTATTTAATTAATACGTACACAAACAGCATTATAACAAACATTACCTTTTTTTCAAAAATTTAGATTCGGCTCTGTTACAATGCCAAAAATAGTGCACACAACATTATTGGTTATTATCGTTAGTAATTTTCTTCTTCTTAAATAATATTATTATCAAAGCTACTCAAAACAATAACAAATAATATAAATATAAGTAAAACTCCAAAGAATTACACCAAATTAATAATAATTAGAAAACTAAATAAAGTACAATTAAATTAAAATTAAAATAAGAATAATATGATTCAATAAAATTAGCAATAAAGTAAAAATAAGTAAAATGGAACAAAAAACAATTATAAAAAAAAAATATGGTTGTATTATATTAATTAATTTGTAGATTTAATCAATTGCCTACATTTCTTTCTAAAATTCAGTAATGAGTCGTGATAGACTTACATCTATCATCATATATGTTTACATCTATATACATAATATCCATGTTCCTTGTTCTATTACTTAACTTTATATAATAAATTTTTATATAATAAATTTATTTTAGAATTTAATCATTAAATTTTGTGCGAAATATTATTTTAGAATATGTTTTCTTCCCCTAATTTATCGTTCATTCGGTCTTATGAAATAGTTATCGCTCATTCATTCAATCTAGTCATTATGTCCATGTCCCTTCTTCTATTACTTAACTTCAATTTATATTCCCTACAAATAAAGTAATATTATTTCCAGTCGTACGCAGACAAGGGTATCAAGCACATGATAGTAGTACCGATCGCGTTCGTCAACGAACATATCGAGACTTTGCACGAATTGGACATCGAGTATTGTATGGAGCTGGGGGAGAAGGTATGGACTTTATGTGTTATTTTATTGTGTTTAGTGTCGGCTTAGTATGTCACTACCTCTTTCTACCCACGGGTGTTGTAATAGGCGACTAAGGGTATGGGGCTTTTGACGTGAAAACGTCTTATAAATTGGTTTGCCGGGTGACACTTCAAGAAACTGCGTTACGCTCCGCTCACGTTATGCGCTCACAATGAGAGCGAGTGAGAGGCACGCGTCCCTTCCACTCGGGCATGGTTAGCCCGCCTAAGAGCGAGAGAGACAGACATAATTTCATCCTTCTTCCTACTGTGCGAATGAATATTCACATTAAAATTATTTTACCACTCAAAGTTGTTGTCACGTAAAACTTTCGCCCGTATACCGACTTATACAGGCAACCAATTTTTTTTAAGTGGTTTTTGTGCAATGCGGTTGGACACCCACTGAATGACGGACCCACGGACTGTCGGCTCCGTCTTTCCTATTTTGGGATTTAGACCCGTGAGTATGTATGTATGTATATGCACCGATGTCGTTGTAAAATAAAGAAAGAAAGATAGTATTTATTCATTGCCTAAGGGCATAACTATGAGAACATACAAACAATTCACAAATTATAATCGCCAAATTAAAAGTACGTGGTAAAATAACCGAAAACTAATAACAACAAAAAAATCAAAATTATAAATACTAGTGGTAAAAGGAATTAAAGCACACCAAGGCAAAGAATTGGCTTCTGGGTCAGCATTATTTAAAGGCATATGCCTTTGAAACTGATTTCTGAAAAAACTGAAAATCAGTGACTAGTTCATGGCAAAGGGCAACAAAAAGATTTTGTTCCTTATTTTATCTTATTTATTTATGTATATATATATATATAAAATGGAATTGTCTTTTTAATAATTCTGTATATGTTCCTTTGGTGTTTACTAAACTATCTTTTCATATGCATTCCCCAGGTCGGTATGAAACAGATAGAACGGGCGACCGCTCCCAACGACCACCCCACTTTCATATCGGCTATGACTGATGTGATCAGTTCACATTTGAAGTCTGGGAAGACACTGTCTAAGCAGTACTTGAATAGGTGAGTGAGTTAAATTACTATTTTCAGGATATTTCCAGACATACACCAATATTGTAATATGACTAAGAAAAGATGTGTGTTGCTGAGTTTCTTACGGGTTCTTCTCGCAACAATACACCTTCCGAATCCGAAGTAGACTCAGTAGAGTAAGATTTAACTTATACGTAAGTTTGTGACGTTCGAAAAATAGAGAACAATTCTTTTTATTTTGAAATAAATATTTTTTATCTTTTTATCTTATCTTCTTTTCTAAGCAGTGATTGTTTTGCAGTCTTTTGGTCAATAGTTTAACTTATTTTGAATGTTTTTGTTGTGTTTGAATTAGACATGGCCAATCTAGATCTTTTTAGTGATTAAGATATAATAGATCTTTTGTTCGAACTGATATATATCGCTCTTTTATATCTTTATATCCAAATAGATCTTTATATCTAAACATGGAAATATGTCTGAACATGTCTTCTGATCTATTTAAATCTAATTGAAATGTATCAGGTAGCAATGGTTCACATATAATAAGTGAAGTACGATTGATTAAAACAGTTAAAAATAAGTGTCAGATCGAGTTGATTTTTATTGGTTGATTATGAACTAGAAAGTTTGTAGTAGAAAAATAGTTAATTTAGAATTAATGAGTTGATGTTATTTGCTAAAATGATAATATAATCTCTATTGCTAAAACAGCAATATTGCTCACACTCACAATAATAGTGCATCATAAATTCACGCCTTTTTATAAAGAATCGCGTCTGTCATATACTTTCTGTTTCTAATCAAAGCAATAGAGAAATACCGTGTCCTTATAGCTCTGCACGACATCCAACGAAGCGGCACGATCATTCACGAATGAAAGACAAGAATGATCTAGTTCGGATATACGACATCCAACGACTGTGCACGAGTGGTGCACGATCTCTCCCGAACGAAAGACAAGAATGATCTAGTTGGATATAAAGATCTACTCGGACGGGCACTGATATAAGAGAGATAGATTGATTCGTTGTGGATATATATCATTGGATTATATCACTCTTTATCAACCCATGTCTAGTTTGAATGCTGTGTAGTGTCGGCCTAGAATAGCACTACCCAATTTCTTCCAGTGGGTGTACGTAAGAGGTGACTAACGATATTGGAGCTTTTAAGGGATTTTGGGGCGATGAGGTTGGAGACCCATCACCAATAACCTTTATTTTACCATCTTCTCTCCACTCAACAATCCAAAAGTGGCTAAGGAAATTTTAGTTCCTTAGCTCTGGCTACCCCTTTTAAGGATTTACAGCCGTGAGTATATGTATGTATGTATGTTGTTCATGAAAACCTCATGTGGGGATTATTACTACAGGAAAGAAAAAAATCAAATTTGTAAAAAATTCGGAGGTAGGGAACGTAAACACAACTTATAAGTGTATAACAAACAAAGGATAGAAGAATTTCGCGCTGGCAGCCATTGACACGGTAGCTCAATTGGCAGAGCGACGGGGGCGTATACCCGAGGTCGCGGGTTCGATTCCCGCCTGTGTCGAAATTTTTCTTTCCTTTATTTATTAGTAGTTTAACTTATGATGAATAATAAATAATTCTCAAGTCAGGCAAGACACTGTCTAAACAGTACATGCAAAGGTGAGGCGTATTCAGTTTTTTTATTTAATATACTAAAAACCTTGTGAATCTAAACACTGATCAAAACATTTTTTTTCTGATTATGGTGAATAAGTCGGTTCGTTAAAATCGTTCAGTCAATAGTTCATTCTTTGACGATTATTATTAGTAACAAATTTGTTTTAATGTTGTAATTTTGTGAAATTGAATTTAATTTAAATCTTATGAAGTCAAGTGAAGTCTTGCTGTGTAGTGTGGTTTGGAATAGCACTACCCCATTTCTTCCAGTGGGTGAACGTATGAGGCGACTAACGGTATTGGGGCTTTTAAGGGATTTCGAGGCGATGCGGTTGGAGACCCATCACCAATAACCTTTATTTTACCATCTTTTCCCCACTTACTTTTCCAAAAGAGGCTGCGAAATTTCTTACTTTTTAGCTCTGGCTACCCCATCTAGGGAATTATAGCCGTGAGTATATGTATTTATGTATGAAGTCAAGTAAACGTATGTTTTTATTCATTACGTTATTATATTTTCCAGGTGTCCCCACTGTACAAGTCCCAGATGTTTCACAGCTCGCGAATTCTACAAACATTTATGTTGCCAAAATGAAACAGGGGACGTTTTACAGGCGTAAATGTATTTATATAGGTTCCAATTTGTATAGGGTTATGTGACACTCCATGTGTGTTTCGGAAAATATGTTTTAAAAATGTTTTGGATAATCATTTCAATTAAAATATTATATATAAAATTGGTTTGTCTATATTTTCTTCTTGAACATTTACGGTTGTAATAATAGTGAGTATCTACTATTTATATATTTTTTATTTGTTGTTAGGCAATAAATAAAGTTTATTTGTGTTTAATTATTATTATTATTATAGCCTAATTCATTTCCCACTGCTGGGCAAAGGCCTCACAATTTTGGAAGGCGGCGTAGGGGAAGGCCTAAGAGGAGATGGAGGGACGACCTGGACAGGTTTGATCCAGGGTGGTGGTGTACAGCCTCAAACAGAGATGTGTGGGCTCAAAATTGTGAGGCCTTCGTGTTTAATAAAGAAACAATTTATTTTGTATAGTACTTTTATATCTCATGAAGCAAGCTGTAAAACTGTATACAATATACTACGCACGTCGTTTCATGAAATATTACTACTATAGTAAAACATTATATATTTAATATAATTTTATTTCGTTTAATTTTTGGCTTAAGGCTTAGAGACTAAATAGAATAAGATTTGTTGATAAATGCAATAAAAAAACCAGACATGCATTATATTAAATGATTTAATCGTTGAACGAATGAATGATTTTATTGAGATAGAACTTTTCACATAATGAATGAACGAAACGGTGAATTAATGGTTTAGAGCTATGTATTAAATATTTTTCCTATAACAAGACAGAAATTGCCGTGTAGTGCCGGCTTAGAATGTCGCTACCCCTTTCTACCCACGGGTGTCGTAAGAGGCGACTAAGGGTATTTATTGGATTTTTGGGCGATGCGGTTGGAGACCCATCACCAAAAACCTTTATTTTACCGCTTTTTCCCTACTTAACTTCCAAAAGTGGCTGAGGAATTTATAATTCCTTGGCTCTGGCTACCCCTTCTAGGGAATTATAGCCGTGAGTATATGTATGTATGTATGTAAGACAGAAATCGTTTGTTGTATTGCATACTAACTAGCAGTACAATTCAAAAGTAACTTTAATATATAAATCAATTAATTCTACACTTAACTTTTGCTTGCTTTTACAAAATGGCTATGAAGTCCAGTTTGCTCAGCCAACAACTAATTTTTAACTACAATGTATCTAAAGGACAAAAAAATACAATAATTATTCATTCATTAATTTGAGGGGTTCTGTGTCACACACAATGTTTTATTATTTTGTTGATCTTTCATTGAGGGATATTTGAGGAATCTCTGGCTTCCAGATTTTTGCATTTGCTGTCCGAATGAGTCGTATTTGATGGTGTTGGTAGCTACTAATACTGCCTAATGCATTTTACCGTAGTTTTTACTAGATGTATATATTTTACTTGTAAAGTGTTGTTATTTGAATAAACTTGTTTTTTATATGTTGTTTCTTATTTTACTACTGAATCAGTGTGTGAATCATTGCAATTATACTGCCAGTCAGTAAGCCTGTGATGTTTTTATACATACATATACATACATACATACATATACTCACGGCTATAAATACCTAGAAGGGGTAGCCAGAGCTAAGAAACTAGAAGTTCCTCAGCCACTTTTGGAAAGTTGAGTGGGGAAAAGATGGCAAAATAAAGGTTATTGGTGATGGGTCTCCAACCGCATCGCCCAAAATCCCCAATACCGTTAGTCGCCTCTTACGTACACCCACCGGAAGAAATGGGGTAGTGCTATTCTAAGCCGACACTACACAGCAATATACTCACGCCATTAGTTCCCATTGGGGTAGGCATAGAGTGATGGGTTTCGTATTAGCAATTATAGGTAAGCGAAGAGATATTTCTAGCATGTAGATTTTTTAAGACGAAAAAACAAAACGTAACTAGATGTAGCAACCGTGACAGCTCAGTGGGTATAACATCGCTTATCGTGCAGGCAGACCATGTGGGTTCAAATCTCGGTCCGGCATACATGAATTTGTCTTTTCTAAGGACATATGTGTGGTTAATTTATCATGGTTGTTAACGGTGAGGGAAAACATAGTGAGGAAACCCACATGGCTGAGTTGAACTTTGTCATGTGTCAGTGTATTCGTACAAAACGGCGATAGGCCTGCCCCCTATCACGTGAGTACACTGTCCAAGCAAAACTGCTCTGAACACCAGGTGGCAACATCTGGACACTGTCACGTGATCTTTAGAAGTATTCTGTTAAGAAGTGTCATTCTGTTTACGTTTGTGTGTGTTAATTTGCCAAATAAATGTCTTTTATTATTATTAGTACATCTATCACACCTTTGTTGAGTTGAGTATTTATTAAAAAAATAATTTCAGTAAAAACGTGATTTTAAAAGAAAGAAATTGGTTGATAAAAATATGATAAAATATTGATTATAAAATAAACGTGAGAGATTCATCGTATGTCTATCATTGTGCCAGCTACCTTACTTATGCTGATCCTAGCACGGTTCCTTCCTACTATCTTAATGTGTTTTAAATAGGTATTGACAAGACTGGTATATGTTGTCAAGGTTTAAATTGTTATAAAAAGTCTGAAATAACGACTGAAACATACATACATACATACATATACTCATGGCTGCAAAATAGATGCTCATGGCTCATGCTCATGGCTGCTAGAAGGGGTAGCCAGAGCTAAGGAATTAGAAATTCCTCAGCCACTTTTGGAAAAAAGTGGCTGGAAAGTGGGGAAAAGATGGTAAAAATAAAGGATGTTGGTGATGGGTCTCCAACCGCATCGCCCAAAAATCCCTTAAAAGCCCCAATACCGTTAGTCGCCTCTTACGTACAACCATCGGCAGAAACGGGGTAGTGCTATTCTAAGCCGACACTACACGGCAAAGTATTAGATTTAAACCTAACATAAACGTTCACGCCGAATATCCCCGAAGGGGTTGGCAGAGGTACTAATACTTCTGAACATCACGTGACTTTGTCACCTGGTGTTCAGAGTACCCACGTTTTGCATGGACAGTGTACTCACGTGATAGGGGGCAGGCCTATCGCCGTTTTGTACGAATACACTGTCACATGACTAAGTACAACTCAGCCATGTGGGTTTCCTCACGATGTTTTCCCTCACCGTTAACAACCATGATAAATTAACCACACATATGTCTTTAGAAAAGACAAATTGGTGTAGGCCCGACCCAGGATTTGAACACTAGTCGTTTGCACGATAACCGAGTGTTCTACCCACTGGGCTATCACGGTTGGTTGGATTGGCTAGATTTAAAGTAAGTAATATTATATTAAAGAATAAATTGGTGATGGGTATTTCAATTCTATTTACTATAAATCCTAAAGAGGGTAGCCAGAGTTGGTAATAATAAAATATTGTTTTAGTAGGAGGATCTACAGCCACATAAATAATAAATAAATATATACGGACATATTATACACAGATTAAGTTAGCCCCAAACTAAATATAACTTGTTTTTTGGGATACTAACTCAACGATATATTTAATATTATATAATACATAACATAACATAAACGTTCACGCCGTTTATCCCCGAAGGGGTTGGCAGAGGTACCCATACTCCTGAACTCACATGGCAAGCGCCATCTAGTTTCCAGAGAAGGTACCCACGTTTTGCTTAGACAGTGTACTCACGTGATAGGGGGCAGGCCTATCGCCGTTTTGTACGAATACACTGTCACATGACTAAGTATAACTCAGCCATGTGGGTTTCCTCACGATGTTTTCCCTCACCGTTAGCAACCATGATAAATGAACCACACATATGACTTTAGAAAAGACAAATTGGTGTAGGCCCGACCCGGGATTTACTTCGCCATTTATGAACCGATTTAGATTATTATTTTTTTATTCGAAAGAAGATACTCCCGGATTGGTACCATGATGAGGATATCAGGGTCTGATGATGGGATCCTGGAGAAATCGAGGGGAACCCTCAAATTTTATAGGCAAATGTACTGCGTTTTACATATTTTCTGAACTTATATTGGCATTTGCTCCTAAAAATCATATTGTTATGCTGCTGAGCTGATGATGGAAGGTTCGGCTCCTCAATCACTAGGAGTTAGGAAACAGTTCTTTCAACATTATATCATGGTATACCATCTCATACAAAATGTTTTTAGTTACCTCTTCGCTCAATAGATGGAGTTAAGATATAGTCGACTTTTAAAATAAAAACTTAAAGTGGCTAATAATCGTTTAAAAAGCCAAAAGACAGTTAGATAAATATAACATGGTAATTTATTTTGTCACTTAATACCATAAAACATAAATTATTACAATTAGAAGCAAAATATAAAAAAACTGTATTTTCGTTTTTATGAAATTGTATTCC
Source organism: Bedellia somnulentella (assembly GCA_963576735.1). Lineage (NCBI taxonomy): Eukaryota > Metazoa > Arthropoda > Insecta > Lepidoptera > Bedelliidae > Bedellia > Bedellia somnulentella. Next base: position 45,019 of record OY755198.1, read on the forward strand.
CAAATGATTATTGTAGAACTACATCTATTTAACTAAAATGTTTAGTGATTTCAACTACTGACAATAGATGGCGCCAAATTGAGATGGTGTTTATTGACGTATCTTACTTGTTTTGATTTGCGTCCACCCAAGTAATCGAATTGGTGATAATTGTCGACTTAAAATAACACTACCCTATTACTACTCGTGGGTGATTGCAAGAGGCGACTCACGTCACGGGGTATAGGGGTTTTTTAAGTGATTTTAATTTTTTAACGACCTCGGCGTACACGTTTGGACCAAAAAGAGACTGTGCTTAAAAAGACAAGTGTCCCAAGTTTGCCATGGCCGTACAAAGTGGCGATCGATAGTCTCTAACTATCCCAATGTGAACTTACGGCGTGAGAATATACATGTAATTTTAATTCCTGCCGCATCGCTCAAAAATGACCTTGTTCCAATTCTTATCACTATTTTTTAGCCGTGTAGTGTCGGCTTAGAATGTCGCTACCCCATTTCTTCCGATGGCTGAACGTAAGGGGCGACTTACGGTATTGGGGCTTTTAAGGGATTTTTGGAGGCCCATCACTAACGATAATTTATTTATACCATAATATAATTATAATAAATAATTTTTCTCCCCTATCAACTTTTAAATGTGACTGAGGAGTTTCTAGCTCTGAAGCTCTGGCTACCCCTTCTTGGGATTTATAGCCGTGAGTATATGTATGTATGTTATTTTTATATCTGTTAGTACTTTGTTGTAGAAAGTTGATTTTTAGTGTAAGTACCCCTGCCCGCACTACCGTCGGGGATTTGCGGTGTGAACGTTTGAATCAATATTAATAACTCAGTGATTGACTTTTTCGAAGCTTTGGCTACCCCTTCTAGGGATTTATAGTCGTAAGTATATTTATGTATGTAATAATGTTTTTTTTTTAAAACAGCCAGGTATACAGCATTTTGCATGATGATTAAACAATGAGATTTATATTTTCTGTTACTCCAACGGTATGAGAAATAATAATAATCACGCAAGATTGATAAATACTTTTTACAAATAGGATAAGTATTCAGTACTGAAGGTGTAGCGCGTAGGTACCTAGATAAAATAAAATTAGTAGTTTAATGACGGCTTAGTAGCTCAGTGGGTAGAACACTGCTTATCTTGCAGACGACTAGTTTTCTAACCCTGGGACATTGTATTTGTACAATACGGCGATGGGCCTGTCCCCTCACGTGAGTACACTGTCCGAGCATAACGTGGGTACTCTGAACACCCGGTGACAATGTCACGTGAATATCGGAAGTATTGATACCACTGCCGACCCCGTTCGGGGATATTCGGCGTTAACGTTTGAGTTGGAGTTAAATGTCCGTATGATTGCAGTTGAAACCAGCTATAGATTTTTTTTAATACTTCTCTAATAATACTTTCAACATTTTCAAATTATTAGCCGCTTTATGTGGAGAATAGATTATAAAAGAACCATTAATTTTGGAAATGGGTTAACATTCGAGCCACATAACCCAGTAAAATTAATTATAATGTATTATAATATTAAGTGATAGCAACCGTGATAGACCAGTGGGTAGAACACTCGGTTATCGTGCAAACGACTAGTGTTCAAATCCTGGGTCGGGCCTACACCAATTTGTCTTTTCTAAAGACATATGTGTGGTTAATTTATCGTGGATGTTAACGGTGAGGGAAAACATCGTGAGGAAACCCACATGGCTGAGTTGTACTTAGTCATGTGACAGTGTATTCGTACAAAACGGCGATATGCCTGCCCCCTATCACGTGAGTACACTGTCCATGCAAAACGTGGGTACTCTGAACAGCAGGTGACAAAGTCACGTGATGTTCAGAAGTATTAGTACCTCTGCCAACCCTTTCGGGGATATTCGGCGTGAACGTTTATTTTTATGTTATGTTATAATATTAAATGATACCATTTTGAGCTGACATTTTAGTATAGTAATAACCAGAAGTTTGAATGCGACAAACCCACAGATGCTTGTGGAATGTCAGCTTGTGGAAGATACATTTTTTTGATTAAATATTTGTGGTCTATCACCACATCGCCAACCAATCAATGAAATTAAACCCTCCAGCCACAAACTTTATTATATGCCTTTCTAGTTTGCTAAACAACTCAAATCATTTAAACCTCATGTGGGGATTATAAATAACTAATAAATAAAGAATAAATAAAGGAAAGAAAAATCTCGACACAAGCGCTCAATACCTCACTGACGGAATGATGCGGAGTAGTGCTATTATACGCCGCCACTACAGCACGAATACGTCTTGCACGATGTTATTAAATAAATAAATGTGTTTATTCTGTTTATTTTATTTTAATTAACAGAATATCGTTCATTATTCACACATTTATTTTCGGCTATAAATCCCTAGAAGGGGGAACCAGAGCCTAGAAATAAAAATTTCGTTCGCCACTTTTGGAACTTGTGTTGGGATAAGATTATAAAACAAAGATTTTTGATGGTGGGTCCCCAACAGAATCGCCTTAAAATCACCCAAAAGCCCCAATACCTTTAGCCGTCTATTACGAACCATTACGGTAAGAAATGGGATAGTGCTATTCTAAGCCGACACATAGCAGAGAAGAATATCGACAACGACACTGTTAACATTACAAGCAAAAATATCTACAAACGGATGTAATACTCGTACGCAATTGGCCTTGTCGACGATTTTGTCCTTGACCTAGTCTTTGTCCTTGACCATATTTGCAAATTTGCAAATAAACATTTAGTGAAAGAAAGTCATAAAGTAATAAAATCTGTCTCGCTTGTGTCGTGTTACCGAGGCGCCCCCGCCCCGCGCGCCCCGCAGCCGCCATTTCCTAATATTAGCCGAGTAAGATACCGGGCTTTGTTATCATTTGGTTTTTGTTTTTATCGCCATCTAGCGAACAATAAGGAACTAAAAAATAGCCCGCCGAATAAGGGTATTTAAGCACATCACATTTCGTTGTATGGGATTGGGTATCTGTACTAGTATAGTATTATATTATCTGTGATTATATATAGATTTATACACCTCTTTGTAGCTTTTATGAAGAGAAGTACAGGTTCACTAAACATTTCTTTTGTTATGTTATTGTTACCGAGAAAGTACCATGAGACCAGGATCTGATGATGGCATCCCAGGAAATCGAAGGGACTGTCGAAACTCACAATCATGTGACAGTGTATTTGTTCAAAACGCCGATAGGCCTGCCCTGTATAACGTGAGAACACTGCCTAAGCAAATCGTGGGTACTCTGAACAACAGGTGACTATGTCACGTGATATTCAGAAGTATTACTATCTCTGATAACCCCTTCAGGGGTATTCGGCGTGAATGTTTGAATCTCTCTTGAGATGTAGAATTTTAGACCATCGCCTTTCGAAGGATTTTAAGAACAATGTAAGGTTACATATGGTTGAGCCTATTTAATATCATACTATAATAGAAATACCGGAAATACGATGAATAATACAGTAACCGTCGCTTCCTCATCCGAGAGGCATCTTTGCTTGGTCTACCCATCCCTAAAAATCGTAAAATAAAATAATTTTTAACAAAAAGAAAACCGACTTTATAGTTGGAAAAACAACCGAAAATAAACAATCTAGTCCTAAAAAGTACAAAATAAGTTTTTTATTTGAATATGAGTACTGTGATTAATACCTTAGCAATTTCTTTATAACACACGCGTCAGTTCAACCTTCCTAAATCTTAAAATTCTCTTAAATTAATTTTTGAGTCGGTGCCAGTCAAACAAAAGTAAATTCGCCCTACTATCTATGTCTGAGTATTACAATCTAAACAATATATATCTATCGCCTAACGTTTTAAATGGTAATACGTACAAAAATCAATTTACCCTACAACTACAAGGTACCCTACATTTCACATGTATATGAAGTGCGAAATACACACTTCTTATTATCAATAATCATCGAGGCTGGCACCGGCTCACAAATTAATTTAAGAGAATTTTAAGATTTAGGAAGGTTGAACTGACGCGTGTGTTATAAAGAAATTGCTAAGGTATTAATCACAGTACTCACATTCAAATAAAAAACTTATTTTGTACTTTTTAGGACTAGATTGTTTATTTTCGGTTGTTTTTCCAACTATAAAGTCGGTTTTCTTTTTGTTATCTAAATTAGACTGTATAACACCGGTTAATTGTTTTATTTCAAGATTTGTCTCAAATTTTGAATTATTTTCTTTACTAGACTCAAATGAAATTAGTTGTGGGGGTCCTTGCCACCACAAAGGATGCTCTAATAGTGCTGATGCTGTAATTCCCCGACTCGCGCAGTCCGCGGGATTATCATTTGATTTAATATAACGCCACTCTTGTGGTGAGATGACTTTTGCTATTTTATTGACTCTATTCGCGACGAATGTTTTCCATCGTGACGGATCACCCTGTAACCAACCCAATGTCACCATGGAATCTGTCCATCCGTATATTTGCAATTTGTGCTCCTCATAACATTTAGTTACTTTCGACATGAGGTTTGCTAAAAGAAGTGCGGAACTCAGCTCTAACTTTGGCAAAGATATATCTTTACTTCTTGGTACTAATCTAGTTTTGGATGCTATCAAAGTTATCTTACAATTTATTTTTGCATAAATTACACATGCATATGCTTTCGTCGACGCATCACAGTACCCATGTAATTGAATATTATCTATATCTCTGCTCTGTATCCATCTTGGTACTGTGCAATTATTTATGTTAATTAAATCATTTTGTAACTTGATCCACTCTTGATTAAGCTGGTTGGGTAAAAAATCATCCCAATCTATTTTTAATGACCAAATAGACTGAAAGAGAAGCTTTAGTTTGGTGGTGACGGGAGCTAACCAACCCAAAGGATCAAATATCCGCGATATTTCTGCTAACAACATTCTTTTTGTAATATTTATTTGCTTGTGTGGGGGCTGATAACTAAATGTAAATATATCTTGAGATGAATCCCAACTTAAACCTAACATTTTTGTATTATTATTCTCAGTTTTAAAATTAAGTATGTTCTGTTCCACCTGGCATTCCTCATCTAAACATTCTAATATCTTTGATTCATTTGACGACCATTTCCGTAACGTAAAACCACCTGATTTTAATAATTGATTTAATTCTAACACTAATAACCTCCCTTCTTCTATACTATTTACCCCCGAAACCAGGTCATCCATATAAAAATGCTTACTCAACACATTTGCTGCTTTTGGAAAGTTAGCTTGTTCATCTAATGCTAATTGATTAAGAGTTCTCATTGCTAAAAATGGTGCAGATTTAGTTCCATATGTAATTGTTGTGAGTTGGTATGATTGTATTTTTTGCTGAATGGAGTCTCTCCATACGATTTTTTGGTAATTTTGATCATCTTCATGTAATAAAATTTGCCGATACATTTTTATGGCATCAGCTGAAAACACATATCGATATTGTCTCCAGTTTAAAATAAGAGTTTGTAAATCTTTTTGGAGATTAGGGCCGCGTTTCATGACGTCATTTAAACTTAACCTTGTAGTCGTTTTCGCTGAAGCGTTGAACACTACTCTTAATTTGGTAGTGGATGATTCTAATCGCTGGACGGCGTGATGCGGTAAATAATATTCAGAACAACTGCTGACACAAGGTTTCATGTGTCCTAAATCACGATATTCGTTGATAAATTCTTTGTAACTACGGGCATAGTTATCGTTCTTTGAAAATTTATGTTCTAAATTCCGAAACTGTGCAATGGCCTTTTCCTTTGATGTGCCCAATTTTTTCTGATAATTTTCGATAAATGGAATTCTAACACAATAACGACCGTCACTTAACCGCTGAGTAGTATTTTGGTAAAATAAAAGGCACTCTTCATCTTCTGCTGACATACTCGATTGCTCCGAAATATCTTCTATTTCCCAAAATTGCTTGATATCATCCATGTTGTTTATGATAACATTACAATGAAATGATTTGATAACGTTTCCACACAATATCCAGCCGAGATATGTATGCTGCGCCAACGGCTGTGATTCCTTTTCACCCCTTATAATGTCTCCTAACATAATTTTTGCATAAATATCTGCCCCAAACAAAATATCTACACGTTTCGTAAAACTCTGGATCTGCTAGTGGTATATTCCTGATATAATCCCATGATGGTTTACTAAACGACTCATTCGGTAAGTTCTTAATTAAATTTTTCATTATGATTACGTCAGTATTAAAACTAAAATTATTATAAATTGAAGAACATAAAATACTAATGATACCCTTACAACTACTTTCTTTTTCTCCTACTCCATAAATGCTACCCTTACACATTCGCCTCTTTAAACCTAGTTGCTGAGCTGCGTGCTCGGTTATGAGAGAAATCTGGGAACCCTGATCTATAAGGGCTCGTAAAACAATCTGTGACCCGTCTGATTTGGATATACTTGGGCTGTTGCTAATAATATTTCCGAAACGTTTTTCATTGACACGTGTGAGCGACCCGAAACTTTTTCGGATTCCTTAGTAGCCCTGCTTGCTCCTGTGGAGGAAAAGGGAAGATCTTCCGCCAGGCGGTGGTATGCCTGGGGACCGCGGTCCAACTGTATTAAGTTGGAACTTGTATATATAGTATTTTCTAAGATTTTCACGATTGCACATTATAATTGAAACAACTTTTGATTTTGTATATATAGTAAATGTTTTTAGAAACTTCGATTGCGCGATGTACGATTTGTATGGCGAATCTTGATGACGCGTGTGACGTATATCGCTTGGTTACGTATTGCTGTGGAATGTGATTCTTCTTGCACTGTCAGCGTTTCTATGTAGTGCGCGTCATTGTGTACTGATAGCGCGTCGCTACATTACTCCCCCTCCAACAGGAAATTCTTGACTCCATATCTTCGTGCAAGTGTGTGTATGCTCGACGGCCATGTGTGCCGGAACCTCAATGCTGACTCCAACAGCCACGGTGTGGGTGCCCCGTTGCGTAATGTAAGTAGTGATTACCAACTTTTTGCCGCTAACGGCACTGTAATCAAAACATTTGGTGTTAAAACTTTAGTCTTAAATTTAAAGCTTCGTAGACCATACAGATGGCAGTTTATTTTGGCAGATGTCAGACAACCGATTTTAGGAGCAGATTTTTTAGCTTATCACAAAATATTAGTCGACGTCAACTCTCGAAAATTAATCGACCAAGTTACAGAATTAAATGTAGTTACATCTATTGCCAATATTACACAGCCATGTGTAAAGTCTATCGACGAGAGACATCCCTATTATGACTTGTTATCAAAGTATCCTAAAATAACTATGCCAGCGTCATTCTCGGAAATTCCTCCACACTCTATTATGCATTATATTGAAACTAAAGGCCCGCCCGTATACGCGCGAGCGCGCCCGCTTGCCCCCGATAGGTATATAAAAGTTAAAGAAGAATTTCGCCTAATGCAGGAAATGGGAATCTGTCGTCCTTCGAAAAGCGCGTGGGCTAGCCCGCTGCATGTAGTTCCGAAGAAAAACGGCGACATTCGCCGATGCGGTGATTATCGCCAACTCAACGCAATAACAAAGCCCGACAGATACCCAATCCCTCGACTGCAAGATTTTACGTATATTTTAACTGGTAAAAAACTTTTTTCAAAAATAGATATAAATAGATCGTATCATTGTATACCTACAGCACCGGGAGACATAGAAAAAACCGCGATTATTACACCATTCGGTTTGTTTGAGTTCCCCAGAATGACGTTCGGTTTGCGAAACGCAGCCCAAACCTTTCAGCGTTTTATGAATTTTGTACTTAGTGACCTTGATTTCTTATATTCATACCTTGATGACGTAATTATCGGTAGTTCGGATGAAATAACTCATAAAAAACATTTAGACATAGTTTTTGAAAGATTGCAAAAGTTCGGTATAACTATTAATTTAGCAAAATGCTCTTTTGGTCAAAACAAGCTCGATTTCTTAGGATACGAAGTTAGCCCCGCTGGAATACGACCTTTAGGTGACAAGGTACAGGCTATTGTTAATTATCCTAAACCGCAAACCATTCAGGATATGAGAAGATTTTTGGGAATGGTTAATTTCTATCGTGCACATTTACCGCATGCTAGTAGTTATCTTAATGAATTAAATAAGTATTTGTCAAGCGCGAAAAAGAATGATAAGTCTCCGATTGTTTGGACGGATTCCGCAAACGATGCATTTTCGCAGTGTAAAGCAGGTCTTCAACAGGCCGCTACATTGTCGTATCCCGATCCGAATGCGAAACTCGCTTTAATGACAGATGCCTCGAACACTAGCGTAGGTGCAGTTTTACAGCAGAAAAGAAATAACATTTGGGAACCGTTAGGTTATATGTCAAAAAAGCTAACAAACGCTCAACAAAAGTACTCAACTTATGACCGCGAACTTTTGGCTATTTTTATGGCTATTAGGCATTTCAGGAAATTATTTGAAGGTCGCCAAATAACTATTTATACTGACCATAAACCTTTAACATTTGCGTTTACAAAAATCACAAAAAGCGAAAATGAAATACCACGCCGCGTGAGACATTTGTCATTCATAAGTGAATTTACTACGGATATACAGCATATAAACGGACCCGACAACAGTGTAGCCGATGCTCTGTCGCGCATAGAAACTGTATTCTGTCCGTCAGCAATTAATTACGACGAATTAGCTGAATCGCAAAAAAACGATGAATACATATCACACATTTTGACGAACAAAGATAGCGACACTAAAGTTAAATTAAAGAAAATATTTATTCCTTCATGTAACAAAGATATTTATTGCGAAATATCAACATCCCAAGCCAGACCTTATTTAACACAACCATATAGACGCGTAATTTTTAATAGTCTCCATAATTTGAGTCACCCTGGAATCAAAAGCACAAAAAAAACGATTACTTCGAAATATTTTTGGAAAGGGATGAATCACGATATTACCCAATGGACTAAATCGTGTTTACAATGCCAACGGGCAAAAGTTAGTCGACACACTTTCGCACCGCTTAAAAGCTTTGAAACAGCTGATCGGTTCGAACATATACATGTCGACATTGTAGGCCCGCTGCCTACGTCCCCCGACGGATATCGTTATTGCGTCACCATAATCGATAGATGCACAAGGTGGCCAGAAGCTATTTCCATTAAAGATATGACTGCCGAAACCATTGCAAATGTCATTTTTAAAGAATGGATTTGTCGTTATGGTTGTCCGATTAAGCTAACAAGCGACCAAGGTCGCCAATTCGAGAGCAGTCTATTTTCAGAACTAATGAAACTATTAGGGATACGCAGGATACGCTCTACCGCGTACCATCCCCAAAGCAACGGCGTAGTCGAACGATGGCACCGCTCTTTAAAAGCAGCACTTTCGGCTCGCCTTATTGCATGTGATAGTTCATGGGTAGAACAACTACCAATCGTATTACTCGGACTTAGAGCAGCTTATCGCAGTGACACTGGTTATAGTGCAGCGGATATTACATTCGGTCGCAATTTACGTTTGCCAGGAGATTTTTATGACTCTAATCGAATTAACCCTAGTTTAACCGATTCTTACAACTTAGTTGATAATATTCGCGACGCAATTAGCAAATTTAAGCCGGTTGTTAAATCGCATAGTAACTCTAGATCATTTTTTGTACATCCCGATTTAAAAACATGCGATTATGGCTCGAGACGCGCCGGTAGCCGATCCGCCGACATCGACTTCGACCACACAAAACGTGACGCCAAACATTTTAAAAACACGAAGTGGACGCTTAATCAAGCCTCCTTTGCGTTTTATAAACGAGAGCACTTAAAGTAGGTTAAGATTATTCATTTAATGTTTAGGTTAGGTTTGCATTTTTATTACAAATAATCGTGTTATAAATAACAATACTTTCGTATATTTGATTTTATTTCGCACCCATACTCAGCTTGTAACACAGATAGTAATTATATATTTATTTACAATGGGCAATTATCAAGAAAAAGAATTCATTGTCAACCAGCAAAGTGAAGTAGCCGATAAAGTTAAAGAACATTTTAACCAATTGAGCATTTGGCTAGTCGTAATTGCTAGTTTGTTATCAGCAGTTATACTATTTTATGTTTGGAAACGGAGCTGTCATACTTTGAAAGGGTGGTTGCGCAAACAAGCCACTAGTGTAGCGCTATCCTCGATACAGCATCAGCATCAGAATCAGTTTAGTCCACCAACTGCAAACGTCAGTATGAACCCCGCGACATCCGCTGCTGATCCTGTTCGCGTTGGATACGCATAAGTTAATTATAAGATGTTTTTGTTTTCTTCAAGTGTTTGAAATCTTAATAATATACTATATAGTCTCTAAGTTAAGCAGTGAACAGTGAAATAAAGTGCGAACATTCAATTCATATGTGCTATTAGGAATAAAATAAACATGTGTTTCTCTTAGACTAAGTTGTAATGTTAATTATACGTAGTGTAATGTTTTGTCTAGCTACGATATAATAAGTAAGTACGATATAATATTGTAAGTAAGTAATTGGATCCAATTGTTTAGACTAAGCATCCGGTAGCCGGTATTCAATGTAGCGTAAGATAAGAAATAGTAACTTTTAACTTTTAGCTTATACAGCGTAGGTAGGTAGACAGGTATCTACTTCTTTTCTTGTATTGTGTAAACTTGTTTCAAATATATTTTTTTTTGTGCTAAATATTTTTTTAAAGAGGGGAGTATGTAGGTGGTCCACCTCCACACATGTAAACCATATTATAACAATGTATCAAATTGATTGTCAGCACTTTTAAGTAAGCTGGCCAGTCAGTCAGCGACGTACCGCACTGTTATCTAGACATGTATTTTACAAGATTAATAAATATGCATTAAGTGAACACGCATTTCATTTGGGGTCACCCACACCTTCTTGTAGAGACCAAGGGTCGCTACACTCCGTTAGGTAAACTCATCGGTTTTATGCAGGCCTCGTGCAAAACGGTGTTATGTTCACCAGAACAAATACGGCACCTTTTTGCTGAGATGCACTTGTTACCTTTATGATCGAAAAGGCAATTAATGCAAAGTTGCGATTTTGTTACTGTATGTAACTTCATATCGGGTGATAATTCATGGAATTTTTTGCAAAAGTAAATACGATGTTCTTGATTGCAACATTGACATTTGACGCCAGAAACTTGTAACGATTTAGCCGGCGGCGGCTGTTTTGATGCATTTGAACCGTTGAAATAATTATAATATTGTTTTTTACTGTATTGCGAAATTGCTGGCTGATTCGATTTTGTATGTTGAACATTATTCGAGGAATTTTCCGGTTTCCTTTTTGAAGACTCTAAGGTTATAAATTTACTTTCTAAAAAGTTTAAAAAATCCTTTAAAGACGGCAATTTCCGACAGTTATTTAATGATTCCATATAATTGCTGTATGTTATTGAATCTAATTTTTGGGACATAATATGTACAATTAACGGGTCCCACGAGCTTATATCGATACCTAAATTTTTAATACCATGCAAACTCTCTAAAATATTATCATGCATCTTTTTTATAGCACCTAGTGATTGAGATTGCATTGGAACAAACCCAGTTATTATATTAGCGTATGATGTAAACATTTTTCTTTGATTATTATATCTATTATTGAGTATTGGGAGATACTCAATAATAGATATAATAATCAAAGAACTTCATATCGGGTGATAATTCATGGAATTTTTTGCAAAAGTAAATACGATGTTCTTGATTGCAACATTGACATTTGACGCCAGAAACTTGTAACGATTTAGCCGGCGGCGGCTGTTTTGATGCATTTGAACCGTTGAAATAATTATAATATTGTTTTTTACTGTATTGCGAAATTGCTGCGACATAATATGTACAATTAACGGGTCCCACGAGCTTATATCGATACCTAAATTTTTAATACCATGCAAACTCTCTAAAATATTATCATGCATCTTTTTTATAGCACCTAGTGATTGAGATTGCATTGGAACAAACCCAGTTATTATATTAGCGTATGATGTAAACATTTTTCTTTGATTATTATATCTATTATTGAGTATCTCCCAACATTGCTCATAATTTTCTGAATTAATAAGTAGGTGCTGAATAAGCTTTTCAGCCTCCCCAGATACTTTAGTTTTTAAAAATTGTAATTTAACAGAATTGGGTAGCGAAACATTCTTATGTATCATTTCGCAAAAAAGATCTTTAAAAGAAGTCCAATGACTAAAAACACCTGAAAAAATTGGTATTTCTAAATGTGGCATTGTTTTTTCCTGATTTAATGCGGACCATAATTTGGAGTTTATTTGCTTTTTAATTAAATTAAAAGCTTTTTCATGCTTGCTAAACACCTGTTCGTAAACTAAATCCTCCTCATCTAAACAGTTATCGATTGCCCAGTGAAGCGAGTCGATTTCCGCCCATCTAGCTTTAAGACTTTGAAGAGTGTCCTCCAATTCCCATTTCTCTGTTATTAAACTTAGGTCAATGCTAGTTACTGTTCTTTGAAAAGCTTTAAAATTGGTTGCTTGCTTGCGAAGAAGCTCGTCGCTGTTGCTAAAGGTTCCTCTGGACTGATGATGATAGGAGGCAGTACCTGATCGCCCTGGTTGCTCCTGTTGCTGTTGCTTTGATAAATCTTGATTAAGTTGCTCTTGTAAAGAGCTCGAATCACGTTCGAAACCCTTCTGTTCTGTGGTTCTTTTTGTTTTCGATGGCTCACCCGAGGGTCCTGCCATTTCTGCTACTGCTGCCGGCTGTGCTAACTCTTTTGGAAGTCGTTCCAAAAGATTCTGATAATGCTGCTCCAACAATGATTTGAATGCTGAATATTTTTCAAACGCTGTTTCATACTCAGCATTAGAAAAATAAGATAAATTACGATCGATACCCTCTAACTCGAGATGAGTACTCGTGTAACTTTCCCAATATTGCTCTAATAACCTGAACTTTCTTTTATAATAGTCAATAGTTTTTCGCTCGGAACCATCCTTGCGATAGTGTATTGCCATTTTGTCTATAGCTGCTGCAATTTCCCTTTGATTGATAAGTAGGTCTTCGACCGACATGATGACTGCTGCTATAATTTGAATAATTAAAACGATCTTACTTGAACTCTGCTGATGAATGCTGAATGCTGATAAACTTAAGTACTGCTGCTGCTCACACCAGTACACGAATTTTTCTTCAATTATAAAAATGTTCCAATAGGCACTGATAGTTCAAACCTCACACGAATTGTTCACTCGCGAAAGGTCCAAGCGAAGGACCAATAAATGTAGGGTGTAGAACCTTACACTTAATTAATGCTAATAAATGATAGAATTCTTGCTATGATAATTACGTATATTTAGTTACTCTGCTTATGCTACTATGATAAATGATAAATGAGAGTGCGCGGGTTGCTGTCTTAACGCAAACTGATATTAATGGCGTAATTTACATAAAACACACATTTAATTGTAAAACTGCTGACAATGCAATGTCGGTTCTACTGAACCGTACACAAATAAAGAAAATAAGGAAACAAGCGGACATCAATCAAGAAACTCTAAAAGAAAACCTATGTCCCCACCAGATCCGCAATGCTCCTCGCAGAACAATACAAATAACAGGGCAAAGAAAAACAAACCAACTCTAGATTCCTATATTATATCAAAAAAATTGTCACCAGCCCATGCCTTGAGCTATGGTGATAGCGAGCAAGAATAGCAAATAACACAGGCCCCTCCAAAAAATTACTTTACCAAGAAGTCAAATAATATCTCCCCCAATACGGCTGGTCTCCGTGGGGGTAGTAGACCGCAACCCTCCATAGAAAATGCTAAGACAGCTCAATTAAATCAGAAAAATACTTTAATATATATAGGCACGTTAAACGTTAGGTCACTTATAACCACATCTAGACAAATTGAACTACGACATGCATTACAAAACTTGAATTGGCATGTACTAGGCCTTTCAGAAACAAAAATCAAAGGAAATGAAATTTTAGAAAATGAAAATGTCATTTTTATGCATTATGGCTGCATTCAAAACAGAAACGGAATTGGATTCCTAGTAAAAAAGGAATTGAAACATAACATATTAGAATTTAAACCGATTTCAGACAGAGTAGCAAAATTATCCATTAAAATAGAAGAAAGAACATTTAATATTATTCAGACATATGCACCAACAGAAAAAGCGCCAAAAGCAGATATAGACACATTCTATCAAGATTTACTGACATCCCTCAACGGCACTAACAAAGATACTTTTGTCATTGGGGACTTCAATGCTCAAATTGGTGTGCCAACTAGCGAAGAAAGTTACGTTATGGGTCCATGGGGATATGGCAAAAGGAGTCCTAGAGGAAATATGCTAATAGACTTCTGCTTTGAAAATCAGTTATACATAGCAAATACACATTTTAAGAAGAAACAGAAAAATAAATGGACTTGGAAACATCCAGATGGGATAACAAAAAACGAAATAGACTATTTTCTTACAAAAAATAAAAATATAATCACAAACATTGACATCATATCGACGATATATCCAACTGATCACCGGCTTGTACGAGCAACTATAAATACGGAACACAAAAGAATACCATCACGGAAGAGCCTTCGAAATCCAATCAAATCAGGCTTCATTTCAGAAGAAAAACAAATTATAAGTAATTGTTTTTCAAAAGAAGTACAAGATTTTGAAGTGACAAATCTAGAATATACCTACAATGAATTAGTAACAAAAATTAAAAAATGCACCGCCATTATACCAAATACAAAAGAAAAAAGAGCTTCAATCATTGACGACAGAACCAAAATCCTAATATCAGAGAGAGAAACATTAAAAAATAAAAAACAAAAGACACAGGCTGAGAAGAAAAGACTGCGTTATTTATATAAGAAAATTAAGAAAAGAATACAAAATAATTACAAAATTAGTAGACTTACAGTAATAGAAAAAGAGCTAGAAGAAAAGGCATCTGTAAAACGTGCATTGAAAAAGTTGGATCTCAACACTTAAGGATAACGCCAACATAACACAAACCAACAGAAAAAACATACTAGAAATAGCAACTGCGTTCTATGCTACACTCTATAGTTCAGAAGAACAAACTATAAGTACAGTAAATTCATTCGCAACCGCAGAAGAAGAAGAGCAGATTCCTAAATTAATACAAAGTGAAGTCAAATATGCTATAGAGCTACTCAAGACAGCGAAAAGCCCGGGCGAAGACAATATATCCAATGATGCCCTTAAAGCCATTGTAGAGCCACTTAGCCCTGTCCTGACTAAAATTTTCAACAAAATTATAAATAGCGAAAAAATACCGACAGACTGGGAAACAGCAGTGATAACCCTACTATATAAAAAGGGTGCTCCAGTAGATATGGGAAACTATCGACCGATTAGTCTTCTACAGAGCTTATACAAAGTATTTACTGCTGTGCTCTTGAAAAGACTACTCAAACCGTTAGATACTATTCAACCGAGAGAACAAGCAGGATTTAGAGCCGGATTCTCGACTACAGACCATATATTTACACTCACTCAAATAATAGAGAGATACAATGAATATCACTTGAAACTCTACATCGCTTTTGTCGATTACTCTAAGGCGTTTGATTCAATTTCCCATGGCTCTGTGTGGCTTGAAAGAGGAGTTCGACAAGGTGACCCTATATCTCCAAACCTATTCAATGCAGTCCTTCAGCATATTTTTCGACAGCTTGATTGGCAGAACATGGGGATAAAGATAGATGGGGAATACCTGAGCCACCTAAGGTTCGCCGATGACATTGTCCTGGTAAGCGAAAGCCACTCCGAACTAATGTACATGCTGAATACACTAAACAGTGAAAGCATGAAATGCGGCCTTACTATGAACTCAGATAAAACCTGTCTCATGACGAATGGTGAGAAGGTACAAATAACTATCCAATCAAAAGAAATAGCATATGTCGACAATTATATATATTTGGGACAATGTATCTGCTTTCGCGATCCGACAGGAGGCGAGGTAGAACGCAGGGTTAAACTCGCCTGGAAAAAGTACTGGTCATTGAAGGAGGTATTTAAATCAAAGATACCTATCCGCCTCAAGAGGAAAGCATTGGAGACCAGAGTAACACCTACCTTGCTCTATGGATTTATTTATTTATTTATTTATTTACATAACATAACCATTACAGGCATAGCCCAATGCGATTATATTAAACTTAAACATCTATTAAATATCTACTACAAAATACCTATCACATATATTAACATTATTATTATTGAACCCATTAAGTATGAAATAGTTATCTTCTAAATCTTCTCATTTCCTCTTTTACACATTGAAACATCAATTTTTTCATAACATAAGTAATACAATGAAGATTTTGTAAAGTCAGCCAGCGAACATGAGAATAAATCTATGCGATCGGCAATCTGGTTCAAAGATCGTACCGCTCGCGCAAAAGCACTCTCAAACAAGAGATTGGTCCGTGAAGATGATGTGGATGTCAGACCTGGGCCCTCACAAAGGATATTCTTAATAAAATAAAAGTATTTCAGCGAGCGGCTGAAAGAAGCATGCTAGGCTTTAAACTTAAAGACAAGAAACGAAATGTGGATATACGGAAAATAAGAAAGATAAAGGACTTCGCAGAACTAGCTTGGAAATTAAAATGGAGATGGGCCGGTCATATCGCGCGTACCAGAGATGGAAGATGGAGTGAAAAGATTATACATTGGTTCCCGAGAGACAAGAAGCGTCCGCGCGGCAGACCGCGCATGCGCTGGAGTGATGACATCGTCGCTCTGGCCGGACACACCTGGACCAGACTCGCACAAGACAGACCTACTTGGCAAACTATGGAGGAGGCCTTCGCCCGACAGTGGGCTTTCGATTGACACGTAATCATGAAATTAATACCTATTCTGTTTTATGTGAAAGTTATGATTTTGTGGTTTATGTTTGAACTTATTTTAAATTTATATAGGTACTTTACATTTTTAATTTTATTATTATTATTTTAAGTTTTACAGTTAAAACTATTAAAATTAATTTAATTCATACTATTTTAAATTTAAATCTCAATTAAATTTTTATATATCAATTAATTTTAAACTGCATGGAATTTATACAACACTACAATTATCAATTCATATATACAATTTTAAATTTAAATCGCAATTAAACTGTATAATTCAATTAATTTAAACTGCATGGAACTATTGTATTTTTAGTCAGGTTTTCAATCGAAAATAAAATGGCTTTATTATTATTGGGAATACTTTTAGTTCCTCCTATTATTATTATTATTTTGGGAACATTCTTTAGTTTCTCGCCTCTCCCATGGCCGAAACAGAAAATTAGAATTTTAAATGGGAGAGGCGGTACTCCCCGACAAGAGCACAGTCGGTCGGGGTCAGGGAGTCAAGTTCAAGAACCGACGGACGATCCGAGCCGTATCGAGCAGCACCGCTTTCTGCATCTGTGCTGGAACCGACACGCCACAGAAATCCAACCGCCTCAAGTTGGTCGCGAGGCTGGTTGGAATTAACCCGTTCGCGGACAAAACAATTGGGATTATTTCTGTCGAAGTCACACCCCACATGTCGGTGATCTCGTGAGCCAGATCGAGATATTTCCGACGCTTCTCGGTGTCGGCTTTCACGAGACCCTCGTCATGAGGGATAGTGACATCCACTAGAAATACCCTCGACTGCGACCGATCCCATACCACGATATCAGGCTTATTCGCTAGAATAGTCCTGTCCGTGATAACGGATCGGTCCCAATAGATTTTGGCACGGTCGTTTTCTAGGATTGGCTCCGGCAGATACTTGTAAAACGGCAGCCTCTGTTGCAGGAGTCCATATTTCAGAGCGAGCTCCTGATGCAGGATTTTGGCTGCTTGGTTGTGTCTGTGCAAGTACTCAGTGTTAGCAAGAGCCGAACAACCGGAAATAACATGCCTAAGTGACTCTCCGGGACGGCCACATGCTCGACAGATGTCTGTGGTACCGTCCTTTAGGATGTATTTCCGATAGTTCCGCGTCTTGATAACCTGGTCTTGTATTGCACAGACAAAACCTTCGGTTTCCCCAAAGAGGTCCCCGAAACGCAGCCAATGCAGGGAGGCTTTACGGTCCACGAAAGGTTCGTGAAGTACCTTGTAAAACCTCCCGTGCAGCTCCTTCTCTTTCCATACGGACTCCCGATCAGAGGTGCTAAGTACCTCCGGGGTTCGCCAATCCTGTGAGGCCAACGATAAGGGAGTCAGTCCTTTATCACTAGCGACCACCTCTCCCCGAATACTATCATCCGTCATCGTCAAAAAATAGTTTCTGAGGTTGCATACCTCACGGTTGTGCATGGTTTTGGCACTCAAGAGGCCTCGACCACCACACTTCCGCGGGATATACAATCTCATAACCGACGACCTCGGATGATGCATTCGATGAGAGGTCATCATCGTGCGGACTCGTCTGTCCAGAGCGTCGAGTTCGGTCTGAGTCCATCTGAGCACGCCAAATGTGTACATCAGTACAGGCATGACCCAGGAGTTAATGGCTCGGATCTTATTAACGCCTGACAAGTAGCTATTAAGCACACTTTTCAGGCGTTCATAAAACTCCTCGCAAACACCCTGTTTCACGTCTGCCACCTTCACACCGATGGTTTGTGACATGCCCAGATACCGGTATGTTTCAGCCTTGGAGAGTGCCCTCAAATGATTGGTGCCGACATCGACACCATCAGAGTGCACGACATGCCCCTTCTCAACATGGATGACCGCACACTTATCGACCCCGAGCTCCATCTTGACGGAACCACTGAAATCGTTAGTGATCGTCAGTAGCTCCGCCAATCTGTCAGCCGTGGGGGCGTAAAGCTTCAGGTCATCCATGTAAAGGAGATGAGGCAAGCGTGGTCCGCCTCTCCGAAACTGAAAGCCCGTCCCCGAATTCTCCAAGAGTGTACTTAGAGGATTCAGGGCCAAACAAAACCAAACTGGACTCAGGCAATCGCCCTGGAAAATCCCTCGCCTTATATCAATTTGGTCATCCGCATCCGTCATCCGCTGACCGTCTAAACTCAGGATCGTTCTCCAGCACCCCATACATTGCCCGAGGAAGTGTCGAACTGCACTATCAATTTTGTACAGCTCGAGGACCCTCATGAGCCATGTATGAGGTACCGAATCGAACGCCTTCCTGTAGTCTATCCAGCCAGCGGAGAAGTTCCGACGGTTGCGTTTGACCAGTTGGCCTACGACCGCGTCGATGAGGAGCAGCTCCTTGCTACCGCGACTACCGCCCCTACATCCGTTCTGAGCTCCAGATATCACATTGTTATCAACAATGTGTTGAGTAATCTTGGAGCTCAGAACGGATGTCAAGGTCTTGTAAATTGTACAAAGACAAGTAATGGGGCGGTATTGTGATGGATCCGCGGTAGCATCGCTCTTTGGAGCTAAATGAGTGACCCCAGTAGTTAAGAAGTTCGGGAGCGTCCCACTCTCGAGGGCGCTTTGGAACTGACGGGCGAGAGTAGCGTGACAGCGCGTGAACCCCTTCAACCAGTAATGGTGCAATCCGTCCGGCCCCGGACTTTTCCAGTTCGGAGCCTTACGGATCGCAGCCACCACATCCTCCTCGGATATGTTGACGGGGTTCATGGGCGCTATGGGCTCGCACGCTCCCTCGACCGCCTCGAACCATCGGCCCTCTTCGTGATCAACAGGCAGCGACCAAAGCCCACGCCAAAAGGCTACTACATCGGCTTTTTCCGGTCGCTGACCTGTCGTAACCACGTCGGGACGCTCCAAAGTTCTGTAGAACTTCTTCTGGTCACTCATGAAGAGACGATTCTGTTGGTACCTCTTTACCCTTTCAGAATATCGCCTAATTCGCTTACCCCAAGCAGCGATCTTCTGCTTCAGATCATCGATGCGCTCCACCAGTCTACAGGCAAACTCCGGTGAGTTGTCTTATTATTATTATTATTATTTTAGGAACACCTTTAGTTTCTCGCCTCTCCCATGGCCGAAACAGAAAATTAGAATTTTAAATGGGAGAGGCGGTACTCCCCGACAAGAGCACAGTCGGTCGGGGTCAGGGAGTCAGGTTCAAGAACCGACGGACGATCCGAGCCGTATCGAGAAGCACCGCTTTCTGCATCTGTGCTGGAACCGACACGCCACAGAAATCCAACCGCCTCAAGTTGGTCGCGAGGCTGGTTGGAATTAACCCGTTCGCGGACAAAACAATTGGGATTATTTCTGTCGAAGTCACACCCCACATGTCGGTGATCTCGTGAGCCAGATCGAGATATTTTCGACGCTTCTCGGTGTCGGCTTTCACGAAACCCTCGTCATGAGGGATAGTGACGTCCACAAGAAATACCCTCGACTGCCACCGATCCCATACCACGATATCAAGCTTATTCGCTAAAATAGTCCTGTCCGTGATAACGGATCGGTCCCAATAGATTTTGGCACGGTCGTTTTCTAGGATTGGCTCCGGCAGATACTTGTAATACGGCAGCCTCTGTTGCAAGAGTCCGTATTTCAGAGCGCGCTCCTGATGCAGGATTTTGGCTGCTTAGTTGTGTCTGTGCAAGTACTCAGTGTTAGCAAGAGCCGAACAACCGGAAATAACATGCCTAAGTGACTCTTATTATTATTTTGGGTATGCGTTTAGTTCCTCGCCTCTCCCATGGCCGAAAAAGAAAATATAAATTTTAAATGGGAGAGGCGGTACTCCCCGACAAGAGCACAGTCGGTCGGGGTCAGGGAGTCAGGTTCAAGAACCGACGGACGATCCGAGCCGTATCGAGCAGCACCGCTTTCTGCATCTGTGCTGGAACCGACACGCCACAGAAATCCAACCGCCTCAAGTTGGTCGCGAGGCTGGTTGGAATTAACCCGTTCGCGGACAAAACAATTGGGATTATTTCTGTCGAAGTCACACCCCACATGTCGGTGATCTCGTGAGCCAGATCGAGATATTTCCGACGCTTCTCGGTGTCGGCTTTCACGAGACCCTCGTCATGAGGGATAGTGACATCAACTAGAAATACCTTATTATTATTTTGGGAACATTCTTTAGTTTCTCGCCTCTCCCATGGCCGAAACAGAAAATTAGAATTTTAAATGGGAGAGGCGGTACTCCCCGGCAAGAGCACAGTCGGTCGGGGTCAGGGAGTCAAGTTCAAGAACCGACGGACGATCCGAGCCGTATCGAGCAGCACCGCTTTCTGCATCTGTGCTGGAACCGACACGCCAGAGAAATCCAACCGCCTCAAGTTGGTCGCGAGGCTGGTTGGAATTAACCCGTTCGCGGACAAAACAATTGGGATTATTTCTGTCGAAGTCACACCCCACATGTCGGTGATCTCGTGAGCCAGATCGAGATATTTCCGACGCTTCTCGGTGTCGGCTTTCACGAGACCCTCGTCATGAGGGATAGTGACATCCACTAGAAATACCCTCGACTGCGACCGATCCCATACCACGATATCAGGCTTATTCGCTAGAATAGTCCTGTCCGTGATAACGGATCGGTCCCAATAGATTTTGGCACGGTCGTTTTCTAGGATTGGCTCCGGCAGATACTTGTAAAACGGCAGCCTCTGTTGCAGGAGTCCGTATTTCAGAGCGAGCTCCTGATGCAGGATTTTGGCTGCTTGGTTGTGTCTGTGCAAGTACTCAGTGTTAGCAAGAGCCGAACAACCGGAAATAACATGCCTAAGTGACTCTCCGGGACGGCCACATGCTCGACAGATGTCTGTGGTACCGTCCTTTAGGATGTATTTCCGATAGTTCCGCGTCTTGATAACCTGGTCTTGTATTGCACAGACAAAACCTTCGGTTTCCCCAAAGAGGTCCCCGAAACGCAGCCAATGCAGGGAGGCTTTACGGTCCACGAAAGGTTCGTGAAGTACCTTGTAAAACCTCCCATGCAGCTCCTTCTCTTTCCATACGGACTCCCGATCAGAGGTGCTAAGTACCTCCGGGGTTCGCCAATCCTGTGAGGCCAACGATAAGGGAGTCAGTCCTTTATCACTAGCGACCACCTCTCCCCGAATACTATCATCCGTCATCGTCAAAAAATAGTTTCTGAGGTTGCATACCTCGCGGTTGTGCATGGTTTTGGCACTCAAGAGGCCTCGACCACCACACTTCCGCGGGATATACAATCTCATAACCGACGACCTCGGATGATGCATTCGATGAGAGGTCATCATCGTGCGGACTCGTCTGTCCAGAGCGTCGAGTTCGGTCTGAGTCCATCTGAGCACGCCAAATGTGTACATCAGTACAGGCATGACCCAGGAGTTAATGGCTCGGATCTTATTAACGCCTGACAAGTAGCTATTAAGCACACTTTTCAGGCGTTCATAAAACTCCTCGCAAACACCCTGTTTCACGTCTGCCACCTTCACACCGATGGTTTGTGACATGCCCAGATACCGGTATGTTTCAGCCTCGGAGAGTGCCCTCAAATGATTGGTGCCGACATCGACACCATCAGAGTGCACGACATGCCCCTTCTCAACATGGATGACCGCACACTTATCGACCCCGAGCTCCATCTTGACGGAACCACTGAAATCGTTAGTGATCGTCAGTAGCTCCGCAAATCTGTTAGCCGTGGGGGCGTAAAGCTTCAGGTCATCCATGTAAAGGAGATGAGGCAAGCGTGGTCCGCCTCTCCGAAACTGAAAGCCCGTCCCCGAATTCTCCAAGAGTGTACTTAGAGGATTCAGGGCCAAACAAAACCAAACTGGACTCAGGCAATCGCCCTGGAAAATCCCTCGCCTTATATCAATTTGGTCATCCGCATCCGTCATCCGCTGACCGTCTAAACTCAGGATCGTTCTCCAGCACCCCATACATTGCCCGAGCAAGTGTCGAACTGCACTATCAATTTTGTACAGCTCGAGGACCCTCATGAGCCATGTATGAGGTACCGAATCGAACGCCTTCCGTGAACCCCTTCAACCAGTAATGGTGCAATCCGTCCGGCCCCGGACTTTTCCAGTTCGGAGCCTTACGGATCGCAGCCACCACATCCTCCTCGGATATGTTGACGGGGTTCATGGGCGCTATGGGCTCGCACGCTCCCTCGACCGCCTCGAACCATCGGCCCTCTTCGTGATCAACAGGCAGCGACCAAAGCCCACGCCAAAAGGCTACTACATCGGCTTTTTCCGGTCGCTGACCTGTCGTAACCACGTCGGGACGCTCCAAAGTTCTGTAGAACTTCTTCTGGCCACTCATGAAGAGACGATTCTGTTGGTACCTCTTTACCCTTTCAGAATATCGCCTAATTCGCTTACCCCAAGCAGCGATCTTCTGCTTCAGATCATCGATGCGCTCCACCAGTCTACAGGCAAACTCCGGTGAGTTGTCAAAGACATTCTCACCAGGGAATGCCTCCCTGACGAAGCGCACCACCCTCGGCCTATTGTTGCCTGATCTGAAGCTGGTCAGTTTGCCGATGAGGACCCTGGCCCTTGTGATACGGCCTTCAATCCGCCTCATCCAGGCTGGTCTAGTTCTAGTCCTGGGACTAGTACTGCCAGCCTGGCGGGAGCCACCAGCTCTTGTTGGCGGCATCCTGACGCCGACAAATTGACAAAACGGTCATTGCGGCGCCAAAGAGAATTGAATCCGTATCCCAAAGGTCCATGCTGCTCTCTAAAAATGAGAGCAGCATGTTATTGACGGCCTCAACGACATCCCGAACCTTGATGCTGAGAGGAACTCGGGGCAGCCTTGGCCTCCTTTCGAGAGGCACTTGGCGATATTCCAGGATCGTCTCTTCGAGTGCGCTCCTCACCAAATCCAAATCCAGGAAGACTGTTCCCCAATCGCTTTCCGCACCACCCACATCCGGCAGGTTAGCAATTGGCTCCCTCCGTACTTCCCGTTCAGGGACTGGAGGGAGAACCTGCAAAGGTGGCTCTTCGTCTAGCGGGGGAACAGCCTCGCGTCGCAATTGTTCGAGTTCGGTAGTGCTAAAAAGTTCTGAGCGCTGTATATACCGAACTCGGTCCGCGAGGTTTTGTTCTGTGACGGTCAAATTGGGCTCCAGCCGCAGAAATTCGCGGTACATTGCTGCCCGATAACCCGTCCGCCCAGTTCTTGAACCCGAGGCCCTAAGATAGGCCCGCATGGCATTTCTATTCATATCAACCGTCCATGCCATGCGGCGCCTAGCTCCACCAGCAGCGGCGGGCACCGACTGCTGGGACTGAGTTGCCCCAGTCCCAACCGATGCCAAGCCATCTGGTGGCTGAGGTGGTCGCGCAGACCGGCCAGGTGGTCGGGCCGGTCCGTGGCGGCTGGGGGACCGCATGCTGCCACGTCCAGCCCCAGCTCCAGACGCGCCCCAGCGATAGCCCCTGGGGAGCGGCCCTATGCGCTCATCGTTTATATCGTCTTGCATTTTACGATGAGCGAAGATTCACCCGGGGTTTCGCTCACTTGCCCCGGGGAGAGACACGGTCAACACCTACAAACTCAAACGCTGACTATTTGCATTGCTGGAATGGCAAGCTGGTAAACATGTCATCATGCCATTCCAACAATGGGCGGTGGGGTCGTCACATCCCTTCGCCATATTATTATTATTTTGGCATTACTTTTAGTTCCTCGCCTCTCCCATGGCCGAAAAAGAAAATATAAATTTGAAATGGGAGAGGCGGTACTCCCCGACAAAAGAACAGTCGGTCGGGGTCAGGGAGTCAGGTTCAAGAACCGACGGACGATCCGAGCCGTATCGAGCAGCACCGCTTTCTGCATTTGTGCTGGAACCGACACGCCACAGAAATCCAACCGCCTCAAGTTGGTCGCGAGGCTGGTTGGAATTAACCCGTTCGCGGACAAAACAATTGGGATTATTTCTGTCGAAGTCACACCCCACATGTCGGTGATCTCGTGAGCCAGATCGAGATATTTCCGACGCTTCTCGGTGTCGGCTTTCACGAGACCCTCGTCATGAGGGATAGTGACATCCACTAGAAATACCCTCGACTGCGACCGATCCCATACCACGATATCAGGCTTATTCGCTAGAATAGTCCTGTCCGTGATAACGGATCGGTCCCAATAGATTTTGGCTCGGTCGTTTTCTAGGATTGACTCCGGCAGATACTTGTAATACGGCAGCCTCTGTTGCAAGAGTCCGTATTTCAGAGCGAGCTCCTGATGTAGGATTTTGGCTGCTTGGTTGTGTCTGTGCAAGTACTCAGTGTTAGCAAGAGCCGAACAACCGGAAATAACATGCCTAAGTGACTCTCCGGGACGGCCACATGCTCGACAGATGTCTGTGGTACCGTCCTTTAGGATGTATTTCCGATAGTTCCGCGTCTTGATAACCTGGTCCTGTATTGCACAGACAAAACCTTCGGTTTCCCCAAAGAGGTCCCCGAAACGCAGCCAATGCAGGGAGGCTTTACGGTCCACGAAAGGTTCGTGAAGTACCTTGTAAAACCTCCCGTGCAGCTCCTTCTCTTTCCATATTCCATTATTATTATTTCGAAAAGCATTTTTGTTTCTCGCCTCTCCCATGGCCGAAAATGAAAATATAAATTTTAAATGGGAGAGGCGGTACTCCCCGACAAAAGCACAGACGGTCGGGGTCAGGGAGTCAGGTTCAAGAACCGACGGACGATCCGAGCCGTATCGAGCAGCACCGCTTTCTGCATTTGTGCTGGAACCGACACGCCACAGAAATCCAACCGCCTCAAGTTGCTCGCGAGGCTGGTTGGAATTAACCCGTTCGCGGATAAAACAATTGGGATTAT
Organism: Bedellia somnulentella; assembly: GCA_963576735.1. NCBI lineage: Eukaryota > Metazoa > Arthropoda > Insecta > Lepidoptera > Bedelliidae > Bedellia > Bedellia somnulentella. The sequence goes on from OY755198.1 coordinate 70,832, forward strand.
TTCTGTCGAAGTCACACCCCACATGTCGGTGATCTCGTGAGCCAGATCGAGATATTTCCGACGCTTCTCGGTTTCGGCTTTCACGAGACCCTCGTCATGAGGGATAGTGACATCCACTAGAAATACCCTCGACTGCGACCGATCCCATACCACGATATCAGGCTTATTCGCTAGAATAGTCCTGTCCGTGATAACGGATCGGTCCCAATAGATTTTGGCACGGTCGTTTTCTAGGATTGGCTCCGGCAGATACTTGTAATACGGCAGCCTCTGTTGCAAGAGTCCGTATTTTAGAGCGAGCTCCTGATGCAGGATTTTGGCTGCTTGGTTGTGTCTGTGCAAGTACTCAGTGTTAGCAAGAGCCGAACAACCGGAAATAACATGCCTAAGTGACTCTCCGGGACGGCCACATGCTCGACAAACGTCTGTGGTACCGTCCTTTAGGATGTATTTCCGATAGTTCCGCGTCTTGATAACCTGATCTTGTATTGCACAGACAAAACCTTCGGTTTCCCCAAAGAGGTCCCCGAAACGCAGCCAATGCAGGGAGGCTTTACGGTCCACGAAAGGTTCGTGAAGTACCTTGTAAAACCTCCCATGCAGCTCCTTCTCTTTCCATACGGACTCCCGATCAGAGGTGCTAAGTACCTCCGGGGTTCGCCAATCCTGTGAGGCCAACGATAAGGGAGTCAGTCCTTTATCACTAGCGACCACCTCTCCCCGAATACTATCATCCGTCATCGTCAAAAAATAGTTTCTGAGGTTGCATACCTCGCGGTTGTGCATGGTTTTGGCACTCAAGAGGCCTCGACCACCACACTTCCGCGGGATATACAATCTCATAACCGACGACCTCGGATGATGCATTCGATGAGAGGTCATCATCGTGCGGACTCGTCTGTCCAGAGCGTCGAGTTCGGTCTGAGTCCATTATTATTATTATTTTGGGCATGACTTTTAGTTCCTCGCCTCTCCCACGGCCGAAAAAGAAAATTTAAATTTTAAATGGGAGAGGCGGTACTCCCCGACAAAAGCACAGTCGGTCGGGGTCAGGGAGTCAGGTTCAAGAACCGACGGACGATCCGAGCCGTATCGAGCAGCACCGCTTTCTGCATTTGTGCTGGAACCGACACGCCACAGAAATCCAACCGCCTCAAGTTGGTCGCGAGGCTGGTTGGAATTAACCCGTTCGCGGACAAAACAATTGGGATTATTTCTGTCGAAATCACACCCCACATGTCGGTGATCTCATGAGCCAGATCGAGATATTTTAGACGCTTCTCGGTGTCGGCTTTCACGAGACCCTCGTCATGAGGGATAGTGACATCCACTAGAAATACCCTCGACTGCGACCGATCCCATACCACGATATCAGGCTTATTCGCTAGAATAGTCCTGTCCGTGATAACGGATCGGTCCCAATAGATTTTGGCACGGTCGTTTTCTAGGATTGGCTCCGGCAGATACTTGTAATACGGCAGCCTCTGTTGCAAGAGTCCGTATTTCAGAGCGAGCTCCTGATGCAGGATTTTGGCTGCTTGGTTGTGTCTGTGCAAGTACTCAGTGTTAGCAAGAGCCGAACAACCGGAAATAACATGCCTAAGTGACTCTCCGGGACGGCCACATGCTCGACAGATGTCTGTGGTACCGTCCTTTAGGATGTATTTCCGATAGTTCCGCGTCTTGATAACCTGGTCTTGTATTGCACAGACAAAACCTTCGGTTTCCCCAAAGAGGTCCCCGAAACGCAGCCAATGCAGGGAGGCTTTACGGTCCACGAAAGGTTCGTGAAGTACCTTGTAAAACCTCCCGTGCAGCTCCTTCTCTTTCCATACGGACTCCCGATCAGAGGTGCTAAGTACCTACGGGGTTCGCCAATCCTGTGAGGCCAACGATAAGGGAGTCAGTCCTTTATCACTAGCGACCACCTCTCCCCGAATACTATCATCCGTCATCGTCAAAAAATAGTTTCTGAGGTTGCATACCTCGCGGTTGTGCATGGTTTTGGCACTCAAGAGCCTCGACCACCACACTTCCGCGGGATATACAATCTCATAACCGACGACCTCGGATGATGCATTCGATGAGAGGTCATCGTCGTGCGGACTCGTCTGTCCAGAGCGTCTAGTTCGGACTGAGTCCATCTGAGCACGCCAAACGTGTACATCAGTACAGGCATGACCCAGGAGTTAATGGCTCGGATCTTATTAACGCCTGACAAGTAGCTATTAAGCACACTTTTCAGGCGTTCATAAAACTCCTCGCAAACACCCTGTTTCACGTCTGCCACCTTCACACCGATGGTTTGTGACATGCCCAGATACCGGTATGTTTCAGCCTCGGAGAGTGCCCTCAAATGATTGGTGCCGACATCGACACCATCAGAGTGCACGACATGCCCCTTCTCAACATGGATGACCGCACACTTATCGACCCCGAGCTCCATCTTGACGGAACCACTGAAATCGTTAGTGATCGTCAGTAGCTCCGCCAATCTGTCAGCCGTGGGGGCGTAAAGCTTCAGGTCATCCATGTAAAGGAGATGAGGCAAGCGTGGTCCGCCTCTCCGAAACTGAAAGCCTGTCCCCGAATTCTCCAAGAGTGTACTTAGAGGATTCAGGGCCAAGCAAAACCAAACTGGACTCAGGCAATCGCCCTGGAAATCCGCATCCGTCATCCGCTGACCGTCTAAACTCAGGATCGTTCTCCAGCACCCCATACACTGCCCGAGGAAGTGTCGAACTGCACTATCAATTTTGTACAGATCGAGGACCCTCATGAGCCATGTATGAGGTACCGAATCGAACGCCTTCCTGTAGTCTATCCAGCCAGCGGAGAAGTTCCGACGGTTGCGTTTGACCAGTTGGCCTACGACCGCGTCGATGAGGAGCAGCTCCTTGCTACCGCGACTACCGCCCCTACATCCGTTCTGAGCTCCAGATATCACATTGTTATCAACAATGTGTTGAGTAATCTTGGAGCTCAGAACGGATGTCAAGGTCTTGTAAATTGTATAAAGACAAGTAATGGGGCGGTATTGTGATGGATCCGCGGTAGCATCGCTCTTTGGAGCTAAATGAGTGACCCCAGTAGTTAAGAAGTTCGGGAGCGTCCCACTCTCGAGGGCGCTTTGGAACTGACGGGCGAGAGTAGCGTGACAGCGCGTGAACCCCTTCAACCAGTAATGGTGCAATCCGTCCGGTCCCGGACTTTTCCAGTTCGGAGCCTTACGGATCGCAGCCACCACATCCTCCTAGGATATGTTGACGGGGTTCATGGGCGCTATGGGCTCGCACGCTCACTCGACCGCCTCGAACCATCGGCCCTCTTCGTGATCAACAGGCAGCGACCAAAGCCCACGCCAAAAGGCAACCACGTCGGCTTTTTCCGGTCGCTGACCCGTCGAAACCACATCGGGACGCTCCAAAGTTCTGTAGAACTTCTTCTGGTCACTCATGAAGAGACGATTCTGTTGGTACCTCTTTACCCTTTCAGAATATCGCCTAATTCGCTTACCCCAAGCAGCGATCTTCTGCTTCAGATCATCGATGCGCTCCACCAGTCTACAGGCAAACTCCGGTGAGTTGTCAAAGACATTCTCACCAGGGAATGCCTCCCTGACGAAGCGCACCACCCTCGGCCTATTGTTGCCTGATCTGAAGCTGGTCAGTTTGCCGATGAGGACCCTGGCCCTTGTGATACGGCTTTCAATCCGCCTCATCCAGGCTGGTCTAGTTCTAGTCCTGGGACTAGTACTGCCAGCCTGACGGGAGCCACCAACTCTTGTTGGCGGCATCCTGACGCCGACAAATTGACAAACTGTCATTGCGGCGCCAAAGAGAATTGAATCCGTATCCCAAAGGCCCATGCTGCACTCTAAAAATGAGGGCAGCATGTTATTGACGGCCTCAACGACATCCCGAACCTTGATGCTGAGAGGAACTCGGGGCAGCCTTGGCCTCCTTTCGAGAGGCACTTGGCGATATTCCAGGATCGTCTCTTCGAGTGCGCTCCTCACCAAATCCAAATCCAGGGAGACTGTTCCCCAATCGCTTTCCGCACCACCCACATCCGGCAGGTTAGCAATTGGCTCCCTCCGTACTTCCCGTTCAGGAACTGGAGGGAGAACCTGCAAAGGTGGCTCTTCGTCTAGCGGGGGAACAGCCTCGCGTCGCAATTGTTCGAGTTCGGTAGTGCTAAAAAGTTCTGAGCGCTGTATGTACCGAACTCGATCCGCCAGGTTTTGTTCTGTGACGGTCAAATTGGGCTCCAGCCGCAGAAATTCGCGGTACATTGCTGCCCGATAACCTGTCCGTCCAGTTCTTGAACCCGAGGCCCTAATATAGGCCCGCATGGCATTTCTATTCATTTCGACCGTCCATGCCATGCGGCGCCTAGCTCCACCAGCGGCGGGCACCGACTGCTGGGACTGAGTTGCCCCAGTCCCAACCGATGCCAAGCCATCTGGTGGCTGAGGTGGTCGCGCAGACCGGCCAGGTGGTCGGGCCGGTCTGCGGCGGCTGGGGGACCGCATGCTGCCACGTCCAGCCCCAGCTCCAGACGTGCCCCTTCGATCACCCAAGGGAAGCGGCCCTATACGCTCATCATTATATCGTGTACTCATTATGATGAGCGAAGATTCACCCGGGGTTTCACTCACTTGCCCCGGGGAGACCGTTGTCACCCTATTCAGCGCTGGGACCAGTTTGTAGACACGGTCAACACCTACAAACTCAAGCGCAGACTATTTGCAAAGCCGGAATGGCAGACATATCATCCTGCCATTCCAACAATGGGCGGTGGGTCGTCACATCCCTACGCCTTTTTATTATTAAACAAAAATCGTATTGAAGTTATCCAAACTGTTATACCCCGAAAGAAACCAAATAGACTAAAATCTTTATCATAATAATATATACGGACGTATATTTCATAGACCACGTTAACCCCCAAACTAAGTACAACATAATGTATAGAGTGGAATAATAAACTAAAGATTTATTTAATATTATGTAATACACATATAAGTAGCACCCAAGACAAAAAGCAATCATTTATACTTATCACATAAATGTTGCTCTCAGCAGGATTCGAACCCGCAACCACCGGACGGAGGAGAAGCTAGTTAGTAGTTACCTAGCTTCTCGGCCACTCGGCCACGGACGTCGTCCAAATGGCCGCTAAATGCTTTTCTCTCTCATTACCAAATCTTGGTATGTGACCTTTGATTATGAACACTATAGATAGAGCGATGTTACTCGTACGTCATCCATTTTAAAAAGAGAAGCCCTTATTTAAAGTTCTTATATGTTAAAAAGAGACACAAAATCTTTATTGTCATCTCTATCGCGTAACCCGTTTTGTTGATGTCACGCTTTTAAAGCTTGACAAACAAAGCGTCGACTTGTGAGCGATTTTGGTTTTCTTTTGATTTTGAGAAAGATTTTATTCATTTGTATATTGTTATTGTGATAAAAGAGACTCCATTAGTCAAACTTATTATTTAGTGAGGTATGGTTGGGTGTAGCGTGCTTGGCTGCGGAAGCCGCAGCGAAAAACACATCGAAGGATTGACTTTCTGAAGTGAGTGAGTTTTTTAATGTTTTTCTACAGATAAATACATAATAAATACATTGCGCGATCAGAAAAAAAGTGATTCAAATGTTAATTACGTTGAACTAGATTACTAGCATTTTCTTTAGTTATTTTGAGCAATTTTTTAATAGCATAACCTAAAAATATGCAGTATCTCAGTGTTCCCATAATTCACGTTTTTCATCCTACCCTGTCGTTAGGGTAAAATTTTCAAATTAGTAAACTGATGTTAATGAGTGAGTATATTATGAATTTCGTCGCGCTATAGCGACGCTGAATGATTTCCAATTGTTATCTACGGAATTAGTAAGTAATAAATTTGTTATATTTATTTAATTTCTTCGTATTCATTACAGTTTTCCTAAAGACCCGAGTCTACGAGAAAAATGGATTGCGGCCACTGGAAGATGCAATTGGAAATCAACCAAATATAAAATACTTAGATGTACGAATACATCATCTTTTGAAAAATGTGACTGAAATAGACGAATGAATTCGAAATTTTCACACGAAACTGATTTTGTTTAAAGGTCAATAGTAAATAATGCAATAAAACTCATGTACAAAATAGTGCTGTCTTTTATTTTTCAAAATACAAACATAGACCCCACTATACCCATGATGACCCGTATGATATTTACATAACTTGCACTTATGGAACAGCTGTTTTTTTTTGTCCAGTAACAAAGTTAGTCCCGTACAAAAATTTATTCGTAATCATGGGAAGATTCATCCCTGATAGTTAGTAAAATGCTTTAGATTTCACGGTGTATTAAACATCAGTATAAATGGTAAAATTAAACAAAAAAGATTGTATAATACTAGGAGCAAGTATGTATAATTATATGATTGCAGGAAATAATATAGTAAACAGTAAACCTTTACAATAAATAAAACGACGTAACAATAAATTGACGTAATCAATTTTAAATTATTTTTATATTTAGAGGAAAAGTAGCTTTTAGAATGGTGATTATACTATTTTGGGGTAATTGTTTTCTAGTGATCGCAACATTACAGGGAAAAATATTGCTATCTAAAAGAGGTACTCTCCCGTTGCATTATGACTCTGTCTATAGTGTTCATAGTCAAAGTATGTGACCAATAAGACCTGGCAACCCTAGCAGTCACCGTCACTGTCATATCTGTCAACTTCATTCAGTACTATCATTCATCTGTCAGTGTAATGGTTAAGTTAAGTTAGTCACTAAAAATGGTTAATCAATCCAATCAGTCAGTTGTTCATGTTCAGTGATATTTTTGATTTGGTAACTAGTGGACGTAAATCTACTGTTTCACGAGCTACAATATGTAAACAAGTAATTTATTTAGAATTTATAAATGAAACATTAATCTCATTCCATCAAAATGTCTGTGAAAACTATTTTTAGTTATGTGATAAGCGTATTTATTTATTTGTGTTTAGTGAACGACGGTGTTTTCTGTGATTTTACTAATTATAAGGCAGTGGATTATGATCATGTGCATTGTTCACATAAACATCCTACAGTAGACGAGGTAAATATTATTTTTATCTATTTATATGATATAAGTAGTTAGATATTTCAATAAGACATACATATTTTCGAGGTTATAGCCTCAATTGAATTAAAACAATAATCAATACGGTGTTAGTTCGAGATATTGATGTTTCGAAGTGTGCTATAGAATAAACAAAGCTAGTAAGAAGGATGAACGACCGGATTTTGCTTTCTGTAATGTTTTTCTAAACTTTTCCCCACTCAACATCCAAAAGTGGCTGAGGAATTTATAATTCCTTAGCTCTGGGTACCCCTTCTAGGGAAATATAGCCGTGAGCATATGTATGTATGTATGTATGTTTTCTAAAACTGAGTTTCATTCGGCTGTAATTTAAGTTCATAAAATTCAGTTAACTAATATTTCAAGCACATTACATATGAATTATACATACATATACTCAGGGCTATCCATCCCTAGAAGGGGTAGCCAGAGCTTTGGATTAAGAAATTCCTCAGCCACTTTTTGAAGTTGAGTGGGAAAATATTGTAAAATAAGTGTTTTGGTTATGGGTCTCCAACAGCATCTCAAAGCCCCAACACCCTTAATCGCCTCTTACGAATACCCACAGGAGAATTGGGGTTGTGCTATTCTGAGCCGATACTACACCACATAATCTATAACACTTACTTCACACTATAAACCATATGCTGCTGCACTATGCGTACTAATAATAGCTGAGTAGTATCAGGTTACAATGGCACTACACTATGGGTGGTTGTGAAAGGTGACTAAGAGTTTTGGGCTTTTAAATATAATTTTCGGCCATGCCGTTGGAGACTCCTGACCAAGAATAAATATTCTACAATCTTTTCCTCTCTTAACTTCCAAAAGTGGCTCAGTAATTATTATTCTGAAGCTCTGGCTTGTACCCCTTTTAGGTACTTTATCTGGGACTAGAACTATAAATAGACAGGCGTGAGTTCAAATCCTGGGTCAGGCCTACACCGATTTGTCTTTTCTAAAGACATATGTGTGGTTAATATATCATGGTTGTTAACGGTGAGGGAAAACATCGTGAGGAAATGCGGTTGCCCCCTATCACATGAGTTCACTGTCCACGCAAAACGTCGGTACTCTGGACATTGCGTAACTTTGTCACCTGGTATTAGTAACTCTGCCAACTCCTTTGGGGATATTCGGCGTGAATGGTTATGTTATGTATACCAACCAAGTTGATCTGGGGGCTGCAAACTTCCTTTGTAGAGCCAATGTTGGTGAATTAACTTCAAAAACCATGTGCATTTACAAAAACTACAATTGGCTACCTGTAACATGACTTCACATAATCAGGTGATTCAGTTTGTAACCTATGGAACTGGAATGAATCTCATTATTTAAGTTTGTGATCAGGAGTTGAACCCGAGATCACTGGATTGTGAGTCAAATGCTATGATCATTGGGCCACAGAGGCAACTATCAATAGTATGAATCATTATATTATTTGCCAATTTGTGTGTTGTATTGGCTTAAAATATCACTTACTTATTTCTACCTCGGTTGTTATAAGTAACGAAGGGTTTTGGGAATTTTAACATAATTGTTTGGCAACCATGATAGCCCAGTGGGTAGAACACTCGGTTATCATGCAAACAACTAGTGTTCAAATCCCGGATCGGGCCTACACCAATTTGTCTTTTCTAAAGACATATGTGTGGTTAATTTATCATGGTTGTTAATGGTGAGGGAAAACATCGTGAGGAAACCCACATGACTGAGTTGTACTTAGTCATGTGACAGTGTATTCGTACAAAACGGCGATAGGCCTGCCCCCTATCACGTGAGTACACTGTCCATGCAAAACGTGGGTACTCTGCACACCAGGTGAGAATGTCACGTGATGTTCAGAAGTATTAGTACCTCTGCCAACCCCTTCGGGGATATTCGGCGTGAACGTTTATGTTTATGTTATGTTACGTTTGGCAATGTGGCTGGAGACCCTTATTCCACCATCCTTTATTTTTTCCTGCTCAAGTTCCAATAGTGAGAGGATTTTCTAATTCTATATCTTCTTTTTGGCATTCACAGCCGTGAACATATGAATGCATGTATGCTATTTTTTGACATTTTCTTTGCACTGTTCGATACTGTGTAGTGTCGGCTTAGAATAGCACTACCCCATTTCTTCCGGTGGGTGTACGTAAGAGGCGACTAACGGACTTGGGGCTTTTAAGGAATTTTTGGGCGATGCGGTTGGAGACCCATCACCAACAACCTTTATTCTACCATCTTTTCCCCACTCAACTTCTAAAAGTGGCTGAGGAATTTCTAATTCCTCTGGCTACCCCTTTTAGGGATTTATAGCCGTGATTTTATGTATGTATGTTCTATACCTCAAATGCAGAGGTCAGAAACGAATTTAAAATAAATAAATAGCTCAACTTAAATGAAAATACTACAATAACATATTTTAACATAATTTATTATTCATATAATATTCATATGAACTACATAATGACAACATGGAAGGTGCTGAGAAATGCAGCCAATAAATTAAATAAAGGAAAGCTATTATATATACTAATTGGGATTAACTAACAAATATTTTCAATCACTTACGTGATATGTTTGCCAGACGTTTTGGCACACCTACTGGGGCATGATCACGGGCTTACTCCACCAATGACGAGACAAACCATACATACATACATATACTATATACTCACGGCTATAAATCCCTTAATGGGGTAGCCAGAGCTTTGGAATGGGAAATTCCTCAGCCACTTTTGGAAGTTGATTTGGGAAAAGATGGTAATAATATTTTTTTTTAGTGATGGATCTTCAACCACATCACCCAAAAATCACTTAAAAAGCCCCTATGCCCTTAGTCGCCTCTTACGATCACCCACGGGTAGAAATGGGGTAGTGTTATTCTAAGCCGACACTACACGAGAGTTTAAAAAGCGTATTAAAGGAAAGCTGCCTAATAAGCTCACGCCATCAAAAGACGACGCTATGAAAGCTTTTCACTCTACAAATAATCAGTGTAAAAGGGTGTTTAGCTGTAAGGGGTTGGAATATCTAATTGGAGCTTATAGCATAATAGGTTGGAGTGAATGGAGAACTCGAGATATCATTGACATTTTCAACACAGCCTAAATTGTTGCATTAAACTAGGTAAATTGGGGTGAAGTTTTTGTTTACAATAGTTTCCCATAGACTTACATGGGAAACTTTAAAGGGTGATCATTCCTCAATGGTAATTAAATGGCTTGAAACACTATCCTACGATAAGACTGAGGATATAATATTATTATTATTAGCTATTTATATCCCACTGCTGGGCAAAGGCCTCTCTCCCCTTCTTCCACTCCAGACTGTTTTGAGCGGTCTCCCACCATTTCTTGCCCCAGAGACCTAACTCGTCACTCCATCTTTTCCTTGGTCGGCCACGCTTTCTCACTTCACACACCGGGAGTCCATTGCGTGGCTCTTTTGGCCCATCGGTCCGGGTGCATCCGAGCAACGTGGTCGGCCCAATCCCACTTCAATTGGGCCGCTTTCTGAGCTACATCTATGATTTTTGTCTTTGAGCGCAACTCTGTATTCCGGACATAATAACAAGACTAAAAGAAAATACGAACCTAATAATAAAAAATCTCTTATTTTATTTAATGTTTAATTTATTATTATTTTATTTATTTTTTCACACTCACACACAAACATATTGTATCGCATGTATGCACATAAACATCGCATATATTCTTTGACATGAAAACATGTTTTACACCAGGAAAAATAAAGAGAATTTATCAACACTGACAATACGCGTGCCATATATACATACATATGACTCACGGCTATAAATCCCTAGAAGGGGTGGCTAGATTGTTGGTAAATGATCTCCAACCGCATCGTCAAAAAATCCTCAATAAGCCCCATCACCCTTAGTCGCCTCTTACGATCACCCTTAGTAAGAAATGTGGTAGAGCTATTCTAAGCCGACAGTACACAGCTTGTTCAGTACCATATAGCTAATATTCGTGTGAAAGTACAATCGCGCGTGTATGTATGTAAGTATTAGAGCAATTACCACGTTGTTTGTACCGTGACATCATCGATCGCACGCCTCTTTAGTTTCCACTCATTATTGCATTCCTGGCTGGCTTCACGACTTTGTAGGGGTAGGCAGGGTGGAGATTAAAACCACTGTTTTTATTTGTCTCTTAAAATACAACAATACAAGAAAATAAAGTAACAAAAAAAAAACAACAATGATATCAAACAACAGACAAAAAGGTGCAAAGCTCGTTCTATCCACAACAAGCAGATAGCTTCGCTTTTCAGCTCTGACCTATAACTTAAAACTACTTATATCTAACTTAAATTAAAGTATTGGTACCTCTGCCAACCCCTTCGGGGATAAACGGCGTGAACGTTTATGTCTATGTTTATGTTATGTAAATTAAAGTGAACATAATATTTTGTAATGTAATCAAAATGTGCACATTGCAATTACAGTTTGTTTTATTATTATCTCCTATTAGCACAAATGATTACTTCATATAGACAAATACTTACGCCACGTTTATTTATGCGATGCCGGTTAATTCATTTTTGTTCTTTTGTGCGGGTCGAAAATGGCACGAATTAAAAAGTGTTGGAACGGCAATATCAGAGACCATAAATTTAGTATTGTTTTTAATTATATAATTAACATAATGTTTATTTAACTTCCAAAAGTTGCTGAGGAATTTCTAATTCCATAGCTTTGGCTACCCCTTCAAGGTACCCCTTTAATTCATACTTATGTATACCTATGTTATAATGTTTACTTATCACGAAACTGATACGATTCCAGAAACATCCCCGTTTTATTAACGGTTATCATAATTTTTATACAATGCTTTTATTTATCACACTTGGGAAGCCTGCCCTTTTCATCGCGATGCGTCGTCTAAATGATCTGAATGAGTCTTCCCTGGTCGTACATACATACATATACTCACGGCTATAAATCCAGAGCTGAGAAATAATGAATTCCTCAGCCACTTTTGGAAGTTGAGTGGGGAAAAGATGGTAGTACAAAGGTTGTTGGTGATGGGTCTCCAACCGCATCGCCCAAAAATCCCTTAAAAAGCCTCAATACCGTTAGTCGCCTCTTACGTACACCCACCGGAAGAAATGGGGTAGTGCTATTCTAAGCCGACACTACACAGCAGGTGTACCTGGTCGTATTCTTCTGATATTACCTTACACTTCACGGATTTACTTTCTATCTATAGATTAGGCTTATCCCTCTTAACCTGCCCATTTTTATAACTCAAACTCAAACGTTCACACCATGGGGATCCAAAGGGGTTGGCAGAGGTACTAACACGTGACATTGTAAGTATTGTAACCTGGTGTTCAGAGTACCCACGTTTTGCTTCGATATTTTACCAACGTGATAGGGCAGGCCTATCGCCGTTATATGACCACGTTCAACTCAGCCATGCGGGTTTCCTCACGATAATTTCCCTCACCGTCAACAAGCATGATAAATTAACATGTCCTATCGTAGCATGCAAGTAATCGGATAGTCAGGTGATTCAAGCCTGCAATATCCCTCCAAACTCGGTCAAATCTTACAAATCAAATTTGTAAGGTGATCACCCCCCCGGGGATCGAACTCGAGACCTCCGCACCCGAAACCAAGCGCTCAACCGCGAGGCCACGGATGCAGTCATCACAGTTAAAACATTTTACAAAGATTACACTGCTAAACAGAAGCACAATTGGTGGCTTAAAACTATCTCTTCCAGACAACTCTTCAATGGAGAGATCAATACGTTAGTAAAAAGAATAGGTAGATTCACAACTCACATACTCGTGAGGTTATAACTTAATTATTAATTATTTGTTTATATATTATATCGTACTTATGTGATTTTCTTATATATATTTTTTTATTTATTCACTATTTAAATCGCTTAGATCATTACTGCCTTCTAGGTATGACTGTCATTAGGGAGTGCTTTTAAGACGCGGTACGAGCCTTAATGTCACAATCAGAACTACTATGGTGGTTGATATGGAAATATATTATACTGTATGGGACCCCATGTATCAAGTTTATATAAAAATGCTTCAACAAAATCGAAATAAGTGTATTAAACACCTCACTATAGATTTCCATATTTAGACAACCTTCCTAACTTCATCATCATCATCATCATCAGCCACTGGACGTTCTAACTTTAAAACCCTTAAGATGTGCAAAGGACACTAGGGATCAACTAATTTTAATGAAAACCATCCATAAAAAGGACTTGTAATCAAGGTTAAACTTCAGCTGTTCGTCCTACAATACTAGAATCCGATTCACATTCCGCACCCCATTTTCCGAAGCTGACATTTTTTTTTTATTAAGCATTTATTCATTTTAAATACTTTTGTAAACAGTTGGACTTTGTTGAATGAGCCGATCAACCTTTAATGTTCGAGTCCTAAAACTTTCTCATGATATAATTATTTAGATTATGAATTTATTTATTTTAAAGTATGTATTTTAAGTACTTTTATCCATCGATATATGTATCTTATCTTGCCATACAACGCGGTAACGCTTCCAGCATCTTAGGTACCCTTTCCCGATAAGAGGAACTGGAAGATGTTTTTAGATTTTAAGTTAGGTTTTTTTTTTTTTTATAATATAAATTTTTTCTTTTTTAAATTTATATATGCCTGACCATGATAATTTAATGTACAGGGTTTATTAATTTTTCCTACCTTGACTTTTATTTAGTAAGCTTTATGATAATGGTAAGCTAGTTCTAAATAAGCTCTTATTGATTGTGTACCGAAAATAATAATTTCCTTGGAAAATAATAGTTGCACGGGGATTTGCTATAACTAACTCATATGGCCAATAGAAAGGAGTTTCCCGTTTCTGATTTGACTCAAGAGCATTCTGCTCCCGGAAAAACTGTCCGTCCACTCTTGGTCTTAGTACCTATGCTGACTTGTACCTAGTCAATAAACTTCGTACCAGATACCTTAAGTTGCTAGATTAATAAATCGCGCGCATAGCACACTATTACGCTGAGCGATTTCTGATTTATTCTCTGATTGATTATTGTTACTTTTGTGTTTAAATTACACCATCTGAATTTATTACTGAATAAACTTTTGTAACATAAATTACCCTTTTATTCCCTCAATATGGATAACTTTATATATTATCTTACATATATATTTCTTTTTGTATTTGATGTTTATTACCAGTTTTTAAATATAAATATACCTACTTCAAAATTAGTACCATATATGACAAAGAATCTTATTTAGGTATACGTAATAATAATAATATCATAATTAATTATACATGTACATGTTTTTAAAATCTTGTTATATTCGCTTGGTCTGACAATCTGATGCCTTCAAACGAATTCATCTCTATAAACTATCCATATCATAGCCGATGTACAATTATTTTGTTTTAAATACTTATTTTAATTTGCAATTTTCTATATCAACTTCAAAATTAGTATACTATACTATAACTATTGGTAGAAACTTTAGAGGTCATCCTTGCTTGAAATATTGTGTACAGTTTGTTTCTCTAATAAATATTAAGCTATGGTAAAATGTACATAATTTTGATTTATACCATTTTAATTTATTTTTACCTTCCCCTGCTCGTGGTTCTAATTATATTTTTAACAAATGGAAGCAGGGCGAAGATTTGAGGTATAATCTACAGTTATAGTCTTGACAGTTATGATGAGCGGCACTTTTAAAGTACAGAAACAATGTTAAGATTATATATTAATTGTGCTTCACTTATGTATATAGATTGACAAGACAAAGATGACAGCGATATCCAAAAATAATACACGGTGTGCTTAAATAAGTGAGTGGGTGACCCTAGTGTGGCGGATTCTATACTAGCCCTATAAAAATTCACGTATTTGACATTTTAGCCCATTCGTACACTTTATCGTAATTGATATATTGTGATGATAGAAGTTATTATTTGTTTTATAATATATTTGCATCGAAATCTTTTATTACGGATCCAAAGCAAAGCATATAAAATGGTAATAATTAGTCTTAATTTGGACATGAATGGCTAAAAATTTAATATTTCCCGAAGGATATGCAATGGATTTAGATTCTGTGCTAATGATTATGACTTAAATACCAGAATTAACGAAAATAAGACAATTATAATTCACACAGACAGTTCATCTTGATGCCTAAGCCGTTGTAGGCAGCTATCGTGTCCGCGAGAGGATCACAGGTATACAGGAGGTATACCCTTGTTGACGTTTATGCTATGACGTTTATCACTCTCTACCAACCCATGCACCTATACACCAGCATATCTATTATGGTTAAGATATCTCAAAGCTACTAAAGATTTTGGCTAAAAATTACTTAAGATTTAAGAAAACTTCAGAAGAAAAGTATTGAATGTTTGATGCTGATTTGGTTTATATGGCAAATAAAACATAGTCTCCACCGATGTACGTCTTTATCGTTCGTTTTACGTTCTGAACTTCTACGCTGTAGTTGTAATGCTCACGGGATTTATCAGAGCCCTACCTATAGCCCTGAGTAGAGGTATACCCTTTGGAACTATCATATCAAAGTTGAGCTCTCTGGCTTTAGTAGGTTTTATGACAGAGCGTGACTTACAACCTCTACACAGCAATTTAGTGCTACCCCATTTACTTTGATGTCAGTTAAGTATTTATCAAGTTCCAGGTCTAAAGCTGAACTTGAGCTATTTCATTGTTTTTCATTTTTATCCTTCGGATTACCCTTCTTGGTATGTATATATTTTTTTTGTTCGCTGCAATGAACTGACAAATGAGAAGACTTTTCCAGCCAGACCAGGTGAACAAGGCGGTCATAATTATAATAATTTATCTTTGATATTGTTGATATTATTTAATTTAAGTAATGGAATTTAGTTTTATTATTGATATTTAAATACACTATCTTATTTATTTGCAATACTGAACACTAATGTAAAAAATATAAAATGTATACAAAACAGGAACAATACATTCACAAATTGTAACTATGATCAATTTTTGAAACAGAATATTCAATTTATTAAATCAGTAGTAGTCCCCATTTGATGTAAATATTAAATATTGGTTTTAATATCATTACATCAATAAGGCCTCCGCGACAAAGTGAAAATTCCGGCATCTGCCCAACAGGTTCGCCCAGTCCGGAGACCAAATATAACAAACTTTTTGAAATTACCCGAAAATTCAAATCGTTTTCTATTATTATTATTTTAGATTGAGCTACAATTAAACATATTCGTAAAACCTTACATTGTTAAGAATTTGTAAATCTACCTAGCATTAATTGAGTTTATATAGTTAAATAATTACAAGTTTTATTTTGCCCTTTTCGGTAAATAAATTTGAATTTGAAGCATCTTGTCCATCGCAAAAGCAGAGTACATTTGCGATCAATTTTTCGCCTTGAGAATCATTCAAGATGGTCACCATATTGACCAACTTTAACCGTATTAAAGAAATTAAAAACTTGTTCGGGTTTAAACAGCTGCCTGAGCACCTACCTTACACCGTGCAGCAGACAATCTACATCCTGGCGCCCATTAATTTTACATTAATTTAGTAGATTGTTTTTGGCGTAATAATATTGATCAAGCGATTCTCCGTACTGAACTCTTTCAGCCAGCATCTCAGACAAAATAAACAATAGCTCATCCATTATCATTTACCCTACGTCGTTTCAAACTAAGCGACCCAACCAAAGAGCTGCGGTTACTGTCTATTTTGTTTTGGGAACCACCCTCGCGTTTGCGTGCACAATGCTGTGAACATCGCTCCCTGCTATTTGCTCGTCCTCGCGCTAGGCGAACGCTCTCGTGTACGCCGAACCGGCTTACGAAGAGACCTCTCCGCTGTTATTGGACTATTCGTTGTTCACCTGTTCACCTCGATTGACCTCGGTATCACGCTCCCGTAATACCCACGGTCGATTTACCTCGGTATCACGCTCCCGTAATACCCACGGTAGTCGATTGACCTCGGTACCACGCTCCCGTAATACCCACGGTCGTTCAGCATAACGCTTCCTGTCATCTCCAACACCTCCGTGTTGACTGGCTTTTTTTTTTTGGCACCTCCATGCCAATTCTGCGCTCAATCTATCGTAACTGAGGCTACGACTCCTGCTCTCTTCTCGATCCATGGTGGAGAACTGAAACTGACAAATATCAGCTTAGTAAACAATCAAGCCAACCCTCAGTACACATACTTTAGCTTCTTTGATCTCAATGGGCCTAACAATTAGTATAACGCAAATCCAATTTTCTTTTATTGAAATTAAAGGCGACCTTCGCAAATGTAACTTAAATATTTCACTGATAACAAATGTACGGCTGACTATTTTATTAGAAGGTAGTTGTTAAAAGTTTCAAAATGTTTAATTCTTACTTTGTATTGCAAACTAATATACAGTTACTGTATTAATCCTTGGTCATGTAATTCTCTTACGGATTCACGGTATTATCTTACACACGCTTTGTACAGCTTTACAGGGGGCCGAAGAAAATGTATAATACCTACTTGGTTTAATAAAGAATATTTTGATTTTGACGTTTTTACCTCTTACGTGAATAATATGAAGACACTACAATAAGCGGGTGACTATCTCAAATTTAAAATAAGTAATAAAGATATTATGCATCATGATGAGTATTAAAACAACTATGTGTTCCTTCGTATTATGTTCCAAAACTAGATTTATAAACATAAAAGGCCTCAATATTTTTTTTTTTTATATTTTTAAACTTACAGGTTTGCTAAAATTTTAGTAGCAGTAGTAGTAGTAATTTGTAGTAAACCTATAGTAAGTTTGCAGTTGAGTTGTACAAAATATAAAAAAAAACAACCTGGATACTCACAACCAGGCATGGTGTAAGCAATGCGAGTAATGCATCACACGTAATATCGCTCGGACGCGTACTGATACATTACACATTACTCGACCATTCCAAACATCACACTTAGCATGGCACTACATTTTATTCCATTACACTACCATAGAGCACTGCAGTGTGATGCCGCGTGATTGATCGGTAACGAACGTATGGGTAAGCAAATGAAAGTGATACTTAAAACGATAGCAATAAAAATATCCTAAAGTCAATAGTTGTTTTAATTATAATAGCAAAAAGTTTTAAATTGTATTCAAAGAGTTCGGTTAACATCGATGAATCCCGTCAACATTCGTCTCAGGCATGTATTTTATTTAATTCAGTGTAACTAAAACTCTTTCTACATTAAAATCAAATTGTAGTTTTCTAGGTTTACAACTAATGCATTAAGTTTTCATAATTTTGGATTAGCACCGGGACATTCAATTTATTTCTAAAATCAAGTTCAATATAATTTATTGATTGATTTTGATAATTGTTTGATATTTAAAATCGTGTTATCTTGACATACATTTCGAATCTTTGTAAACATCAAATGAATCCATGCACATTGCTAGTCCTAAGCCTGGACCACACTTGAGTTAAATAAACGCGAGTAAAAGTATGATGACAAAATAACTTTATTCAAAAACGTATAAATATTTAAAAAGTAATGGATACATTTCTTCTCTAATCCCGTCTTACTCGCTCACGTAATTCTATAACTACCTATAACACTGCTATTCTACCTCATGTGATTTATTTATATTCCCATTACACGAAATATTTAATTAATTACACAACACCACACGCCTGATAGTAGGAATTGTTAGATCGTAGCATCACATGTAATCCTTTAAACAGATGTTGTAATGCCATATGTCATAATTTCAAAGTGTACTGTTTTCGCACGTGTACTCACAATCATAAACGAAAAATGTTTTAGAAAATTCACTATACGGTATATCGATCCAACATTTCAATATTATTCGATAATCAGAGCTCTATACCAATCTTCAGATCGATAAGTTGACAAACAGTAGCTTTGAAAAAAAAACAATCTGAGCTATCGGGAAAAAAAGGACTAGATATCAGGCTCAAGTATGTAACAGATTAACACTCTTATGTATCGCCCCTATGTTTTTGAGAATAAATGAAAATTCTTTTAAAATACTTTCTTGCCTTCAATTGAAATAGACTTTATTATTTACGACTGTTTATGGATGCTATTTTATAAACAAGAAGGCAATTTCACCATACCAAGGATTCTAATTACGCAAACACAAAAAAAAGAACAGGGTACTTACGTAGGCGCAGTACGAAAAACGTGATATTTTTCGCCTATCCTCACTTCTGAGTTGTAGGGTCAACTTCAGGGAGTATGGAGGTTTTGAAATAAAAACCCAAAATAGCGGTACACTTCGTATAATTTCATCTTTCACAACCACTTGCCGATACAACGGACTACTGACAATTGCCCACGCAAAAACAGAGATCTTATATTTATACCTTACCTAACCTTAAATCAACTCACAGTCTTATTAATAATACTTTACTCAAATTTACATAATCATTATTATAACTCATTTATAAATAAATAATAACATTTTAGAAATGAGTATTTACTAAAATTATGGATTTAATTACAATCATTATTTTAATCAGCTTGAGCTGTTTTGAAGTAAAGTCAAACAAGTATCTCATTATTCATACACGATACCACTAATACTTATTAAATAGGTAAACAATATGATTACACAATAAAACTATACAGTTTATCAATTATAAATAGTATAAATTATACAGTATAATAGCCAATCATAGCACACTCATTATTATAAGCTTACAATAGTTAGTACGAGCGACCTTCTAGATATCGCGTGGTATAAAATAGCCATCTTTTTCGCACTTATATCGTATACTGCCATCTCGTTCTAACCGATATCGTGACCATAAAATAGCGCTCATGCTAGGCCTCCACGGAGGTGGTATATTACTTTCACAAATAGGTCGACGACATGGAGGTTTTATGCACCGTTATTCAAAAGCAGGTTTGGTTGGTGTCGCGCCTCCTTTTATGTAATCCCGTTGTTATATCACTTATGTTTTGGCGATGGCTTTTGTATGTTAATATTTCGATTGTAATTTATTATAACATCTTGCCGTGTAGTGTCGGCATTGCCGTGTAGTGTCGGCATAGAATAACACTACCCCATTTCTTCCGGTAAGTGTACGTAAGAGGCGACTAACGGTATTGCGGTTGGAGACCCATCACCAAAAACCTTTATTTCATCATCTTTTCCCCACGCAACTTACAAAAGTGGCTGAGGAATTTCTGATTCCGTAGCTCTGGTTACCCGTTTAAGGGATTCATAGCCGTGAGTATATGTGTATATATGTATGTATAACATCTGGTGTTTAATAGACCATGTATAAGAATGTTCCTGTTCGTGATGGGCAGTTATAGCGAACATTGGAAACTTTAGTATTAAATGAAAATTATAACCCTTATAATTTGGAGGGCCGTAGTTCGTTTATGTTCTCAATCAGACTTATACAATGTGGCGAATCCAGGGGGAAGGGCAGAGGGACACGTGGTTACCCTTTCAAACCCAATTTACTTATGCTCACGCCCATTATTCCCATTGGGGTAGGCAGAGACTATCGATCGCCACTTAGTACGATCTTGACAAACTCCTCTTGCTTCCCTTACATTCATTATTCTTCTTATACATGCTCTTTTATTCTTCTCACTTCGGACCCCGCCTTTATGAGAACGTTTTCTACCTGATCTAGAAACGTTTCACGAGGTCGTCCTCTACTAACAATCCCATCCACATTGGCTCTATTATCTATTTCGCTACTTTATTTTCATCCATCCTCTCTATGTGCCCAAACCACCTTAACATTCCTTTTTCTATCTTACATACTACGACATCTTTCACACGTACTCGTTCACGAATCACATTATTTCTCACTCTGTCACAATTTGTAAGTCTTATTCTATTTAACAGGCTTGAATCACCTGATTTTCCAAACATGAAGATGATTCCTTTTTTCGGCCTGGGTACTGGCTATATAATATAAGGGCTGCGATGAATCAAATTAAGTATTGCTTACAACAAAATTGCACGTAACAAAAATGCAATACAAATAACATAATTACCATCGTGCCATCTCGATATCAAAGATGCAACAATACTATCACGTTACGCAACCGAGTTCCCACGTGACACAATACTGTAACATCACGTGACTATTGTTCGGACTGCGTTGCAAACGCTTTTCACTTCCGTCACGAGGTTGGGAGCTTTTGAGAGCTTGCTTGTTTGGGGATGGGTGAATAGACTCTATCTTAGACGCATTGCATATTTGCATGAATTTGCGATACAAATCTAGCACAAAGTAAAAGGGAAATTAGTACTGTGGAAAAAGCAAAGATATACTGGCCAGTACACCCTGCTGTGCACCTTGTAGCTTGTATAAATGCTTAACTCGAAACTCATTTACATACCGCGATATAGGATATGAGTAAGACGCTGCTATGTGCGAGTGAGTCCGCTGTAGTGTGCGCTCTAACGTACTCCCACAGTACTTAATTTTCATACATACATTACTCACGGCTATGAATCCCTAGAAGGGTTAGCTCTGCTAAGGAAAAAGAAATTTCTCAGCCTCTGGTAAAATAAAGGTTGTTGGTGATGGGTCTCCAACCTCATCGCCCAAAAATTCCTTAAAAGCCCCAATACCGTTAGTCGCCTCTTACATACACCCACCGGAAGAAATGGGGTAGTGCTATTCTAAGCTGATACTACACAGCAAGGTAATTAGTATTTTATTTTTGCATATTGATAGTCTCTGCCTACCCCAATGGGAACTGACGGCGTGAGAATATGTATGTATGTATATTAACATGAAACCAGTGCGAATTGCAAAAGACTTAAGGAGCCTAATGATTTTTCTTTGTATATTGGCAAAAGTGTAAAGGTTTTAAATACAAATTATTAATACTATTTGCACAGTGTATTTGTACAAAACAGTGATAAGCCTGCCCTCTGTCACGTGATTGCACTGGCGAAGCAGAACGTGGGGTTATGAACTTTGACCCTTACTACCAATACTAATAAATAAAGGAAAGGAAAATTTCGACACAGGCGGGATTCAAACCCGCGACTTTGGGTATACGCCCCCGTCGCTCTTGCCAATTGAGCTACCGTGTCAATGGCTGCCATGCCAGCGCGAAATTCTTCTATCCTTTATTTGTTAGTAATAATCCCCACATGAGGTTTTCATGAACAAAAAGATTTAAATTACCTTACTACCAATGTTCTGTGATTCAATTAAATGAGCTTTTGTATTATTTGTACATGCATTGCATAATCTCAAACCATCCCTTACCATTGGGGTTGGCAGAGCTTTAGATTGCCACTCTGTGCGATCTTGTTAATCTCGGTCTTCGTCTATATTAATAAATTTATACATACATACGTATACTCACGGCTATAAATCCCTAGAAGGGGTAGCCAGAGCTAAGGAATTAGAAATTTCTCAGCCACCTTTGGAACATTTAGTGGGGAAAAGATGGTAAAATACAGGTTGTTGGTGATGGGTCTCCAACCGCATCGCCCAAAAATCCCTTAAAAGCCCCAATACCGTTAGTCGCCTCTTACGTACACCCACCGGAAGAAATGGGGTAGTGCTATTCTAAGCCGACAGTACACAGCAAGGTTTAGAGACATTACCATAAATAACGTTGTATGCTTATCAAATGTAAGTATGATTCATGTGATCATTTGCTACGTAATGTTTGGCTTCCGGATTTCAATAAAATTGAGATGGCCCTTATTTGATTTTGTAAGCATACTTATACTCGCCATTATGTCCCATTGGGAAAGTAGGCACTCACTCCTCACTCCTCAGAACCCTTAAATACGTCCCTACCAGGGGCTCGAACCTACCCTATATAGGGTGATCTGACCATAGTCCACCACTCTGGCCAATTGCGGGTTGGCAGACTAACGACTACTACCGTAATAGTAGCCGGGACCAACGGCTTAACGTGAACTCCGAAGCACCGAATCATCTTAATTTTCGGATAATCCGGTGATTCTAATCAAATCCTACAAATTAAATTAAAATTAAAACGAGGGTATTCTAAACGCTAGGTGACAATATCACGTGATGTTCAGAAGTATTAGTACCTCTGCCAACCCCTTCGGGGATGTTCGGTGTGAACGTTTAGTTATGTTATGTTATGTAAATTTGTGTGTTTACCCCCCGGGGATCGAACAAGAGACCTCCGTACTTGAAGCCAAGCGCTTAACGACGAGACTACGGAAGCAGGTACTATTGGTCGTCAATTTGTACGACACTGATGTAACCTCTCTCGTTCCGTCATTTCATGCGTCCATCAAGTCCCATTAGTCATCCAAAGATGCCTTTCATCTATTTTACTCTCAAGTTCAAAAGTGTTTAGAGTTTGATAATCAGAGTTTGAATTTGATTTATATTATGCTGATATTTTCAAGTGTCTAGAGAAATAGATGACCAGGGTCGGGATTCGAATGATATTATCTTATTAATAATATAAAGAAAAAACCCATTAAAAATATATTTCATCGAACGGATCTCCATCCACATCGCCCAACAATAACTTATCAAGACCCAATACCCTTATCTAAAATGGATGAAAAGTGCTCTTCTAAGCTGACACCACTGTTACACTACACAGCAAGTAGTCTTTTAATATAGTAATTCGTATAAAGAAACGAAAAAAAAACAAACTTGAAAATTTGAAACAGTTTAATATAAATACAATTCTTTTCTTCGATAAGATTGATGAATGTTGACGAAACTCGAGAGATCAGGATCGTACCATTTGGCGATCGATAGTCTCTGTCTACGAGACTTAATGGCGTGAGTATGTATGTACCAAATTGAAATCTAAACACGCAGCGTAATTACTAAATAAACAATATCTAAAAGGAAACTATGTCCGCTTCCGAAAGATCGTTAATCTCGTAACAATAACGGTTACAAATGAAAATCAACTTTATTATTATACGTTTAGAGTTGTAAATTGACTTGTGATGTGAGAACGCGAATAAAAATTATATATTTGCGATTATTCTCTGGCTAATTAGTGGTTTGTAAAGTCGACTATGATTTCGCGGAAAGTTGGGTTTTGTTGTAGCAGGTGACGGTGTAATAGTGGTACCGGCTTAGAATAGGATACTCCATGTCTTCTCGCAGGCTTCGTACGAGATCTATAGAGCCTATGTGGAAGGTAATGTTAGTAGAGGACGACCTCCGAGGACACATTTCGAACAAATAGAAAATGTGATCAAAAGGCAGGAGTCCGAAGTGTCAAGAATAAAAGAGCTTGTATGATGAGAATAATGTATCTGCACGAAGCAAGAGAGGTTTGTCACGATCGTACAAAGGCGATCGGTAGTCTCTGCCTATCCCAATGAGAACTAGGCGTGATTTTATGACGTGCGGTTTTTCAGAACAATCCGGTTTAATTATGTCAAATTAGCGTTGATTCGGCCGTATAGGAAAAATGCACGTGAACAGTAATAAAAATTCTAAGCGCAAAACTGAAATAATTTATATTCGAATAAATGAGATTGTAGACAAATTCTTCTTTATTATAAATTTAAAAACACTTTGTGAAGAAACGGTAGAGTAATTATAATGTAATATGATTTATTTAATATTATAATCACCTTAACATTAAAACTATAACATTTTGATGAATTTTCACCGCCCGCGCCATTTTGCATATTTTGTTTTTTAAATGCTCGCGCGTATCTAGGCACTGGACACGCTCATTCAGCCACCGCGCGCCCACTTTCTCCGTGCGATGCTAAGTTGTACAGTCGGACTTCCATTCGTCTATATTCTTAATTATAATAAATCTTAATTATTCGTTTGTTGTGGCAGTGATAGTATTTTATTTGGCATTGTATAATAGCAATAGTTGTACTAGACACCGACAGTTTACTTTGAAAATAATACAGATATTATATCAATATTTTTTGTCAAGGAGTTACCATACTATGTTTTGAGAATCTAGAATTTAAGAAAAGATTTATATTCCGAGCCTTAATGATATTATTACAAAAATATGAAACCGGAACAAAAATAAGCAAATAGTATACTAAAAAATATATAAATGAATAAATTTACGAAACCAAGTGGTTGATGGCCCTGTACATATTTTTTAAATTTAATATATTTATTGATGTTTATTTTTCAGTCGGTATGTTCCATTCATATGTTGGCTTGGAATAGCACTTACCCATTTCTGCCCACGGCTTTAATTAGAGGCGATTTAAATTTAAGAGTTTGGGGCTTATGAAGTGATCATTGGGCGATGTGACTGCAGACTCTTTACCAACTATCCTTGATTTTGCAATATTTTTTGACACTACATAGCTATATATATAAAGATAAAACGTAAGGGTGTTGCTGTGTAGTATCGGCTAAGAATAACACTACCCCATTTCTGCCGGTGGGTGTACGTAAGAGGCGACTAACGGTATTGGGGCTTTCAAGGGATTTTTGGGCGATGCGGTTGGAGATCCATCACCAACAACCTTTATTTTACCATCTTTTTTCCACTAAAAATTCCAAATGTGGCTGAGGAATTTCCAATTCCTTAGCTGTGGCTACCCCTTCTAGGGATTTATAGCCGTGAGCATATGTATGTGTGTAAAACATAAGGGTGTTTAAGTATATACCCGATATATGGCCTCCGACTCATTGCGTCCGACTGTACATGAAAAACCAGTGACCGTTTTATTATTTTTAATCTCATGCAGTTTGGCGGGAAACGGCGGGAAACCGCGTTTGCTTTGACAGATTGTGTTTTATGTTTCAACGGTTTCGTAACACTTATGTATTGTGCTACTGGCGCTTTTACTTTGAAGCGGTGACACTTGTTTCGTTGGATTACTATGCTAAGGTCATTGTCATTTGTATTTTATTTATTTATTAATTTTATTCTATTGAGGAAACAAACAGTCGTTTAAACAAATATGTATAAAGTTTACAAGTACATATCATAAACCTATAGTTCCCTAAATGTATAGAAACAATTGAAATTAGCGTAGTTTGATTCTAGCTAGATGTATGTTTAAATAGTTATAATACATTCTACAAGTTACAAAAGGTTCGTGAGATACAATAAAAATAACAAAAGTAATAAAATAGCAATAACAACCAAAGTAATTTTACACATCCAAGAGTAGTTTTTTAAGGCATCTTAGAAATGAGCTTCGACTATTTTACCTTTATTTTACCATCTTTACCCCACTCAACTTTCCAAAAGTGGCTGAGGAGCTTCTAATTCCTTAGCTCTGGCTAGCCCTTCTAGGGATTTACAGCCGTGAGTATATGTATGTATGTTTGACAATGTGGCTGAAGACCCATCACTAACCGTCTTTTTTTACAAATTTTTGCTCACACAACTTTCAAATAATTTTCAACCAATTTTTCAGCCTTAATAATTTTAGAATTGTTAGACGCCTCGCAGGACACCCGTCCGTGGGACGAATTAGGTTAGTGCTATTCTAAGCCAGCTCACAAAAGATCCGAAGTGAGAAGAAAAATATCAAGTTGTTTGATTTTTATTTGCCCTGTAATGCCGGCTTAGAATGTCGCTACCCCTTTCTACCCAATGGTGTCGTAAGAGGCGACTAAGGGTATTGGGGCTTTTTATTGGATTTTTGGGCGATGCGGTGTGAAACCAGTCACCAAAAACCTTTATTTTTACCATCTTTTCCCCACTCCACTTCCAAAAGTGGCTGAGGAGTTTCTAATTCCTTAGCTCTGGTTACCCCTTCTAGGGAAATATAGCCGTGAGTATATGTTATATGTATGTAATTAATGTAAATGCAGTGCTAAAGTTTTTCGAAGGTCAGTACCAAGTCACTATCGATATTCTCTGCTGACGTAAATGGGAACTAAACTAAACGCGTAACTCAAACGTACACATACATACATATACTCACGGCTATAAATCCCTTAACAGGGTAGCCAGAGCTTTGGAATGATAAATTCCTCAACCACTTTTGGAAGTTGTTTGAGGAAAATATGATAATAATAAACGTTTTTGGTGACGGGTCTCCAACCACATCGCCCAAAAATCACTTAAAAAGCCCCTATACCCTAAGTCGCCTCTTACGATCACCCACGGGTAGAAATGGGGTAGTGTTATTCTAAGCCGACACTACACGGCAACTCAAACGTTTACGCCGTATATCACCGGACTGGTTGACAGAGGTACTAACGCTGACAGTTTACTCACGTGATAAGGGACAGGCCTATCACAGTTCGGTACGAATACAGAATATACTGTCGCATGACTGAGTGCAACTCGCCGATTAGGTTTTCTCACGATATTTTCCCCTCACCGTTAACAACCATGATAAATTAAACACATTCCTACTTTAGAAAGGACAAATTGATGTAGATAGCTGTGTAGTGTCGGCTTAGAATAACACTACCCCGTTTCTTTCGGTGGGTGTACGTAAGAGGCGACTAACGGTATTGGGGCTATTAAGGGATTTTTGGGCGATACGGTTGGAGACCCATCACCAACAACCTTTATTTTACCATCTTTTCCCCACCCAACTTTCCAAAAGTGGCTGAGGAATTTCTAATTCCTTAGCTCTGGCTTCCCCTTCTAGGGATTTATAGTCGTGAGTATATGTATGTATGTAAATTGATGTAGGCCCAACTCGGAATTTGAACCCTCAACATCTGTACGATTAGCGGTATTCTGCTGCATCCACTGAGCTATCACGGTTGCTTACAAACTATAATATAGCGTTGTATATAACATAACATAAACGTTCACGCCGAATATCCCCGAAGGGGTTGGCAGAGGTACTAATACTTCTGAACATCACGTGACTTTGTCACCTGGTGTTCAGAGTACCCACGTTTTGCATGGACAGTGTACTCACGTGATAGGGGGCAGGCCATCGCCGTTTTGTACGAATACACTGTCACATGACTAAGTACAACTCAGCCATGTGGGTTTCCTCACGATGTTTTCCCTCACCGTTAACAACCATGATAAATTAACCACACATATGTCTTTAGAAAAGACAAATTGGTGTAGGCCCGATCCAGGATTTGAACACTAGTCGTTTGCACGATAACCGAGTGTTCATCCACTGGGCTATCACGGTTGCAGATGCGTTGCGCGTTATCAGCGTTGTATATGTATTGCCATTACTTTTACCACTACAAGTAAATTTTCGGTTAATCCTACGTAATGAGTAAGAAATGCAAAAAGTATTCAATGTTACGTAAAAAGATGTCATCGTGCAAAAAGTTTGTAAGTAACAGTAAATACTATTTCGAGGCAAACTTTTTGTGAGCGTCCGTTGAAAATGACAACGCTTTTTGTTCGATCACCTCAGCTCGGAAAAAAATATAATGGAAGTCGGTTTTACCACCTTAGCTGTTTGAGTAAGAACCAAGTTGGTAAGAAATAGTAATTATAGGAGCTCATTTTTGTTTTTGTATATATTTACGTGAAATTGTTGCCTTAATATTTATTTGTTATCTTACATCAAAGGAATTTAAGTATACTTACTTACACGCCCATTATTCCCATTGCGGTAGTCAGAGACTATCGAACGCCACTTAGCACGATCTTGGCAAATATCTCTTGTTGTAAGTGTGTGCAATTATGAGTAGGCACCAAACTCAGTAACAATATATGACACCAACTTTGCAGTACACATACATACATACATATACTCACGGCTATAAATCCCTAAAAGGGGTAGCCAGAGCTAAGGAATCAGAAATTCCTCAGCCACTTTTGGAAGTTGTGTGGGGAAAAGATGGTAAAATAAAGGTTGTTGGTGATGGGTCTCCAACCGCATCGCTCAAAAATCCCTTAAAAGCCCCAATACCGTTAGTCGCCTCTTACGTACACCCACCGGAAGAAATGGGGTAGTGCTATTCTATGCTGACACTACACAGCTAGTAGTACACCTTTTGCATATATTTTAAACAAATGAATCCCTGCGGTAATTGAAATTAACTGGGACATCTAGGTCGTAAACCAAAAGTACCAAAAATATATCTTATATCGCGGGGGCGTATAGCGGGGATCGAACCCGCCGGTGTCGAAAGTTTTCTGTCCCTTATTTGTTAGTAATAATCCCCACATGAGGTTTTCATGAACAAAAACATTCTAATTATGTGATAGTTGGGAGTTAAAAAGTAGACAAGTGGCCTTCCGAATTTGTAAAAAAATCGGAGGTAGGGAACGCAAACACTACTTAAAAGTGTAAAAGAAACAAAGGATATTGGACTTTCGCACTGGACGCTATTGACACTGTAGCTCAATTCGCAGAGCGACGGGGGCGTATACCGGAGGTCGCGGGTTCGATCCCCACCGGTGTCGAAATTTTTCTTTCCTATATTTATCCTTTATTATTTAAATATATCTTAGTTTTAACAACTTTGTGTCCCTGAATTTGTTTTTATTCCTAACTTTCTCCCGCTCAACTGTAAGGGCAAGTTGCAACGAAAACGCCAATGTTGGCTCACAATTGCGCCACTCTTATCTCAATGGTTTGCACCTCTTGTAGCAACTTGGTCGGTCCAAGGGCACTCGCTCTTGTTATTACTACGCTAATTTCAATTTAATTTGCTCTCAATTTCTACCGACTGGAGTGTAAGGTTATGTTTGATTGTTTCTGTGGTTTGAATTTATTTGGAGTGTCGGCGCGTACTAGATGACGTTATATGGGGAGGATATCAACATACATACATATACTCACGGCTATAAATCCCTTCAAGGGGTAGCCAGAGTTAGGCAATGAGGCATTCCTCAGCCACCTTTGGAAGTTGCGTGGGGAAAAGATGGTGAAATAAAGGTTGTTGGTGATGGGTCTCCAACCGCATCGCCCAAAAATCCCTTAAAAGCCCCAATACCGTTAGTCGCCTCTTACGGACACCCACCGGAAGAAATGGGGTAGTGCTATTCTAAGCCGACACTACACAGCAAAGGATATCAAGGTGGACCTAAAAACCGATTCGCAGCCATCATCACGTACTACGTAAACACATAAACTATTTTTTTCTCTTTATTTTATTAGTTTGTAGAATTATGTAGATTAGTATTGATCACAAGCAAACAGTAAATAATTCTCAGTTTAGTTATCGAGTTATGATATGATCGACCTATTCATATTTTCACGGTAACTAAGACCCGTTCCTTTCACTGTCCCGTATATATGGACATATGTCCCATATAGCTGAGGGAAACCTTTGGGTAATATGCGTGACAAAAATAAATGCTAATCCACATACATAAATACTATCACGGCTGTAAATGGAAGGGTTAAGCAGAGATTTAAAATAAGAAATTCCTTAGCAACCTTTGGAAGTTGAATGCAGCAAAGTTTGACAAATAAAAGTGCTGCAAAGCTGGTGATGGGCCTCCGAATACATCGCCCGAAAATCTTCAAAACCCTCTTCGAAGTACCAAGTAAAGAAACGGGGTGTTGCTATTCTAAGCCGACACCACACTTAGCTAATCTAGTTAATATGATTCCGTTACGCACCAGAGCGTGACGAAAAGAAATGTTTAATCTATGCAAACATGGTATAGTGGCGAAATGTGGCACGGCTCACTATGTCACGTGATCGGCGGCGGTTTCTATTGCATGATTAATTATGTACGATGTATTAAGTTGTAGGTAGGAGTTTACGTAACGGAGTTTCAGTGGAATTCGTTCAGAAGTTTAGAAGGTATGGAAAAGCGATATTTTGGGAGAACGGATGGAGGAAAGGTTAGGGTTATGGAGGTATATGTGTACGTAATTAATTTCTGTCGGGGTAGGCAGAGATGAGTCATTAACATTGATCCATCTTTTCCTTACTACCATTTGAAGCTAAGAATCTGTAATGTTGTAATGTTTAATTTATGCAAACATGGTATAGTGGCGAAATGTGGCGCGGCTCACTATGTCACGTGATAGGCGGCGGTTTCTATTGCATGATTAATTATGTACGATGTATTAAGTTGTAGGTAGGAGTTTACGTAACGGAGTTTCAGTGGAATTCGTTCAGCCGTTTAGAAGGCATGAAAAGCGAAGCAGCTCTTTTAAATTTTAAGTGATTTCTTCTGATTGGTCGGTTTGAAAAAATTCCGACCAATCACAGCGCATCTCTGATCGACTAAAGTTTGCGCGCGCTTATGACACTCAAGCAAAGTCTATGGGCCAAAATCGAAACTTTGAAATTCTGTAACAATTAATTTAATCCAGTTACATCAGATGTCTGAATTTTGTGCACACCACGGCCGCGAACTGTACAAAACGATACCAGAACCAAATTTCTAGCTTAACTCACCGCGTCACAAGCTTCCGGGCAAGAAAGAGGCTTACAGAAATAATATATAAAGAAGATTATTAGAACATATTATACGCAGATCAAGCTAGCCCCAAACTATGTTAAACTTGTATTATGGGATACGATATATATAATTATATAATACACATATAAATAACATCCAAGACTAAGAAACAATAATTTATGCTCATCACATAAATGTTGCTTTCAACGGGGATAGGAACCCGCAACTCCGGACCGAGAAGTTAGTGACCTATCCACTCGGCCACGGACGTTGTCATTCGATTGATAATTTGGAAGACATACATACAATTCACGGCTATAAATCCCTTGAAGGGGTAGCCAGAGCTAAGGAATTAGAAACTCCTCAGCCACTTTTGGAAAGTTGAATGGGGAAAAGGTGAAATAAAGGTTGTTGGTGATGGGTCTGTCCAACCGCATCGTCCAAAAATCCCTTAAAAGCCCCACTACCGTTAGTTGCCTCTTACGTTACGTACACCCACCGGTAAAAACGGGGTAGTGCTATTCTAAGCCGACACTACACGGTAAACGTTAATTTGCGATATAATGTTAGAGGTGTAGGTGTAACTGTAACCCTTATCACTTCGGAGTGTAAAAAATACCAATTCTCAGACCTACCAAATCCGTTGCGGAGGAGTTTGTTAACAAACACTGTCACACTCAAATTTTATATATTCGATTTATATAAGTTATTCTAACAACCTAATATAATATCAGGGCGGAACGAGTGCGTAAGAAATAGCCCAGATTGAATTATATTCTTACATATCATTTATTAATAATATTTAACACACAGATTTGTGTATTTTTTTAAAATAATTTGTTGTTTTATATTTCAGGTAAGAACGACTTTGTCATCTCTGTCACTATCAGGTTTTAAATATTCTTAATATAACATAACATAACATAAACGTTCACGCCGAATATCCCCGAAGGGGTTGGCAGAGGTACTAATACTTCTGAACATCACGTGACTTTGTCACCTGGTGTTCAGAGTACCCACGTTTTGCATGGACAGTGTACTCACGTGATAGGGGGCAGGCCTATCGCCGTTTTGTACGAATACACTGTCACATGACTAAGTACAACTCAGCCATGTGGGTTTCCTCACGATGTTTTCCCTCACCGTTAACAACCATGATAAATTAACCACACTTAGCAACACTAGCCGCTTGCACGTCAACCGGTGTTCTACCCACTGAGCTATCACGTCGTTTCTTAATATAGTTCCGAGCCTTATAAAAACCCGATTACTCTTACCTCCACCGACGGCTTTACTTACCCTACGAAATACGGAATCATTTATCATTAAATGTAAATTAATAATTAGCTGTGTAGTGTCGGCTTAGAATAGCACTACCCCATTTCTTCCGGTGGGTGTACGTAAGAGGCGACTAACGGTATTGGGGCTTTTTAGGAATTTTTGGGCGATGCGGTTGGAGACCCATCACCAACAACCTTTATTACACCATCTTTTCCCCACTAAACTTTCCAAAAGTGGCTTAGGAAATTTTAATTCCTTAGCTCTGGCTACCCCTTCTAGGGAATTACAGCCGTGAGTATATGTATGTATGTATAATTAAACCTTCAATGCCGTGTAGTTGCGGCTTAAAATGTCACTACCCCGTTTTACCCACGGGTGTCGTAAGAGGCGACTAAGGGTATCGGGGCTTTTGAAGTGCTCTTTGAATGATGCGGATGGAAACCCGTCATGAATGATACTTTTTTTCTACCATCTTTTTTCCTATCAAATTCCAAATGTGGCTGAAGCTCTGGCCACCTCTTTTTACGATTTATGGCCGTGAGTTTATGAATGAATTATACATAAATACATTTACTCACATCATTAGTTCCCATTGGGGTAGGCAGAGACTATAGTCGCCACTTCGTAAGATCCTCACAAACCTCTCTAGCTTCGTTTACATCCTTTCACATCCATCCATCTTTTTTATACATTCTTTTTTATTCTTGAATGATAAACCTTCAATATGCTAATAAAACTGAGATATTTTTTTCTGCAACATTTTTGGAGGAAAACTATATATACTATATGTAAGGAAAACATTTAAAATTGCTGCTGTGTAGTGTCGGCTTAGAATAGCACTACCCCATTTCTTCCGGTGGGTGTACGTAAGAGGCAACTAACGGTATTGGGGCTTTTAAGGGATTTTTGGGCGATGCGGTTGGAGACCCATCACCAACAACCTTTATTTTACCATCTTTTCCCCACTCAACTTTCCAAAGGTGGCTGTGGAATTTCTCATTCCTTAGCTCTGGTTACCCCATCTAGGGATTTATAGCCGTGAGTATATGTATGTATGTATGTACATTTAAAATAAATGTGATGGGTCTCCAACCGCATCGCCCAAAAAGCAATTAAAAAGCTCCAATGCAATTCGCCTCTTACGAACACCACGGACAGTAAGGGGGTAGTGCTATTCTATGCCAACACTAAGCAGCTATCTATTATTATCTGGCTATTAATATAATAACATAGTTTAACAAAGGAGATAAAATATTCATATGATGTCAGTCGAAACAGTCCACATATTTTCAGTTTCAGCCACTCGTAAGTATTTCGTGAAGGTCAACTGACAGTGGCCACTCATGAAATATACATTACCGAGCGTATTAGTTTGATCTCTGTCTTCTTTTGTAACATTTCTTTTGTAGTTTTAGAATATATTAGTGTTTGGGTCTTTGTTGGATTCAAGTGTATTGTGTAATATTGGATATGCCTTTTAAATAACAATAACATTTCTTTCCACTACTCAGACACACAATATACAACATGATCACATAAAAATACATAACTGAATATAAGTAAATGCGCTACAGTTACGTATACTAGACAACGCAGTCCTCACCACCACCATTACCAACTGGGTGGAGTAGCGCTAAAACGGGTACAAGAGATGCGGGATCTCGGCGTTAAGTTTAGCTCAGATTTAACTTTTCGCAATCACATTGTGGACGTTTGTAAGAAATCATTTAGAACGCTCGGGTTTGTGCTGCGCACGATAAGAGGGTTCACAAACATTCTTGCTATAAAAACCCTTTATAACACATTGGTGCGTAGTAAATTGGAATGCAACGCAGTCATCTGGGCTCCACATGAAGCGAAATATCGCCTCATGCTGGAGAAAATTCAAAACAAATTTGTTAGATTTTTATATTTTAAACTATATGGTGTTTATCCTTACTATCCCTTGATGTACCCTACACTATTCATTTTGGGTATGGTAGGGTACAACAAGTTGGAAGTGAGAAGGGATTTAACTTTGTTAGTTTACTTATTAAAGGTTTTAAGAGGAATAATTATTAACCCCACTATCCTGTTCAAACTAAAATTAATGGTACCTAGTAATACATTAAGGCGGCGCTGGGGTCGTCTACTGGTAGTTCCATCTTCACGGACCAATCTCTTGTTTGAGAGTGCTTTTGCGCGAGCGGTACGATCTTTGAACCAGATTGCCGATCGCATAGATTTATTCTCATGTTCGCTGGCTGACTTTACAAAATCTTCATTGTATTACTTATGTTATGAAAAAATTGATGTTTCAATGTGCAAAAGAGGAAATGAGAAGATTTAGAAGATAACTATTTCATACTTAATAGGTTCAATAATAATAATGTTAATATATGTGATAGGTATTTTGTAGTAGATATTTAATAGATGTTTAAGTTTAATATAATCGCATTGGGCTATGCCTGTAATGGTTATGTTATGTAAATAAATAAATAAATAAATAAATAAATAAATAAATAAATAAAATAAATAACAAAACTAACAATCACAGAAACATTAATAGAAGAAGAAGCTTCGAATACATACATATACTCACGGCTATAAATCCTTAGAAAGGGGTAGCCAGAGCTAAGGAATTAGGAATTCCTTAGGCACTTTTGGAAAGTTAAGTGGGGAAAAGATGCTAAAATAAAAGTTGTTGGTGATGGGTCTCCAACTGCATCGCCCAAAAATCCCTTAAAGCCTCAATACCGTTAGTCGCCTCTTACGTACACCCACCGGAAGAAATGGGGCAGTGCTATTCTGAGCCGACACTACACAGCACATGATCACATAAAAATACATAACAATAACACAAATACATGTTAATAGAAGAAGAAGCCACGAATATAACAGTAATTTTGAGTGTCACAGCAATAAATGAAATATGCTTTTTATAAGATTTATTCATAAGTGATCACACCTTTAGTTCCCAGGGGGGTAGGTAGAGACTATCATCTCACCACCCATAAGATCGCATCTTTGTACGATCCTGACAAACCTTTCAATCTCATCAAATGTGCCCTTTTAGCTCAGCCTGACTTTTAGCTTTGCGTTGGCAAATTTAGCTTTGTGATTGTAAAAGCGCTTCAATGAACGGTTCGGTATCTCCGAAAATAAAACCATGCAATTATAAATAATGAAAATTTGCATACATCATAACTATACTCACGGCTATCTTTTGCCCGCGCAAGCATTACAAAAATATAATCCTTATAGCATGATTCAGTATACACGTGCGACGACAGGACGCGATGGCTTATTTCAGGTATAAGTTTGGTGTTTCTATACCGATTTCTATTATTCTTTTTTTATTGAATAGGTAATAAAGTAAAGTAAGCAACCGTGATAGCCCAGTGGGTAGAACACTCGGTTATCGTGCAAACGACTAGTTTTCAAATCCTGGGTCGGGCCTACACCAATTTGTCTTTTCTAAAGACATACGTGTGGTTGAGTTGTACCACAGATAATATAATACTATACTAGTGTTGTACTTAGTCATGTGACAGTGTATTCGTACAAAACGGCGATAGGCCTGCCCCCTATCACGTGAGTACACTGTCCATGTAAAACGTGGGTACTCTGAACACCAGGTGACAAAGTCACGTGATGTTCAGAAGTATTAGTACCTCTGCCAACCCCCTCGGGGATATTCGGCGTGAACGTTTATGTTATTTTTATGTAATAAAGTAAACTTTTTTAAATGGGAGAACTATAAACGTAAGAGTAAACAAATATAATCAGAATGCTCCGAACTGCCAAGCCATCAGGAGTTCCACGTGTTATTGTGAGTCAACCATAAAAGATAGACATATGCTGTTGATGGGTATTTTTAGGCAATTTTATACATTATATATTAAATTACATATATATTTTAGTACACTGCCTTTTTTTAAAAAGCAGGCGTTCTATGTATGAAGAATAAAAGAGCATGTATGATGGATGTAGACGAAGCAAGAGAGGTTTGCCAGGATCGTACGAAGTGGCGATCGATAGTCTCTGCCTACCCCAATGGGAATTAACGGCGTGAGTATATGTATGTATGTATGTTTAGTACACTGTCCATGCAAAACGTGGGTACTCTGATCACCAGGTGACAAAGTTACGTGATGTTCAGAAGTATTAGTACCTCTGCCAACCCCTCGGGGATGTTCGGCGTGAACGTTTATGTTATGTATGTAATTTTATGTAAAATATTTCCGTCATACATGTTTTCTATGTACAATAACCATTAAGGCTGCACACGCGACGGAAGCTTACAAACTGGAGTAACTTTCCCCGATTTCCCAAAATCCCCCTGCACTACTCTGCTGAAAAGTACACTTTAACCTGCCCAGGAGTATGAAGAATAATTCTACCAAGTTTCGTTAAAATCCGCCGAGTAGTTTTTGTTTCCATAAGGAACATACGAACAAACAGACAGACAGACAAAAAAATTACTGATTGCATTTTTGGCATCAGTATCGATATCGATCCCTAATCACCCCCTGATAGTTATTTTGAAATTATATTTATTGTACAGAATTGACTTCTCAACAGATTTATTATAAGTATAGATTTATTTGACCTCTCAACCACTTTAAATGATCTTGCAGTGTAAATGTATAAACTTCCGCCATTATTACAATTACCTTTCGTAATAAACGCTGCCGATTTGATATGATCAATTTATTTTATTGTAACTTCAAGGTCTGATGTTAGCGAGTTGAGCGTGGTCAGATATTGAATCGATTTTTATTTAGAATTCCGTAAAGCTCGGTGGGTAGAACATTGCTTATTTATTTTATTATTTTATTTTATTTGGAAGATTTACAGCGTATACATTAACATACATACATACATATACTCACGGCTATAAATCCCTTGAAGGGGTAGCCAGAGCCAAGGAACTTGAAGTTCCTCAGCCACTTTTGGAAGTTGCGTGGGGAAAAGATAGTGAAATAAAGGTTGTTGGTGATGGGTCTCCAACCGCATCACCCAAAAATCCCTTAAAAGCCCCAATACCGTTAGTCGCCTCTTACGTACACCCACCAGAAGAAATTGGGTAGTGTTATTCTAAGCCGACACTACACAGCATACATGTATATACGTGTATACATTAACTAAACAATAAAGTAAACAATGCAATGCCAATTGAAAATCTCCACCTATAACTATGCAGATATCGTGCTATATCGTGCAAATGATGAGAGTTCGAATCCCGGGTCGGGCCTACACCAATTTGTTTTTTCTAAAAACATATCACAACTCAGACTAATATTCACGCCGTATATCCCCGAAAGTGAATAGGTATTGGCAATAATATTGTCACTTGATGTCCAGAAGTACTGATACCTCTGCTTCGACAATACCATTGCCCCTGGTTTTCGATAAGTGTACAAATTTTGAATGAAATCGGTCCGTTTAAAGGGTGTCAAAATCGAGTTTAAAGGAGTATGTTACATTCATACATATAGGTGAAGCTATTATAAGGGTAATAAATAAAGAATAAATAAAGGATAGAAAAATTTCGACACAGGCGGTATTCGAACCCGCGACCTCGGGTATACGCCCCCGTCGCTCTTGCCAATTGAGCTACCGTGTCAATGGCTGCCAGTGCGAAATTCTTCTATCCTTTATTTCTTTTACACGTTTAAGTAGTGTTTGCGTTTCCTACCTCCGAATTTTAACTAATTCGGAAGGCCACTTGTCTACCTTTTCAGATAGAATGCAAATGTTGAAAACGCCTAACTATCACATAATTTAAATCTTTTGGTTCATGAAAACCTCATGTGGGGATTATTACTAATAAATAAAGAATAAATAAAGGAAAGAAAAATTTCGACACAGGCGGGAATCGAACCCGCGACCTCGGGTATACGCCCCGACGCTCTGCCAACTGAGCCACCGTAAAAGAAATAAGTTTAAGTAGTTTTTGCGTTTCCTACCTCCGAATTTCCGCCTGTGTCGAATTTTTTCTATCCTTTATTTATTCTTTATTTATTAGTAACTAGTGGATCGTCCCAGCTTCGCACGGGTAGCGTTGTTTTTTTAAATATCTGAGGTTTCTTTCTTCAGTCCCTACTTAAGCATTGTGAAATTCAGCGCAATGTTTTCAATTTATTTAATTTATAGCACTCCCTAAACAGTGTAGTTTGGTGATTTTGAATGCGCTTTAATGAACGGTTCAGTATTTCCATTAAATAGCAAATTTTGGAATAAAACGCTATGAAATATATATAACAATCTGAAAAATAAATCATTACGTGATGTAGGATGCAACTACTGGCGCCACCTAGTATGTTATATATAAATTAATAAAGATTTGGTTTTGGTCACGGGCGCGCTGGCTTATTTTATGTATAATTTCGGTGTTTGTCTACCGATTTCTATGATTCTTTTTTTATTGAATAGGTTATAATATTACCTTTTTTAAATTAGGGATAAGTGAGAGGTTTACAAACGTAAGAGTAAAGAAATATAATCAGAATGTTCCGAACTGCTAAGCTATCAGGAATTACACGTGTTATTGTGAGTCAACCGTAAAAGATAGACATAAACTGTTAAGGATTTTTTTTTAGATAATTTTATGCAGAATTTTTCCGTCATACATGATTTCTATGTAAGTTTAACCATTAAGGCTGCACACGCGACGGAAGCTTAAAAAATGGAGTAACTTCTCCCGTTTTCCCAAAATTTCCCAAAATTCCCCTTTACTACTCTGCTGGAAAGTATACAAAAACCTGCGCGGGAGTATGAAGAATAATTGTACCAAGTTTCGTTAGAATCCGTCGAGTAGTTTTTGTTTCCATAAGGAACATACAAACCGACAGACAGACAGACAGACAGACAGACAAAAATTTTACTGATTGCATTTTTGGCATCAGTATCGATCCCTAATCATCACCTGATAGTTATTTTGAAAATATATTTCATGTACAGAATTGACCTCTCTACAGATTTATTATAAGTATAGATAATCCCCACATGAGGTTTTCATGAACAAAAAGATTAAAACTATTATAAGGGTGTTAAAAACTGGATGAGAGGACAGAAACTCAGGAAAAATAGGTTAGTGCCATTTTAAGCCGACACTGTACAGTTATCATGATTTTACTTATCTGTATCAAATATCGGTACCCTTCTTTTCACAGCCGGTTAAGAACCGGTCATGCATTGCTAAGTTCTCTGTTTAAGATAAGATCGAAATATCTGACTTTAATGTTTCGATCAAGATCTTAGTGTTTTCTATTGTACGGCGGTTTCTCGTCTGTTGTAAACGGTCAAGTGCGAGTCGGGAGAAGTATGTACCTTATTCAAGTTAATATTATGTTTGCTTATTAGTGTCGGCTTAGAATAGCACTACCCCATTTCTTTCGGTACGTAGGAGGCAACTAACGGTATTGGGGCTTTTAAGGAATTTTTGGGCGATGGAGACCCATCACCAACAACTTTTATATCACCATCTTTTCCCCACTTATTTAATGTATTTGAACTATAAAATTTAATAAAAAAATACTGTTTACTGTAATTATCTTTTGTATGTTATTTATGAGTGTGCAAAATAATATAGTTTTGACCCGTACCTTGTGTTCAATCCTTCAGGAACTATGTATGGATTGTATGGATGGTAATAGTAATAAAATATCTGACTCCAGTATTGATTTAATAATTACACCGTGGCCGAAATAATGTTAACAGCAACAAGAATCGTACGCAAGTGACAAAGAATGAGTGGGTAGCATGACGCACTACCCTCAAGCGTTTTATAATCATTTCCGAGCACTAGTGATGTGCCGGAACATACTCGGGGGCCTTGGAAACTCCTGGTTCCAATATACTGTAGTCTGCAGAGTCCAATAACGGGCAAAGGTATCGCACGCCACGTCGTCGGTAGGTGCCCGCAGCGGTCCTTACTTCTGCAACTCGCGCAACGTCGTCCTTCCCTAGGAAGAGATCTGTTACTCGACCAAGTCTCCACTGCATGGGTGGAATGTTCTCCTCCTTTGCAGTGAGCACTCGAGGTCATATGCCTGATTTTTCATCGAATACTCTAAATTATGATTTTAACTGTTGACTTATAATTATAAATACACCCACATTTTTATCAAGATCTTTTAACCCCTATAACTATATCCTATTGGTTTAATTGTCACTAGTCGTAAATAAGTTATGGTAGAAAAGATACAAGTCAAACTCATAAAAGACTTTTTTCTTCGCCGTAGTCGGTTAAATACATACATACATACATATACTCACGCCATTATTTCCCATTGGGGTAGGCAGAGACTATTGATCGCCACTTTGTACGATCCTGGCAAACCTCTCTAGCTTCGTTTACATCCTTTCACATCCATCTTTTCACACATGCTCTTTTATTCTTATTTGGGTAAGTATTGTAATCAAATGTTAATGCTGTGTAGTGTCGGCTTAGAATAGCACTACCCCATTTCTTCCGGTGGGTGTACGTAAGAGGCGACTAACGGTATTGGGGCTTTTAAGGGATTTTTGGGCGATGCGGTTGGAGACCCATCACTAAAAACCTTTATTTTTACCATCTTTTCCCCACTCAAATTCCAAAAGTGGCTGAGGAATTTATAATTTTTAACCCCTTTTAGGGATTTATAGCTGTGAGTATATGTATGTATTGTAACCAATAGTATCTGCCTACCCCAATGAGGATGTATAGCTATTTAATAACTGCAACGAGTGAATACACATCGGGAAAGGTGAAACTAAATAAATACATACATATAATCTCGTAGGTTTGTCAGGGTCGTACAAACGTATATATGTCGGCTTAGAATGGCACTAACCTATTTTTCCTGAGTTTCTTTCCTCTCATCCAGTTTTTAACATCCTTATAATAGCTTCACCTATATGTATGTATGTAACATACTCCTTTAAACTCGATTTTGACACCTTTTAAACGGACCGATTTGATACAAAATTTGTACACTTATCGAAAACCGAAGCTAGAGAGGTTTGCCAGGATCGTACAAAGTGGCGATCGATAGTCTCTGCCTACTCCCAATGGAAGCTAATGTCGTGAGTATCGACTGAAATGGGCCCTAATATACCACCTATATTGTATCTCTTTCACTACTTTACTTTCAACCATCCTTTATGAAAATAAACACTCCTAAAGATAAAGGATAAATAAAGGAAAGAAAAAATTACGACACCGGCGGGGATCAAACCCGCGACCTCGGGTATTTTAAGTTGTATCTTTAAGTTATATATAATATTGTCAATGCTGTGTGCACTGTTGTTGGCATTATAACTGACCAATACTTTAAAATGAATGTTAATGCAATTTATGTTATAATGCTGTTGGTGTGCCTTGAATAAATAATATATACGTCCCCGTCATATTATTTCTTAGTAATAATCCCCACATGAGATTTTCATGAACAAAAACAGTTAAATTACTCCTAAAGATCTTACTCCCACTCAACTTCCAAAAGTGGCTGAGGAATTTATAATTCCTTGGCTCTGGCTACCCCTTCTAGGGAATTATAGCCGTGAGTATATGTATGTATGTATCTTACTCCGATACTATAAATTTCCCAATAATCAACTCTAATATTTCGTCAGTTAACTTTCATTCCGCCATTGTACCGCACTGTGAACGTTATCAATGTATAATATCTGTGCTGTGATTATATTGTGAGGTAAATGTGAAGGACGGGTTGTGCTATTATTACCTGATTGAGGTTTGGAATTGTGGTTTAAATTGCAATGTAGGGTTTGATGTGATGAGGTGGTTTTAATTGAATTCTATTTTTGTTTTTCATGTGAGTAATTGGCAGAATTGTAAAACGACGTGATAGCTCAATGGGTAGAACACCGGTTAACGTGCAAGCGACTAGTGTTCAAATCCCGGGTCGGGCCTACACCAATTTGTCTTTTCTAAAGACATATATGTGGTTAATTTATCATGGTTGTTAACTAACATAACGCAATCAGTTCCTATTGGGGTAGACACAGACTAAAGATCGCCTCTTTGTACGATCCTGACAAACCTCTCGAACTTCGTCTACATCTGTTAATCTTTTAGGTAGACCACTTCTTTGTGATGGAACTCCTCTAGAGCGGCTCGACCGATTTCAACGAATTTTGGCACAGTGATCAACTAGACACTGAGGAATACTCACAAAAACTCCCCAACCTAAATCGCTCAGCTCAATTATTTTCTATCACAATTTGCATTGAAGTCCTAGTCATTTATGCTCTCTTATTCTTCAGGTTAAGGTTATGTGATCGTGTGAGGAGTGGTGTAAAAGATGATATTGTAAGAAAGATAGAAAAAGGAATGTTTAGATGGTTTTGGCACATAGAGAGGATGGATGACAGTAAATTGGTGAAAGAGATATATAGAGCCAATGTGGAAGGTAATGTTAGTAGAGGACGACCTCGGGGACACATTTAAATCAAATAGAAAATGTGCTCAAAAAGGCAGGTGTCCGCAGTATGAAGAATTAAAGAGCATGTATGAAAAGATTGATGGATGTAAACGAAGCCAGAGAGGTTTGCCAGGATCGTACAAAGTGGCGATCGATAGTCTCTGCCTACCCCAATGGGAACTAACGGCGTGAGAATATGTATGTATGTATGTATGTATTCTTCAGACTACGACTGGTATTTTCAGGACATGTCTATTTAATATAAATGTATTCTCAATTCTTACGTACACGCACCGGAAGAAATGGGGTAGTGCTATTCTCAGACTACACAACTAACTGCGACTAACGGTATTGGGGCTTTTAAGGGATTTTTGGGCGATGCGGTTGGATACCCATCACCAACAACCTTTATTTTACCATCTTTTCCCCACAGAACTCGAAAGCCGCTTAGGAATTTCTAATTCCCTAGCGCTGGCTACCTCTTCAAGGGATTTATAGCCGTGAGTATATGTATGTATATGTAATTTGTTTGCGTGAATTGTGTTATATTCTATATTGTATGCTGTAGGGTTATTTATTTAGGTGTCATTGTCACAAATATAGGACTGACTGAAAACAAGTGTTATGAGGTAAAACTCATAACGAAATACTGAGTCAGAATCCTATTCGTTGCTGTGCACAATTTTTAATTTATGTTTTAACGTTGTTGACGGTGAGGGAAAACATCGTGAGGAAACCCACATGGCTGAGTTGTACTTAGTCATGTGACAGTGTATTCGTACAAAAACGGTGATAGGCCTGCCCCCTATCACGTGAGTACACTGTCCAAGCAAAACGTGGGTACTCTGAACACCAGGTGACAATGTCACGTGATGTTCAGAAGTATTAGTACCTCTGCCAACCCCTTCGGGGATATTCGGCGTGAACGTTTATGTTTATGTTTTAAGATTATAAAATTTTGTTTTTTATTGTGTTCTTTTGACATGTTTTATGATTTTTTTATGTAGTACTAATTTAATTTGCAGCAGCGAATAATTTCTTTTCTTTCTTTTTCTTTGTATGTGTTCTCAAAGAAAAAACGTTCTTCCAAAGGCGTGAGGCTGAAGAGCAACAAAATCGTACAGAGTGGCGGTCAATAGTCTGCCTACCCCAATACAAATTATTGTCGTGAGCATAATATTGTAAGAAGTCAACTTAAAAAGATGACATTACAAAATAATTAGTAAATCTTTTTGGAAAGTGACGAAATAAAGTGGATTGTTATTTAGTTAATTGTGAGAACGGAATTTTAATTATGATTTATTGTATGAATGAAATGGAGCCGTTATTATAAAGTTATTATCTTAATTTCGTTAATTGACCTTCAATGGTAAAACACTACTGCAGTATTCTGAAATTTTGAAAACTGAGACTTAAGCTGTGTAGTGTCTTAGAATAG
Source organism: Bedellia somnulentella (assembly GCA_963576735.1). Taxonomy (NCBI): domain Eukaryota; kingdom Metazoa; phylum Arthropoda; class Insecta; order Lepidoptera; family Bedelliidae; genus Bedellia; species Bedellia somnulentella. Next base: position 115,378 of record OY755198.1, read on the forward strand.
CACTACCCCATTTCTTCAGGTGGGTGTACGTAAGAGGCGACTAACGGTATTGGGGCTTTTAAGGGATTTTTGGGCGATGCGGTTGGAGACCCATCACCAACAAACTTTCTTAAACAATCTTTTCCCCATGCAACTTCCAAAAGTGGCTTAGGAATTTCAAATTCCCTAGCTCTGGCTACCCCTTTAAGGGATTTATAGCCGTGAGTATATGTATGTATAAAAAATTGAGAAACTAATGGCACCATCATCATGTAAGTTTGCGTCAAAGTACATACACTCACGGATATAAATCACAAAAAGGGGTAGCCAAAACTTCGGAGCTAGAAACTCCTCAGCCACATTTGGAAGTTGATAGGAGACAAAATGGTAGAAATAAGGTATCGTTGGTGATGGGTCTCCATCCGCATCACCCAAAAGCCACTTCAACAAGCCCCATACAAAATTGTAATGTTAGATTATGTGACCGAGTGAGAAATAGTGCTATTCGTGAAAAGTGTGGTGTGAAAGATGATATTGTAAGAAAGATAGAAAAGGGAATGTTGAGATGGTTTGGGCACATAGAGAGGATGGATGAATAAAAATTGGTAAAAGAGATTTATAAAGCTAGTGTGGATGGTAATGTTAGTAGAGGACGACCACGGAAAACACACTTGGACCAAATTGAAAGTGTGCTTAAAAAGGCAGGCAGGCGGATGTAAACGAAGCTAGAGAAGTTTGTCAGGATCGTACAAAGTGGCGATCGATAGTCTCTGCCTACCCCAATGGGAAATATGTATGTATGAAAGAAAAATTTCGACACCATCGGGAATCGAACCCATGATCTCCGGGTATAAGCCCCGGTGTCTCCGCCGAATGAGCTATGGTGCCAAATGACCACTCTGATGCGAAATTTGTCTCTGTAAAATGCACTTTTGAAAATGAATAAGATTTAAATTTTTAATTTTCTTTGCTTCTTAACACTTTACTGGGTTTAATTTTTCTGTCCTTAATTGATTAGTAAATAATCCCCACTTGAGGTTTCATGCACAAACTAGTCTAATTGCATATATTATATGTTTTTTTTTTAATAACATAACATAACATAAACGTTCACGCCGTTTATCCCCGAAGGGGTTGGCAGAGGTACTAATACTTCTGAACATCACGTGACTTTGTCACCTGGTGTTCAGAGTACCCACGTTTTGCATGGACAGTGTACTCACGTGATAGGGGGCAGGCCTATCGCCGTATTGTTCGAATACACTGTCACAGTACAACTCAGTCATGTGGGTTTCCTCACTATGTTTTCCCTCACCGTTAACAACCATGATAAATTAACCACACATATGTCTTTATAAAAGACAAATTGGTGTAGGCCCGACCCGGGATTTGAACACTTGTCGCTTGCACGTTAACCGGTGTTCTACCCATTGAGCTATCACGTCGTTTTTACTAATCTCTTACATCCATAAGCAATATTACATTATGACACAAGTGCGCGTAGTTAGTAATTACAGACGAGGTTGATTTTAATTCGCAGTTTTAGTGAACCGAGCGCTGTAATGACTAATTGCATACGTGTGTCATAAGATTTCTAAAACACCTCATTGTGTTCTAAAATAAATATTACAATGTAAATAATAATCAAAATTATTTTAGCTTACTGCTGTGTAGTGTCGGCTTAGAATATCACCACCCCATTTCTTCCGGTGGGTGAACGTAAGAGGCTAACGGTATTGGGGGCTTTTAAGGGATTTTTGGGCGATGAGGTTGGAGTGAAGACTCATCTCATCACCAACAACAATTATATTACCTTTTTTACCCACACAACTTTCCAAAAGTGACTGAGGAATTTCTTATTCCTTAGCTCTGGCTACCCCTTTAAGGGATTTAAAGCCATGAGCATATGTATGTATGTACTTTAGTTTGCTTGTGGGCAATAGCTGTAATGGTCATCTAGATAATAATTAATATAATTATATTCAAATTTCCATTTTATTTTACATACATACATACATATACTCAAGGCTGTAAATCCCTAGAAGGGGTAGCCAGAGCTAAGGAATTAAAAATTCCTCAGCCACTTTTGGAAAGTTGAATGGGAAGAAGATGGTAAAATAAAGATTGTTGGTGATGGGTCTCCAACCGCATCGCCCAAAAATCCCTTAAAAGTCCCAATATCGTAAGTCGCCTCTTACGTACACCCACCGGAAGAAATGGGGTAGTGCTATTCTATGCCGACACTACACAGCAAATTTATTTTAATTAAATGAATAAATTTTTTTTTATATTAAGCTATGTTATGCACGGAAACGGTTGCGTTATGCGTCTTATTCTGCTGTAAGTACATTATCGCACCAGAGCGTAATAATAAAGAAAAAATCACAGTTTAAATACTCGTATAACCAGTTTTACGTGCCTTAGTTCAGTGCATTACAGTTCATTGGGGCTTTCAAGGGATTTTTGGGCGATGCGGTTGGAGACCCATCACCAACAACCTTTACTTTACCATCTTTTCCCCACTCAATTTTCCAAAAGTGGCTAAAGAATTTCTAATTCCTTAGCTCTGGCTACCCCTTCTAGGGATTTAAAGCCGTGAGTATATGTATGTATGTAATTCAGTGCAATCGGGGTTATTTAATAAGACGACGTGATAACTCAATGGGTAGAACACCGGTTTTCGTGCAAACGACTAGTGTTCAAATCCCGGGTCGGGCCTACACCAATTTGTCTTTTCTAGAGACATATGTGTGGTTAATTTATCATGGTTGTTAACGGTGAACCCACATGACTGGGTTGTACTTAGTCATTTGTGACAGAATATTCGTACAAAACGGCGATAGGCCTGTCCCCTATCACGTGAGTACACTGTCTATGCATAACGTGGGTACTCTGAACACCAGGTGACAAAGTCACGTGATGTTCAGAAGTATTATTACCTCTGCCAACCCCTTCGAAGATATTCGGCGTGAACGTTTTAGTGTATGTTATATTAATAATCAAATGCACAAACAATTAATAACTGTAGTCTGCCTACCTCTCACGTGATCGTGTCACGTGGGTGTAATATCCTCGTAAAAGATAGTGATCTTAACGACGAATTGTGAGAATTTTGGCAATTGGACTCAAGTTGCGGTTTCCTTCGCCGCCATTTATCATTTCAACAACGTTTTGTCTTAGCACTGTGTATGGATGTGAATCACCTGATTATACATACACATACATATATACATTATACATACATATATTCACGGCTACGAATTCCAAAAAAGGGAAATCAGAAAATCAGAAACATTTCAAGTTAAGCAGAGTAAAATTAATGAATGATAGCTGGTGGTGATGGGCCATCCAGCCAAATCACCCAAAATCATTTTAAATGCCCCACCGAACCCGCGGGAACAAGTGCGGTTATGCTATTCTTAGTCAACACTACACAGATATGTTTTTGCTTTAAAGCTTAAGCAGATAATATATACCAAAAGTACAACATAAATATGCCTTGTAGTGCCGGCTTAGAATGTCGCTACCCCTTTCTACCCACGGGTGTCGTAAGAGGCCACTAAGGGTATTGGGGCTTTTTATGGGATTTTTGAGCGCTGCGGTTGGAGACCCATCACCAAAAACCTATATTTTTACCATCTTTTCCCCACTCAACTTCCAAAAGTGGCTGAGGAATTTATAATTCCTTAGCTCTGGTTACCCCTTCTAGGGAAATATAGCCGTGAGTATATGTATGTATGTTTGTATAACATAAAGCATCAATCAAAATAAATTTTCCAATATGCATTACCACACCTCCGTCGCTCTGCCTACCCCCCGACCCCATCAAAGGATGACGTGTGTTCCAACGTTCGTCTCTCACAATTCTATTAACGAATCGTGATGATGTATCACGATCACGACTTATTGGAATTGATCACTATTATTTTGTATGTTCGTGTTAATGCTATTTTGTTTATAATTAGGTTGTTGTATGTAATTGAATTTTTGGTAGGAATCCTATATTTAAAATCTATAATTGTTTTAAAATTTTATGAAGAGGTAACTGAAATGAAGAGAGAAAAGAGGAATATGAAATTTCTTGCAAAATCAGAAAGTTATTATAATGCCCAGGAGTGTTATAGGCGTGTATATTAATAGTGTTTAAAGATAAATATGAGCAGTTATTGAATACATACATTCATACATACATATTCTCACGCCCTTAGTTCCCTTTGGGGTAGGCAGAGACTATCGATCGCCACTTTGTACGATCCTGGCAAACCTCACTGGCTTCGTTATCAATCTTTTCATACATGCTCTTAAAACCATTAAAAAACCATTAAAACCATTTATTTAGTCGTAAATGTGGGTGCAGTTTACATAGATCTTCTATTGTACAATTGTATCCATACACATTTGACCCTTGCGGGTATACAACTTTAAATATTGAAAATAGGACTATATTTAAAAACATTTTTGACAATTATATGATATCTACAGATAAGCATTATTTAAAAAAATTATTTTATCTAAATTAATTAAAATGTATTATAAAAAAGAAACTGTGATGTCAAAAGATACTCTTAAAAAAAAAAAAAAAACTAATATCAATAAAAAATTAATTATAAATTGAAACAATTTTAAAATACTATGTCATGCATATCAACAAACACATAATAACAGCACAATAGAAAAAAATATGAAATACATGTCAAATATCATTAATTACATTACATTATATTAATATTCTTATTCCTATCAAAAAATTCATTTATGGAGTAAAAACAATTTTCCAGCAACCAATTAAATAAACGTCTTTTTAATTTATTTATGGGTAAAAATTTCATCAGGTACAGAATTATATACCCTAACAGAGACTACACAAAATGATTTTCTGCTTGATGATAGTTTAAAATAAGGTACTGTAAGTTTATTTTCGTTTTTTATCTGTAACCGTTGCGAATGATAACCCATATGAGCTGGTTCGAAAGTCTGAAAATTCTTTATAACGTATAATGTTGCTTCGTAAATGTAAATACAGGCCAAAGGGAGAATTTTTAATTTTTTAAAAAGTGGTCGGCACGATACTGTCTGGTCGCTGATAGAACAAAGTGACCTTATACATTTTTTCTGAGATATAAAAACTGAATGCACATCAGTGGAGTTTCCCCACAGTATCACTCTTTTATTCTTCGTACTGCGGACACCTGCCTTTTTGAGCCCATTTTCTATTTGATCCAAATGTGTCCTTCGAGGTCGTCCTCTACTAACATTACCTTCCACATTGGCTCTATATATCTCTTTCACCAATTTACTGTCATCCAGCCTCTCTATGTGCCCAAACCATCTCAACATTCCTTTTTCTATCTTTCTTACAAAATCATCTTTTACACCACACCTTTCACGAATCACATCATTCATTCATTATTGAATAATCCTTACATATTTGGAAAATATAGAAACCAGTGCGAGGCTGGGACGGTACACTAGTATTTATGTATAGCTAGGTTTATCTTGTTTATCGATATTGCTTCCGTTTTCTAACTGTAACAGCCTTGATCTTTTTACTTAGGGGTATAGAAAGACAAAAAATTTAAGCAACAATCACCAATTTATCAGATGTATATAAATAAATAATAAATAAAAAACTCTTTATTGCACATCACAAAAAAACAACAATTACATAAGAAAGATCGGTACAAAAGCCAAAGTACAACTGGGTGAATATTTTATAACCGGCCAAAACGGGGCCCGGGGGATTTTTCTTATTTATTTCTAAGTAATGTTTGTAATAACATTAAAAACCGAAAATCAGTTTAATATTCTACTTGCGCACCAAACTTCGGAGCTTTTCACAGGATTCTAATTAATTGAAAACTTCAAAAATAAGGGTAAATAGTCATTTTCCTGTTAGGAGACATTACTTGGTTCTCATCTTTACGCCAACAAAATAATTAATATGAATATAAATATTATATTTGCGTTTAAACATTCTGGTGACAAAATATGTCATCTTAATTCATGAGTATTTTTTTATATAGTGCATAAACATTTTCCAGTTTTTATTAAAAAAAAAGTTCTGGCGACACTCATGCGCGTCATTATCCTGTGTAAAGTTTGATTGAACTTGAATCTTTATAAGCAAAATGACGGTGAGCATGCCATAGTGCATGGTATAGGTGCTACTTTACTGACCTCCGCCACACTAACAAGTTTCGCGTTTTCGTTTCCCTGATCGAAATAATCTATCTGAACCATTTGTTTTCCTGCCGTGACCGGCATTTTAGTCATTAGTCTGTCATCAATTATTTTGATCAAAGAATAAGTTATAACATGATAATTCACACGTTGTGGTGTTTTTACTTAAACTACCTTATGCCTTGATACATTTTCCTCGTTTTTTGCATGATTTTACGTGTAAACTAAACTTTTATGTTAAAAAATCATTTTCCTGTCGTCATTTTCCTGTCATATTCAAATCAGGAAAATGACATCCAGCCAGGATTATGACTAGTTATGGTTCTAATGAACAAGAAAAACTGCATAGTGCTACTTTTTGAATATCATCCTTTTATCCAGGGATATGGATATAATGAATTAGTGTTGTAGAACAATTAACAGTACATTTTATGTGTTTTAAGTATTGAAACAAAGATTAACCCAAAATTGCAAGTGAATATAAGTGAATGATTTAATTTAGCTATGCAGACAGTGATGCTAGCTGGTAAACACATTTGTTTTAAACTAAGGATAAATTCAAGGTTCTATACTGCGTTACCTTTCTTTCAGGGACATTATATTGCCTATAACAAACTTAAATCAATTCGCTTATTAACGTTAAGAATATTAAGTTTTTCTAATATAAAGAAGAAGACTCACGAAAAACTAATACCTACATTCACGATATTTTTTCCTAATGAGGGTTGGCAGATACAGCTAAAATATCGCAGTGTAAGAGATTAAAAAAGAAACACATTTAAAAATTCTCACAAGTTCTAAACTCTACTACCACCATTTTGAGGATGTACAGCATGAACAATAAGAATGAGTAACAATTTATCAGATATCACAAGCATTTGCCAGAGGCTCCTGTACAAAAAATAATATCACTATCACTCCAAACATTTAGGACTATCATGCAATAAGAAAAGTGAAAAAGGGTAATGTCGTAAATGGGGTACTGAATAGCAGTGCATGGTGCATTTTTTTATTCTTACGCTTATTTATGGCAGCGAATGTTTGGTGTGGCATAAGTAGCTTGAAAGCAGAGTGAAAGCAATAGAGATGAGATCTATCAGAAAAAAAAGGTTTTTGGCCCAGTAGTGAAACACAAACAGCTCATTATATAATAATAAAAGATTATCTGATCGCGTAACAAAATGTGTGTTTCGTAAAAGGTGCAGTGTGAATAACGATATTCAGACAACGGCAGCAACTAGAGAAGCAGCTAAATTTAATGTCTTTTCTTTTCTTTTCTTCTTCTTTCTTTCCATTTATAAGAGTAACCGAGCGAAAAAGAAAGCTAAAATGAAGGTTTTATAGCTTTTGCCTCTCAAAGAGAAGTTGATTTCTATCCCGTTCTTAAAGCCACATTCGAAAGGGAAGACGATTCCTTTTCAAACTGTGAAGGGTTAAGAAAACCTAACCCTTAGATTTTCTGAAGGAGGAAATGAAGTTAAATAAATACTTCGATAAAAGGAACCTACAAGGGAAAGCGCTTGGATACAGGTACAGAACGGTTAATTTTAAATATTATGATAAATATAGAGATTATAGCCAATGTACCAATGTAAAACAGGATAAAAAAATGATTTAATAGAGATTTGTTAAAAATTGCAGATTAAAGTGTGTAGAACTAAAGGGCATGTATTAAAACACAGATGATATTGACAAATCTTGTAAGGTTGGCTAGGATCTTAGAAAGTGGAGATAGGTGTCTGCCACCTCAATGGAAACTAATGGCACTGAACAGACTAGTAACAGAGATACTAAGGATGTACTTACATATATATACTCACGCCATTATTATACATTGGGATAGGCAGATAACTTCATTTTGAACTATCCTGGCAAACCTTCCTGTCTTTATTCACATCCATTAATCTTTGCAAACATGCTCTTATTCTCACCTGGGTATATGTATGTAAATAACAGCTAAAGAAATTACAAAAGGCATTCAGAAAAATAAATAAGTGACTAAATGCCACTCCGTGGAATTTAATAAAGTCTTACTCAGAAAATAAATAAGAAATCATTTCTTCAGGAGACCATGTTTTTTTATATATTATTCAAACGGGAACTGAATTGAGAGTATTGCTTACTTGTAATAAGTCAAGAATAAGCCTTAACAAAGTTTTATCGTACTTATAGTATAATGATATGAAAAACAGGAAAAACATGAATGAATTACATGATTATTCGTTCATTCATCATTTTCCTGTGGGACCTGTCATTTTCCTGTATACAGATTTTTTAAATTTGCTTATAAAAGGCAAATTTTCCATTAAACTTGCGGGTCTCAAACATATTTATATCTGTAAATATATGCTCAATCTAAACATAGTCATTAAGTGTAATAAACTAATAAATATTTTTTTTAAAAAACTGATCTGAATTTGCCCAGTTATAAAATATTCACCCAACTGGCGGTCTTATCACTAAGAGCGATCTCTTCCAGACAACCCATGAATGGAAAGTTTTGCTTTATTAAAAACATGTTCGGTAGATGTTTAATAAATTAAACTGATTTGCTTAAAAACTAAAATTATTCGTCAACCTATTATCTATCTATTTTAAATATTACTAAATATTTATTAATTTCTAACACACTTACATATCATGGTTAGGTTAGGTTAAAACCTGAAATACATGTACTTATGCCATTAGCTCCTGGTCCGGTGTGGGTACAGATTATTGCATGATCCTGCAAAACCTCTCGAAATCTTTATTTACATGCCTTTTATTCCTCACAAAACAAACTCCTGCCTATTAGAACACACTCTCTATAAAATCAAAACCATCTACTTAACAAAAGTAAAATACCCTCGGCTTAGAATAGCACTACCCCATTTCTTCCGGTGGGTGTACGTAAGAGGCGACTAACGGTATTGGAGCTATTAAGGGATTTTTGGGCGATGCGGTTGGAGACCCATCACCAACAAGCTTTATTTTACCATCTTTTTCCCACTAAACTTTCCAAAAGTGGCTGAGGAATTTCTAATTCGTTAGCTCTGGCTACCCCTTCTGGGGATTTATAGCCGTGAGTATATGTATGTATGTATGTATAAAGAAATAATAACTACCAAAATAATTCAGTATTAGGACCAAATGCTACCGTGGCAACCCTGTGGCTATTCACTCGTCTTCATAATACCATTACATAACCGTTATGTGATGTGTTCGATTATGTGGTCGCTGGGATCATGATTATTGATGTTATTTATATTTAGATTCGGTTTTTGGTAGATTTTAATATTTTCACGCATATTTTTATTATATTACGTATAGCTGTGTAGCGCCGGCTTAGAATAGCGCTACCCCATTTCTACCGGTGGGTGTACGTAAGAGGCAACTAACGGTATTTTAGTGGGGCTTTTGAGGGAACATTGGGCGATGCGGTTGGAGACCCATCACCAACAACCTTTATTATACCATCTTTTCCCCACTCAACTTTCCAAAAGTGGCTGAGGAATTTCTAATTCCTTAGCTCTGGCTACCCCTTCTAGGGATTTATAGCCGTGAGTATATGTATGTATGTATGTAAAACTTCCTTTCAAATTAGTAAAAATTCTAGAAAAACGATGTTTAAAATACTTTTTCATGAAGTCCTGAAAAAATGGAAATCGCCCAAATGTCCAGGATTTTTGCCGTGTTTATCCGGCGTAGTAACAGGATACTGAGCCTTTGTAATTAAAATAATGAAATTGTATTTACTAACTTTTACAACTTTTAATAAAGTTGAGTTTGGTAGTTGTTATTATAACTTCGGTAATAATTAAGAGCGAGGAAAATAAATGAGGAGAAAGATGAGATGGGATACGCGATAATTAAAGTTACACTTAGATTTCTGCTTTTAGATTTACAACTTATACGAAATTACAGATTAAAAAATATGTTCATAACATAGCTGTGTAGTGTCGGCCTAGGGTAGCACTACCCCATTTCTATCAGTGGGTGTTCGTAAGAGGTGACTAAGGGTAGAACCCCAATGGGTTTTAAGTGATTTCTGGGTGATGGGGTTAGAAACCTCTTCACCAACAGCCTTTGTATTAAAATTTTTCCGTTACTGAACTTCCAAAAGTGGCTTACGAACTTTTAATCCTGTATCTCTAGCTACACTTTCAGCAGGGCAAGCACGAGCCGTGTTTAAACTAGTTATCGCGTGGGATAAAGCAGCCATCTCTTACGCACTTACTTAGTATCGTATACTGCCATCTCATTCAAACCGTTATCGTGTCGATAAAATAGCGCTCGTGCTTGCTATACTAGTATCTATAGCCGTAAGTATATGTATGTATGTAAACTATTTTAAATAGTTGCCTATTCCTCTGCTCACTAGTCAAGTTTTTACGTCACCTAAGAAAGTAGACTAATATTGCACCAACACTATACAATTATATATCTTAGTACCGTGATGTAAGTAACATACCATATAGTTAACAACATTACCCTATTTAATCTACTGTCGGATAAACTGGTTCAATCAAGGAAGTGCAATATTGATAGTACCACTATCTATTACTTGAAGTAACATTGTAGTTATCACTGTTTCTGTAACGCAACTGACTGTGTAGGTGATAGACGTCTCTTATGTTTAGTAAACATAAACGTTCACGCCGAATATCCCCAAAGGGGTTGGCAGAGGTACTAATACTTCTGAACATCACGTGACTTTGTCACCTGGTGTTCAGAGTACCCACGTTTTGCATGGACAGTGTACTCACGTAATAGGGGGCAGGCCTATCGCCGTTTTGTACGAATACACTGTCACATGACTAAGTACAACTCAGCCATGTGGGTTTCCTCACGATGTTTTCCCTCACCGTTAACAACCATGATAAATTAACCACACATATATGTCTTTAGAAAAGACAAATTGGTGTAGGCCCGACCCAGGATTTGAACACTAGTCGTTTGCACGATAACCGAGTGTTCTACCCACTGGGCTATCACGGTTTTATTAGTATTTTCTAATATTTTCACGATTGCACATTATGATTAAAACAACTATTGACTTTGGGATATTTTAATCGCGTGTTATTACATTATTTTTAAAACCCGACGTTTCGAAAACATTTCAGTTATCATGGTCACGGGAAGACTTCCCTATATGATAACTGAAAAGTTGTCTCTTATATTTTATTATTTTAAATATTTTATTGAAGGTGTACACATTAAATAAAATAATACACTACCAAAGGGAAATATTTGTTCAACTACTTCTTAATTAAGCTCACGTCCTTAATTCCCATTGAGGTATGCAGCTTCCAAATGAGGCTGAGGAGTTTCTAGCTCTTAAGCTCTGGCTACCCCTTTTTGGGATCTATAGCCGTGAGTATATGTATGTATGTATGTAGATAAACAGCGACTATAGATTGTAACAAATCTTTATTTATTTTCTCACATTCATCATTCTTCTCATACATACTCTTTTGTTCTTTTCACTTCGGTCTTCGCCTTTGTGACAATGACAACATAATCAATCTTTCAATATAAAAAAAAACTAAATTTTTTGGTGTCTTAAAATATTTTAATTTCAATCGGGACAATTTATCTTTCTATTGCTCTAATCAATAATAGGTGCGTACTGACTGAGCGAGCCGCCTCGCGAAGCAGCCTCGGACGTTTGCCGTGGTACACATGCCGCGCGAGGCAGCCTTAGTCTGTAAGTTTTCTTCCTCGCGCGGCATTGCCGAGCCACGGTGAGACTAAGGCACGCACAACGCTCAGTTTTACTTGAACTTGAACCACTAACACGCAACGAATAAGCGAGGCAAAACACTAACGTCTTGAGTGAGCGCGGCAAACGTACTGAGACGCTTTTGATCTTTGACAAAAACCGACAACGCTTGGCTCGGGCCGCGGCACGCTCGGGCGAGGCAGCGCGGGAGTTTGCCGCGGGCGCGTCACGTCTTGACTTCCCGAGGCTTTGCCTCGCGCGGCTGACTCGCGAGGCGGCTCGCTCAGTCAGTACGCACCTAATGAAAGACCTTAGTGCTAAGTCACTGAACTACGATTTCCAAACATCAGTCCGTATTACAACCTAAATGATCAGCGTCTTCGCTCCATTGATACTAATTAGAACAATACGACCATAAAATTCAGTAAGCTTTATAAACTTCTTACTATAGACAAATAAAAGTTACAAAAAATAGTAACAAACCGTTAAACTATGTTTTTTTAACCTAGTCCGTAGTCGCTAGCCGAGTGGTCTTTCTAGCTGTTTAACTAGCGATGGGCTGGTGTCTAAAATCCGCAGTGCTAAAGAGCTTATTCCATTACACTTTGTCGTTTCTGAATTCAGACGCCCTTCGAAGTTACTGCCGCAGACGCTTGTTATTCCACTACACAAATTTGTCTACTTTTCAGAAGCCTAGCGTTCTGAACGTTATTCCACTAGTCTGAATTCAGATTCTGTGGCTCTCAGACGTCTTCATTCAGACAAATGGAATAAGCTCTTAAGCTATGATTTGGAAATCTCACTCCGTAGTCCCCTCCTAAGTGGTCATAGTAGCTAGTACCAACCGGGGCCATAGTTCAATGGCGTATGATGAGCGTCTCCATTGGTACTAATTAGCAGTGCTTGGCGAGATCACGTGACTGCAAACTGCAACACGTTTAGATTTATGAATGTAGACGGAGCTCGGGAGGCTTGGCAGGGGTTGGCAGAGGTACTAATACTTCTGAACATCACGTGACATTGTCACCTGGTGTTCAGAGTACCCACATTTTGCTTATACACGAAATATTTATCAAATAGAGAATGTGTTTGAAAAGGAAGCCATCTAAAGTTTGAAGAATAAAAGAGCGCGTATAAATGATTGATGAATGTGAAGGAAGCTGGACAGATTTGTCAGGATCGTACAAATGAGTGAGCGTATGTATGTATGTAAGATTATATTCATAATATTTTCTAGGGTTTAAAATAAAATCTCATGATATTTCTACCGTCAAATCCTGGGTTTCAAAGAGCGGAGATAGCAAACTTTGTATATATTAATATTGTTTCGTTGAAGAGTTTGTTTGTTTGAATGAATTTAAAAGTAATCTAATTGAAAACGTATTTTAGTGTTAGCCCAGTTATCAAAAAGGCTTGGAGGAAGTTATATGTCATAGTAAAAATAATTGCCGTGTAGTGCCGGCTTAGAATGTCGCTACCCCTTTCTACCCACGGGTGTCGTAAGAGGCGACTAAGGGTATTGGGGCTTTTTATTGGATTTTTGGGCGATGTGGTTGGAGACCCATCACCAAAAACCTTTATTCTTACCATCTTTTCCCCACTCAACTTCCAAAAGTGGCTGAGGAATTTATAATTCCTTAGCTCTGGTTACCCCTTCTAGGGAAATATAGCCGTGCGTATATGTATGTATGTAAAATTCATTAAAACGTTTTCTACCCACGCGAAACAGGCGGTCTGCTGGTATTAAATAATATCACTTGGTCGAAATTAATTGCAGTAAGTTGTGAATGAAATTATGTATATTTTTGAAAAATAAATGACATAATTCAGAAACCTTACAGCACACTATCTCGAGGTCTCGGGATCGATACCCAGAAATGGTCAGTCACAGTTGACGAAATATCCCAGTATGATTAGGTGGTTGCAAGCTAAATCACCTGATTATATCCTAGTTATCTGAATAAAGAATTATGATAATAAATAATAACTAGTAAGTAACCCTGACGCGACTACGTCGCGTCCAATAAAATGAGTTTATTTTGAAATTTTCCGACCAATCACAGCGCAGCTCTTTTGTATTTCTAGTGAATTTTTCTGATTGGCCGGTATGAAAAAATTCCGACCAATCACAGCGCAGCTCTGGTCGACTAAAGTTTGCGCGCGCTTATGACACTCAAGCAAAGTCTATGGGCCAAAATCGAAACTTTGAAATTCTGTAACAATTAACTTAATCCAGTTACATCAGATGTCTGAATTTTGTGCACACCACGGCCGCAAACTGTACAAAACGATACCTGAACCAAATTTCTAGCTTAACTCATCGCGTCACAGGCTTCCGGGCAAGAAAGAGGCTTACAGAAATAATACATAAACAAGAAGATATGAAAATTAATGTGGTTACGTTCTTTGAAGGGTCAGCGTGGTAGAATATGGCCGATTTTCCTATCCAGGGCAGGCTTCAGCCCCTTGTTGCGGACATAAATGAGTTGTTTATGATTATTTATTATTATTATCTTGGATGCGGTTGCAGACCCATCACAAACAACCTTTATTTCAACATCTTTTCCCCACGCGACTTCCAAAAGTGGCTGAGGCATTTTTTTATTCCCTAGCTCTGGCTGCCCCTTTGAGGGATTTTTAGCCGTGAGTATATGTGCATATGTATGTATGCTAGCCGTGTAGTGTCGGCTTAGAATAGCACTGCCCCATTTCTTCCGGTGGGTGTGCGTAAAAGGCAACTAACGGTATTGGGGCTTTTAAGGGATTTTTGGGCGATGTACTTGCAGACCCATCACAAACAACCTTTATTTCAACATATTTTCCCCTCGCGACTTCCAAAAGTGGTTGAGGAATTTCTAATTCCCTAGCTCTGGCTTCCCCTTCAAGGGATTTATAGCCGTGAGTATATGTATGTATCCAATATCCTTTTCCTGGTTCTAAGCTACCTCTCCACCAAATTTCAGCCAAATCGGTTCATCGGTTCTTGAGTTATAAATAGTGTAACTAACACTTTACTCGTATATATTTACTAATAAATAAAGAATAAATAAAGGAAAGAAAAATTTCGACACAGGCGGGAATCGAACCCGCGACCTCGGGTATATGCCCCGTCGCTCTGCCAACTGAGCCACCGTGTCAATTATTCGATTCCCGCCTGTGTCGAAATTTTTCTTTCCTTTATTTATTCTTTATTTATTAGTAATAATCCCCACATGAGGTTTTCATGAACAAAAAGATTTAAATCGTATATATTTAGTTTTAAAAAATGTGTTAAAGTATTTCCATACTGAGAATTCCCTCGTTTCCTTCCAGGTGGTGACGGGGGTGCACATCGAGGCGGCTCACATAGTCAAGAAGCGGAGCATCGACCAAAACCTTAGGATAAGCATATTTTACGACCATTCCGTCTATAGGTGGGTTGAATTACTGTATTTATTGTTGAAGAGGTTTTATTAGCTGTGTAGTGTCGGCTTAGAACAGCACTACCCCATTTCTTCCGGTTGGTACGTAAGAGGCGTCTAAGGGTATTGGGATTTTTAAGGGATTTTTGGCGATGCGGTTAGAGACCCCTCACCAACAACCTTTCTTTCACCATCTTTTCGCCACTCAACTTTCCAAAAGTGGCTGAGGAATTTCTAATTCTTTAGCTCTGGCTACCCCTTTTAGGGATTTATAGCCGTGAGTATTTGTATGTGTGTATGTGATCCACTGGATGAGTGGTCAGTGTGGTACCGCCCTTATTGTATCTTCTCAGTCGTAACACTCTTGACAGAGTGGTCGTGGTCGTCATATCGGTCACTCCTCTCTGAGGACTGCTTTTTTGTGCATTAGTACAGGAGGTGTTATTGTATAGCAGTATGAAAATGGTTTTTCATTTAATAGCTTTTAAGATTTCATTTCTTTATAAAATAAAAATGCTTTATTTACAAGAAACAAGAGTATTAACAAGATCCTATTATAAATGAGCTTGTTCTGCCATTAAGCGTGTAAATATTAAAGTCCTAATAGTCCTATCTAGTCAATCCAAAAATTCATACTATATTACAATACCAGTGAATAAACTGTCAAAAAAAGGAAAAATAGTAATAATCACTTTGTTATAGAAATATTTATCTTTTGACTTAAAATCGAAAAGTAACCTCTTTCCTTCACCTAAGGAAGTAATTGAGGTTGCCCCTGCCTTCCCAAATGGGTATTGATAGCGTTAGTATAAGTATGTAGGTAGAATAATTTACGTCCTATTTTACATAACATAAACATATAAACATAAACGTTCACGCCAAATATCCTTGAAGGGATGGGCAGAGGTATTAACACTTCTGAACATCACGTGACATTGTCACCTGGTGTTCAGAGTACCCACGTTTTGCATGGACAGTGTACTCACGTGATAGGGGGCTGACCTATCGCCGTTTTGTACGAATACACTGTCACATGACTAAGCACAACTCAGCCATGTGGGTTTCCTCACGATGTTTTCCCTCACCGTTAACAACCCAACCGTTAACGTCGTATTTTCTCTCTGAAATATTAAATTCCCCCAGAATATTTCATAAGAATAACGCAAACCCTTCCGAAAGAGTTTTGTTACAAACACTACAACGCTAGAATTTTATATAATTGGAAAATATCTCCATTTACCTTCACTTTGTATTTCGTTTGACATTCAATTCCTTCTTCATCGTTTGATAGAGTTTGATCTCATTTCGCATAATGGTCAAGGCCCATTAGGAGATGGTTTATAGATTGTTATATTGACCCCACATGAGGTTTTCATGAACAAAACATTCTAATAAATTTAACAGAAGTGTAACATTTTTAAAGGACTACCCTTAGGAGAAAATTGACTATATTGTTAATGTATGGAAATGTCAATGTGCTTGTGAATGATACAGAATGGTTGAAGTATTTGTACTTATTTAATGTCAAGAATAAATAAAGGAAAGAAAAATTTCGACACAGCGGGAATCGAACCCGTGACCTCGGGTATACGTCCCGACGCGCTGCCAATTGAGCCACCGTGTCAATGGCTGCCAGCGCGAAATTCTTCTATCCTTTATTTCTTTTACACGTTTTAGTAGTGTTTGCGTTTCCTACCTCCGAATTTTAACTAATTCGGAAGGCCAATTGTCCATCTTTTCAGATAGAATGCAAATGTTGAAAATGCCTAACTATCACATAATTTAAATCTTTTTGTTCATGAAAACCTCATGTGGGGATTATTACTAATAAATAAAGAATAAATTATTTAATGTCATTTTTCTATATAACAAGTTTAATGTTGTTTTATTCCTGTTACAGATTAGAACCGACCAAATTCGATTTAATTAATGTAAGTATAGCTTTATTGTATTACCGCATTCGTACACAAATACAAACATATTACGTGATATAGTTTTTATCATTTCGCTTAATTTTAGTTGATTAATTGAACCTTCTTTAATAACTGCTTTGACTTCAAAACGGCGATAGGCCTGCCCCCTATCACGTGAGTACACTGTCCCAGCAAAACAACACTATATGGCGCTGCCATGTGAGTTCAGAAGTATCGGTACCTCTGCCAACCCCTTCGGGGATAAACGGCGTGAACGTTTATGCTTATTTATGTTTATGTTCTTTAATAAATGGGCAATCCAACATTTGAGTATTTATTTCGAAGTTTAGTGTCGGCTTAGAATAACATGAACCCATTCTTCCTGCGGGCGTCGTAAGAGGGTATTGGGATGTTTTTAGTTATTGTTGGGCGATGCGGTTGGAGAACCATCACCAACTACTTTTATAAAAAAAACCCTACTTTTAAACTTGGCTGAGGTACTCTAAAACTTTGGCTACCCCTTTCTGGGATATATAGTCATGAGTATATAAATGTGTGGTGTCGGCTAAGAATAACACTACCCCATTTCTACCCGTGGGTGATCGTAAGAGGCGACTAAGGGTATAGGGGCTTCTTAAGTGATTTTTGGGCGATGCGGTTGGAGACCCGTCACCAAAAACATTTATTATTACCATCTTTTCCCCAATCAACTTCCAAAAGTGGCTGAGGAATTTTTCATTCCAAAGCTCTGGCTACCCCGTTAAGGGATTTATAGCCGTGAGTATATAAATGTATGTATGTATACCTTTACACAAATAATTCTAAACGTCATACTCTCACTTGAAGTATTTTTTTGAGAACTGACATGTGCCTTATTTTCAGAATACAATTCTGCCAGAGGCAGTCAAGTTCTGGGAGCAAGCGTTGAAAGTGAGAAAGACAGGAGGGCCCATTAAATTAAATAGGTAAGTGTGTGTAATATAATATGCTTTGTAGTGTCGGCTTAGAATAGCACTACCCCATTTCTTCCGGTGAGTGTACGTAAGAGGCGACTAACGGTATTGGGGCTTTTAAGGGATTTTTGGGCGATGCGGTTGGAGACCCATCACCAACAACCTTTACTTTTACCATCTTTTCCCCACTCACATTTCCAAAAGTGGCTGAGGAATTTCTAATTCGTTAGCTCTGGCTACCCCTTCTAGGGAATTATAGCCGTGAGTATATGTATGTATGTATGTATAATATTAAAGTATTCGAGAGCTTAGGGTTTAAATCCTAAGTCGAGCCTTATCCAAATTGTTTTTTCCAAAGTCATATGTGTGGTTTGTACTATGATACTGACCTGACAAACTTAGTTTTGCCATGGTGTTGTCTGAAAATCAGTTCTGTGAGTCAAAAGCTCACAGAAAATGCTGAGACAGCACCAATTCGCTGTTCGGGTGGCACGGGAAGTGCAGGACAAATTTTTGAATGTTTTTTATTGATTCTCTTTCTTTCTTTTGTTTTTTATTATTATTTTTTATAATTAATTTATTTTAAATGTTGTTAAATTTAAGTTGTAAAAATTTATGTTACTTCTTCTTGTGCCTACAAATGGCGAATAAACGTTTTTCTTTTCTTTCTTTCTTTAAAATATAAGCCTTATCACTTGGGAGTATGAAAATTAGTTATATATAGCTTTCCTCAGACCTACCGATTTTAATCAGCCGTTTCGGAGAAGTTTGGTGACAACAAACACTGCGAGACATGAATTTTATATGTAAAAATTAAACCACAGACGCAGTAATATTTATTCAAATATTATTGTTAGTTTGTAATAATTTGCCTGTTTAATGGTGGATGGAATTGTTTCGCTGAAAACCATCTGAAAACTCGTAAACATGTGTAGTTTGGATGACAATGCATGATGAATGATAACATGGTTTACTAATAAATCCTTTTAGGTATATACACTGCTGTGTTGTGTCGGCTCAGAATAACACCAACACAAGGCAGTCCAGAAATGTATACGAGACATCGTCCCGTGAGCGAAATAAATTAAAGGGCTATTGAACATCCGGGCTATAAGCTATACAAAAATTATATATTAATGTTAACTTAACAATATTGATACTATATAGAATAGAATATAATATAATAACTCTTTATTGCACATCAAACACAAATTTAGAAAAATAGTAAAATCAAACAGTTTACAGTGAGGTACAATTGGCGGTCGTATCGTTAAAAGCTATACTAGCAACTATATTCTCGATTTGACCGCAGTATTGAACAATAAATAAAAAGTATATGTATTTTTACAGGATATAAAAAAAACAATATTACAACACTTGAAATTTTATGACAAAAACAACAATAATTTAAATCTTTTTGTTCACGAAAACCTCATGCGGGGATCATTACTAATAAATAAAGAATAAATAAAGGAAAGAAAAAATTCGACACCGGTGGAAATCGAACCCGCGACCTCGGGTATACGCCCCCGTCGCTCTGCTAATTGAGCTACCGTGTCAATGGCTGCGTGTTTGCGTTTCCTGCCTCCGAATTTTTACTAATTCGGAAGGTAACACTACTTAAACGTGTAAAAGAAACAAAGGATAGAAGAATTTCACGCTGGCAGCCATTGACACGGTAGCTCAATTGGCAGAGCGACGGGGGCGTATACCCGAGGTCGCGGGTTCGATTTCCACCGGTGTCGAAATTTTTCTTTCCTTTATTTATTCTTTATTTACATTACATTACATGGTACAAAAACACAAAGATTACTAACTCAAAAAGAAAATAAAACCTTTTTTTTTCAATACATACATACATATACTCACGGCTATAAATCCCTAGAAGGGGTAGCCAGAGCTAAGGAATTAGAAATTCCTCAGCCACATTTGAAAAATTGAGTGGGGAAAGGATGATTAAGTAAAGGTTGTTGGTGATGGGTCTGCAGCCGCATCGCCCAAAAATCCCTTAAAAGCCCCAATACCGTTAGTCGCCTCTTACGTACACCCATCGGTAGAAACGGGGTAGTGCTATTCTAAGCCGACACTACACGGCCGCACTTTTTTTTCAATGTTTTTAATATTTAAAAATGTAGACTAGAAAAAACTGGACAATGCACATACAACCATGATAAATTTACCACACATTTAACTTAAAAAAGACAAATTGGTGTGCTTTATATAATATTATAGTAATGAAATAACATGTTAACTAAATAGTTGTGCTAGGTGATCTCCTGAGACTACGAATTCAGGTCTATTTTAACATAATTAAATTTCTCTTTAACTAACGGCACTCAGTATCCCATACGGTACGGAGTTAATATGTAATTATCTAAATATACATACATACATATACTCACGGCAATAAATCCCAAAAAGGAATAGGTAGAGATCAGAGCTAGAAACTCCTCCCCCACATTTGGAAGTTGATAGGGAACAAGATAGTAGAAATAAAGTATCGTTGGTGATGAGTTTCCAACCGCATCGCACAAAAATTAATTAAATGTCCCATATCCTTAGTCGCCTCTAACGACACGGTAGAAAGGGGTAGTGATATTTTCAGCTGTAGTGCCGGCTTAGAATGTCACTACACAGCATAGCACACTATACATATATTTATTATTATAAATTAACGAATTAACCTCCTAACATTACGCATACATATCAGTTTTTACATAGTTAAACTTCTCTCTAACGAACGGCCGCCGATATCCGATGAGCACGGAACAGCTGGAGCAGTGGTAGTGGATGTAACGGAACGTGTTTAGGAGATACACCAGGATCGTGAAGGGGAATAACCTGGGAAGAGAAGAAAACAATTATAAGCGATAAATATTTATATTTCTGTATTGGAAAATTAAATACGCTGCGTAGTGTCGGCTTAGAATAGCACAACCCAATTTCTTCCGGTGGGTGTACGTAAGAGGCGACTTACGATATTGGGACTTTTAAGGGATTTTTGGGCGATGCGGTTGGAGACCCATCACCAACAATCTTTATTTTACCATATTTTCCTCACACAACTTTCCAAAAGTGGCTGAGGATTTTCTAATTCATTAGCTCTGGCTACCCCGTCTAGGGATTTATAGCCGTGAGTATATGTATGTATGTATGAAAATTAGGTACTGTGGGAGTACGTTAGAGCGCACGCTACAGCGGACTCACTCACACATAGCAGCGTCTCAGTCATATCCTACATCACGGTATGTAAATGATTTTCGAGTTAAGCATATATACAAACTAAGATGATGATCCGAAAATTAAGATGATCCCGTGCTTCGGAGGGCACGTAAAACCGTCGGTCCCGGCTACTATTACGGTAGTAGTCGTTAGTCTGCCAACCCGCAATTGGCCAGCGTGGTGGACTAAGGCCAAATCTCCCTATATAGGGTAGGCTCGAGCCTCTTGGTGGGGACGTATATGAGCTGGGAGGATATTTTATACTTCAAGAGTGGCTGAGGAATGTCTGGTACCGAAGCTCTGGCAACCTTTTTTTGAGCTGTATGTCTGTGCGCAAATGTATGTGTGGAGGAAAAGGGAAGATCTTCCGCCAGGCGGTGGTACGCCTGGGAACCACGGTCCAACTGTATTAAGTTGGAACTTGTCTATATACTAAGTATTTTGTGAACTTATATACCGCGGTGAAGGATTTGTATGGCGAGTGTGACATATATGTGTTGTTGTGGAATGTGATTCTTCTTGCACTGTCAGCGTTTCTATGTGGTGCGCGTCATTGTGTACTGATAGCGCGTCGCTACATATGTTTGTATGTATATTTGAAGTACTGACATGAGCAGCAGCCACGGCAGCGCCACCGCGTGCGTGATGGCCCCGATCCTCCGCCGCTGGTAGGTGCGCACCATGCTCGAACAGTTCTGGCAGTACGCCACGTCGGAGTCCAGCGGAATATCCACTGGAATTATATCATAAAATATAAACATACATAAACGTTCACGCCGTTTATCCCCGAAGGGGTTGGCAGAGGTACCAATACACCTGAACTCACATGGCAAGCGCCATCTAGTTTCCAGAGAAGGTACCCACGTTTTTGCTTAGACAGTGTACTCACGTGATAGGGGGCAGGCCTATCGCCGTTTTGTACGAATAAAATATGTGTAATGGATATGTGGGAAACAGTAAAGATATACTGGCCAGTACGCCCTGCTGTTTACCGACTTATAATTTGTATCTATGCTTAACTCGAAAAACATTTACACTCCGCGATGTAGGTTATGAGTGAGACGCTGCTATGTGCGAGTGAGTCCGCAGTAGCGTGCGCTCTAACGTACTCCCACAGATATGTAATGAAGGTTTGTGGGGTCATAATCGATTCAATGGTGTCGATGCAGAAGCCAATTTGCTTTTTAAAATAATTCGAATGTATGTGTGATCTTGTTTAAATGTTTGTTTGGAGAGTTTCCACATTAGCGTAAAAAACTAGCTCTTAAATGAAGACTGGCAAATTCATACATACATACATATACTCACGGCTATAATTCTCAAAATCAAAATCTTTATTGCATTTTACACATCGCAATTTACATGTCATAATGTACATAATATGACAGACCTTGGGTTGGTAGATTTTATAATGATAAGTATATGTCTATATTAGTATTTATTATACAATATAAAAATATTATATATATATATATAGCGACATGATAGTCCAGTGGGTAGAACACCCGCCCGAAAATAGAAGGGCGTGAGTTCCAATCCTGGGTCGGGCCTACACCAATTTGTCTTTTATAAAGTCATATGTGTGGTTAATTTATCATGGTTGTTAACGGTGAGGGAAAACATCGTGAGGAAACCCACATGGCTGAGTTGTACTTAGTCATGTGACAGTGTATTCGTACAAAAAGCGATAGGCCTGCCCTTTTAAGCGGTTTTGTACTTGTTTTTCCTCACCATAAAGGTTGACTGGCAGAAATCGCGTTAAGGCGATAAGTCCGCCTTTGTGTACTTAGTCCTAATGATCTGTACCTATATAAAAACATTGTATTTGTATGCAATAAAGTGTTTAATAATAATAATAAATTTTGACATATATACCCTGCAAAGGCATAGCAAAAAATACTTATCTCTAAACGGGGTAGCCAGAGCTTTGGAATGAGAAGTTCTTTAGCCACTTTTGGAAGTTGATTGGGGAAAAGATGGTAATAATAAATGTTTTTGGTGACGGGTCTCCAACCACATCGCCCAAAAATCACTTGAAAAGCCCCTATACCCTTAGTCGCCTCTTACGATCACCCACGGGTAGAAATGGGATAGTGTTATTCTAAGCCGACACCACACAGCAAATACTAAAAGCAAATTAATAATTCAGTTTTCTTAAACAAAGAATTCCTCAGACATTTTATTTGCCGTCATTTCTGATGCATTATATTATAACGGGTCATTGCGAATCGTCTTATATAAAAATATAACCTACGCGGACATTGTCGCGAACGAGAATTTAGCATAACATAACATCACATATACTCACGGCTATAAATCCCTAGAAGGGGTAGCCAGAGCTAAGGAACTAGAAGTTCCTCAGCCACTTTTGGAAAATTGAGTGGGGAAAAGATGGTAAAGTAAAGGTTGTTGGTGATGGGTCTCCAACCGCATCGCCCAAAAATCCCATAAAAGCCCCAATACCGTTAGTCGCCTCTTACGTACACCCATCGGTAGAAACGGGGTAGTGCTATTCTAAGCCGACACTACACGGAGAATTTAGCAATAAATATATAGATCCAATGTGCGTGATAATGTTAGTGAAAGACAACTACGGCGGACACATTTATATCAAATAGCTGCTCAAAACGCGGGCGTGGGAAGTTTTCAGAATAAAATGTGAAATAACTCCTATATATTAATGTTTTCCTGAGAATAACATCTGCATCTGCTAGCTTATTTCCGTATGAATAAATCAGTCTTTGTATTTCCTAGAACGTGGTCGTACTTGGTCTCATAGCTTATAAGGAAATTGTCACGACGAATGTCAGGAGGAAAATATAAATATGTGGCCACTAAAAACTTAGATATTCCCTAATAAATAAAGAATAAATAAAAGAAAGAAAAATTTCGACACAGGCGGGATTCGAACCCGCGACCTCGGGTATACGCCCCCGTCGCTCTCGCCAATTGAGCTACCGTGTCAATGGCTGTCAGCGCGAAATTCTTCTATCCTTTATTTCTTTTACACGTTTTAGTAGTGTTTGCGTTTCCTACCTCCGAATTATTTACTGATTCGGAACGCATTCTATCTGAAAAGATAGACAAGTGGCCTTCCGAATTAGTAAATAATTACGTATACCCGAGGTCGCGGGTTCGAATCCCGCCTGTGTCGAAATTTTCCTTTCCTTTATTTATTTTTTATTTATTAGTAATAATCCCCACATGAGGTTTTCATGAACAAAAAGATTTAAATTATTAGATATTCCCTCTTTGATGATGTCTATGGCCTAGTGGATAGCTGACTTTTCGATGAATTGTAATAATTGTTTCGCATTCTTGGGTGTAATTTATATGAACTTTTACATACAGATATGTACTTACTTACTTATACTCACGCCCATTGTTCCCATTGGGATAGGCAGAGACTATAGATCGCCACTTAGTACGATCGTGACAAACCTCTCTTGCTTCTGTTACATTCAACATTCTTCTCATACGTATGCTCATGTACTCACGGCTATAAATCTCACAAAGGCGTAACCAGTAATTCAGTATGAGATATTTTGTATATATATATACTATATAGTCTGCGTAGTGTCGGTTTAGAATAGCCGTTTCTTCCCGTGGGTGTACGTTAGCTAAGGGATTGGGGCCTTAATGAATTTTTGGGCGATGCATTTGGAGACCCATCACCAACATTATTTATTTTACCATCTTTTCCCCACTCTACTTCCAAAAGTGGCTGAGGTATTTCTACTCCTACAGCTCTAGATTTCACCCCTTCTAAGGGTTTAAAGCTGTGAATGTTTGTTATCGTCAAACAATTTAGTATCCCTAACTACAATTACATAACATAACATAAACGTCCACGCCGTTTATCCCCGAAGGAGTTGGCAGAGGTACCAATACTTCTGAACTCACATGGCAGCGCCATCTAGTTTCCAGAGAAGGTACCCACGTTTTGCTTGGACAGTGTACTCACGTGATAGGAGGCAGGCCTATCGCCGTTTTGTAATACACTGTCACATGACTAAGTACAACTCATCCATGTGGGTTTCCTCACGATGTTTTCCCTCACCGTTAACAACCATGATAAAATAACCACACATATGACTTTAGAAAAGATTAATTGGTGTAGGCCCGTCCCAGGATTGGAACTCACGCCCTTCTGTTTTCGGGCGGGTGTTCTACCCACTGGACTATCATGTCGCTAACTACAATCCTATTGTACTTTTCTAGAGGTCAACTTGAACTATGTTCTATAAACACTACACAAACACCACCATTTATACTCATGTATTGGCATTTTTTTTTTAAATTGCCAGACCTATTTTGTCGTAAAAAGACGGGTAATCCGTTACCTACCAGTAACTCTCGGCGCATTGCCACCAAACGCCGACTCTCTCGGCGTACTAATGACGTTGACAGCGGCCGACCCGCGGGGCGTGCAGTCGAACACGGCCATGTACGGCGGCGGCGCGTCCCGGGTCGGCAGCTGCTCTAGGTACAACTCTTCGTCGAACACCGATATACCTAGACAGAGATTTGGTTGGTGTATAGAAGGGGGAAGTAAAGCAAGAAATAGTAAAGAAGAAAAAGACCAACAGAATAACATTAAAACAATATGGTAAAAATACAAGAAAACAAATGAAAAAACAAGTTACACTCAAGATACTATAAATAAATCGAAGTTAAAAAATCTAAGTGAAATATTCGAAATTTCATAGTACATACATACATATACTCACGGCTATTAATACCTAGAAGGGGTAGCCAGAGCTTCAGAATACGAAATTCCATAGCCATTTTTGTAAGTTGAGTGGGAACATAACACAGGTTTTTGGTGATGGGTCTCTACCTCAATAATCACTTAAAAAGTCCCAATACCAATATAAAGTTATAGTAATTACTGTAACTTTAAATGAGTATTGTTATAATTACTATATATTTTATAATTACTAATTAGCATACCTCTTTGCATGCCGCCGTTTTCGTACGAACTATTTGAAATTGGCGCGTCCCGACTCGCATTCGGCACTTTTGGCGCGCGACGCAGTGGTTTTTTCAAAATGGCGCCGCCGCCGCCGCGGTCGTCGAACGGAGTGTAGAATATGGTGTTTTCGATGTTCGGGATTTGTTCTGATTGTGTTTCGGAGTGGTCCAACATCGCGTTGTAGTATATCGTTGGGATTTCTGTGCTTTGGTTGGAGAGGTGAGCCATGGTTGTCTGGAAATTATGTTCATAAAATACATTTTCTATTTGTGTTGTCGCAAATACGAGAAATATGATACAAAAATTAAAATATAATGGATAGTCAGAGGTCAAGTTGAAAAATTCTTCGGTCAACTATCCTCTTAAAAAGCCCATAACTCTAAGTTGCCTTGTATGAATACCAACGGCAAGAAAAGGGATACATAACATACATAAACGTTCACGCCGTTTATCCCCGAAGGGGTTGGCAGAGGTACCAATACTTCTGAACTCACATGGCAGCGCCATCTAGTGTCCAGAGAAGGTACCCACGTTTTGCTTAGACAGTGTACTCACGTGATAGGGGGCAGGCCTATCGATTTTCAAATATCTAAGGTTATATATAAGGTTTCTTCGATCACTGGTTATAAATTTAGCGTGATTATATACAGCCCATAGAACTACTGAATGGTGTAGCTTTTTGATTATGAAAGTATTTTCATGATTCATTCAGTAGTTTTTGAAGATTGGATCTTACAAACAAAAACAAGTGACATAATATAATATTTTCTTTTTTTTTAATAGCCATTTATGTCCCACTGCTGGGCAAAGGCCTCTCTCCCCTTCTTCCACTCCAGACGGTTTTGAGCGGTCTCCCGCCATTTCTTATCCCAGAGACCCAACTCGTCACTCCATCTTCTCCTTGGTCGGCCTTTTCATAATATTTTTAAAATATAATTTATGTATTAACATGACCGCACAAAGTGGCGATCGATAGTTTCTGCCTACCTCAATGGGAACTAATGGCGTGAGTATATGTTATGTTATATTATGTTTTTCATGACCAAACTCTCAAAGCGTAGACCTCAGTTTAAATAATTGAAAAGAGGTTGTGGCTACCCTTTTTTGGAATTAAAGCCGTGTTTATAGGTTGGTAGGATATTTTTACTATATTTCGTAAGTTCAAGTAGGGAAACTAAAAAAATATTGATATATTACGATGTGAAAAAGTTGCTGTGTTGTGTCGGCTTAGAATAACACTACCCCATTTCTCCGGTGGGTGTACGTAAGAGGCGACTAACGGTATTGGGGCTTTTAAGGGATTTTTGGGCGATGAGGTTGGAGACCCATCACCAACAACCTTTATTTCACTAACTTTTCCCGACGCAACTTCCAAAAGTGGCTGAGGAACTTCAAGTTCCTTAGCTCTGGCTACCCCTTCTAGGGATTTATAGCCGTGAGTATATGTATGTATGTATGTGAAAAACTAAAAAACTTTCAGTTTTTTTTAATGTTTAATACTTAAAAACTGTACCATTATGACAACTCATCACCATCGCTCTTTTATCATATGTCTCTTCCGCATTTTTTTTAGGTCCAGCCGCTTTCTTCAACGTTATAAGCGTGAATATATAAATCATTAAAAAAACTGAAAAATTGTTCACCTACCTTTTATTTCCAAATATCCAATACTTTTAAAATAAACCACGACACTGTTTTTCAAACACTTAAAACCTTTTTGTATCCTTTCTCGCTAAGTCGCGATCGAATGAGGCAAAAATATGAAAAATACAGTTTTTACTATAGATACGGAGAAAGCCAGAGCAATTTAGACTTTAGCTGTATGTCTTTAAAGTTCATAATAGTAGGGATGTTGTGATGTATTTTATTTTTTTATCAGATAAACCTCTTTTGATAAAGGAATGCAGAGATAGTGGAACAGACAAGTGTATTTTGTTGATGTTATGTGAGATTATGTATTGCTGGGTCGTGTCGGCTTAGAATTGCACTAACCCGTTTATTTTGCGGGTGTCGTGAGAGCCGATTTAGGAATTTTGTTGTGATGATTGGGTTGATGTGGTTGGAGACCCATCACCAAGAACCTATATTTACAATCATTTGCATGTTTTTTTTTTATTCTAAAGCTCTAGCTACCCTTCCTTAAGGTTACCGTCCGTAAACATATTGTATTCTCATGAAAGTAAGCAGGTTTTGATATTATCGTAATTAGGTTACAGATTTTCTGGAGAAAACATGGTATGATTTTTTATGTTTGGTGCAATATATAATGAGAACATTGATAGTAGGATTTTCACATTATGTTAAACAAAAGTTAAAGAAATTTTAATAATCAGATTTGTTGTTTTTTTTGCTAACTGTTCGAAATACATGTGCACAATAAATTTTCCTTAAGTTCAGTTCATCTTTCAAGTCTTTACGGTCCCGTACCGAAAACCCCACGTTTTCGGTACGGGACCGTAACCGACATAAACGTCTTACCAACGTTTCGATGTGTGTTTGTCCGTCTGTTCGTGACAAACAGGTGGAATTTTCACAGATATTTATAGTTTTTTTTAGTTTGAGTTGTGTTGTTATTATTTTAATAGTGTGCGTGTTCCTTGGGTTCCGAATAAATGCTTATTTTTCTTTCTTTCTTTTCTAGATGATGTATTGTTAATAAATAAAGAATAAATAAAGGAAAGAAAAATTTCGACACAGGCGGGAATCGAACCCGCGACCTCGGGTATACGCCCCGACGCTCTGCCAACTGAGCCACCGTGTCAATTGGCTGCCAGTGCGAAATTCTTCTATCCTTTATTTCTTTTACACGTTTAAGTAGTGTTTTCCTGTGTCGAAATTTTTCTTTCCTTTATTTATTCTTTATTTATTAGTAAACATCCCCACATGAGGTTTTCATGAACAAAAAAAGATTTAAATTATGATGTATTGTTGTTGTCGTCATAACCACAAATAATAAATAAATGTTATATTGGTCGAGTCGAGTTTGAAGTCGCTAAATTGTAAAAATAATAATAGATATAGATAATAACCATTTTCTTTTAGTGGTATTTTTTTTTAATATGTTTATATTTTCGTTCATTGATGTACCCTACTCACGTCTTTAGTTATTAGGTATGCTATATTTTAGTTTTAAAATATTAAAATTAATTCAACTCAAGCGATTGCGCCGAATGTCCCTGAAGTTGTTGGCAGAGGTACTAATACTTCTGAACGTCACGTGACATTGTCACTTAGAGTACCTAATATTCATTATATTAAAGTAGACTTAATCAATTTCTTTTAAATCTTTTTCTTTTTGCTTCGTTTTAGACCCTCAATCTTTTTTACAATGTGCCTTCCGATTTAAGATATTGGATTGAATCAGGCGTTACTTTGCGGAAATCCATAGCAATACCAACCGCCCGCCCTCCCACTTACTTCTTGCGGTGCACAGTGCATGTTGCATGAACACTGCAGGTATTATTTAGCAGAATTAAGCGAAGAAATTTATTAATATTAGTAGTGTGCCTTCCGTTACAGTAAATATTGCTTTTCCTCGTAACACAAATAAATCCGATGTTTTATATATATTGTTCCCCCCCCCCCCCTAGAAAATGCCCCACCCGGCAGGTGTTCATCCGCGGCGGCCGCGCGCACTGCATCGACGCGTGCAGCCGCAGCACCATGTGCGGGGAGGTGCGCGTGCCCGAACAACATCTCAATGTGAGTACATATTATTACCATTTATAATTACATTTTCATTATTCTCATGTTAACGTGGTAGAAAAACCAGGAGAATGTTATATATGGTAGATAAATGGGTTACATGCTGTATATCCGAAACTTTTAAACCCGAATATTATTTTACCGAAAACTAATTGACTTTTTTTTAATTGACATAATATTGTTTCACCGAAATTTCAAATACCATATTCTTACATTCCAGATTATCTATTAACTTTTTTTTTCTTTACTATCATTATGATAAACCACTAGAACGGATTCCCACAGAATCAAAAACCAGATATACCTTAATTCTGCAATATTGCTTTTCTGAATAATCACTATTCCAAAAAATCATTTTCCATACATTTGAAATACAGATGTATTGAATGATACCTACTGCTATGAATAATTTTGCAGGCATATTTTATGTAAGTAGTATACCCCGCCCCCCGTCCTCTATATGTAGCAAGCTGCAAGCAAGCAAGTATGGCATATAAGCATGCATCAGGCATTTTGGTGCTCGCTCCGCTGCGCTACGCTCGCTCGTTTTATACATAATCTAACCTAACCTAACCTAACTAAATGTGACCTAACTTTTCTTTGTCTGCAGGGGGCTTTCGCTCAAATAGCGCCATCTCGCTCAGATAGTTTGACACATCGCGGTACCAAAGTATTTAACTTGCAAAGCCCAAGTTTGTACGATCCTGGCAAACCTCTCTAACTTCATCTACATTCCACAACCTTTTCATACAATCAAAATCAAGCTAGTATCTCAACAATTGATGTCTCTGTGACCAATAATGTCAAATAAGCCAAGGTTTAACAAAAAAAATATGAAAAAAATCATATCTCGAAAACTACAAAAAGTCGCAGAACATACATGGGGGTAGTTCGGGTACCCCTAGGGGTATTCTGTCCTTGGACTTCCGCTTGACACTATTTCTTGGGACACCCTGTATATCTTCTTATTACGTATGTTATATACCGATGTTGTTCAAGCCAATACTCCCTTCAGAGACCGACTCATACTTGGTTTCGATTTCCAATTCAATTAAATAGTTACTTATATCTTTATTATAGCTGTGTAGTGTCGGCTTAGAATAACACTACCCCATCTTGTATTGGAGCTTTTAAGGGATTTTTGGGCGATGCGGTTGGAGACCTACCACAAACAACCTTTATTCCACCATCTTTTCCCCACGTAATTATCAAAAGTGGCTTAGGAATTTCTGATTCCCTAGCTCTGGCTACCCCTCCAGGGGATTTATAGCCGTGAGTATATGTATGTATGTATTATACCTTTATAATACTTCCAGCCGTGCTACGTGTGCAACAGTACGGGCCAAAACTGCCGCGCCGTGCCGCCAGCTGGCGCTGATGATGATGAGACGGTCAACCCTTGGGAGGGGGGGAGCAACCTACTCGCGGAGGAGGGAGGTAAAGTTATGTTAGGATTCATACATACATATATTGTTTAATTACATTATAACATACATACATTTACGCATACATAAATACATACCGTGATAGCCCAGTGGGTAGAACACTCGGTTATCGTGCAAACGACTAGTGTTCAAATCCTGGGTCGGGCCTACACCAATTTGTCTTTTCTAAAGACATATGTGTGGTTAATTTATCATGGTTGTTAACGGTGAGTAAAAACATCGTGAGGAAACCCACATGGCTGAGTTTCACTTAGTCATGTGACAGTGTATTCGTACAAAACGGCGATAGGCCTGCCTCTATCACGTGAGTACACTGTCCATGCAAAACGTGGGTACTCTGAACACCAGGTGACAAAGTCACGTGATGTTCAGAAGTATTAGTACCTCTGCCAACCCCTTCAGGGATATTTGGCGTGAACGTTTATGTTATGTTATGTATAAATACATACATTTATGCATACATACATATATACAGCACCATACTACCAGACGTGACTGATGATGAGACTGTCGATCAGTGGGAGGGGGGGAGCAATCTATTTAGCGAGAATGAAGGGATTGTAACATACATACATATCATACTTACTTACTTATACTCACGCCAGTTGGTTCCATAGGGGTAGGCTGTAGTCTCTTCCGAACAATTATTATTGTTATAATTGTTTATTCAAATAGCTAGGATCCATTGTGTTAGTAGACATATCAAAATACAGTGGGTTAGTAATTAGTCACAAATATTTAAAAAAATAATAAAATAATAAATAATCACTTTATTGATAAGAAGGTACACAAATTGAGTTTCATACTCCCTAATAAAAGGGCAAAGCCCTGTAAACTTAGAATAAGTATTTTGCTCAACCCATAAAGTTGGTTCACAAATATTTCAGCTTCTTAAAAAATATGTTTATAAATTAGAAGTAACGTAAGATAGAGATTAACCAATAGCATAAGTTCCCTTAAAGAGAAAATTATTTGAAAAAAAACTTAAATTAAATACAACTTAACATTAATATTTAAAATAAACTTATCTATTTATTTAGGCTGACATATTTCACTACCCAATGTTTATACCTTTATACAACAATGAAGACTTCCATGGCTCAATGGATAAGTGACTTGCTTCTGAAAATTCACACATTCAAAAGGCAATACCAGTGATTTGTCGCATTATCCTATTAATATTATAAAGGCGAAAGTTTGTAAGTATGGATGTATGGATGTTTGTTACTCTTTCACGTAAAAACTACTGAATGGGTTTGAATGAAACTTTACCACAATATAGCTTATACATCAGAATAACACATAGGCTACAATTTTTGAGGTTTTATTAAATTAATTAAAAAAACGCCTTAAGCTTTGTCATAAGCAAATTTGACAGTTCGAAGTCTGTCGGGTCAGCTAGTATGTTATATTAGCTAACCCGACAGACTCCGTACTGCAAATTTGCTTATACAAAACTTTAGGCGTTTTTTCCGGTATTCTGAGTTTAATCATTCGTAAATATTTTATTTGTCATATTTTTTCGGGATGAAACGTATTCTATTTGATAATTGAGGTCATTATCTAGCATTCTGGTAAATTTCATTCATATACATTCTGTACTTGAGGATCCTTTTCCCCTCAAACACACAAACATCAAAACTTTCACATTTATAATATTAATAGGATTCTAACTAACAAAATGATCCACAGAAACGCCAGAATCCTCAGAATCCGTCGGCATAGAAAACACAGACTTCATCCTATACGTGAGTGCGGTAGAAACTGAAAGGTGTAAGCGAGGTCTCACTGTGGCGTACGCCTCACATTGCCAGCAAGAAGCGGCTTTGGATCGGTGAGTGTAGTGTAGGTGTAGATTATATACATACATACATATACTCACGGCTCTAAACCCCTAGAAGGGGTAGCCAGAGCTAAGGAATTAGAAATTCCTCAGCCACTTTTGGAAAGTTGAGTGGGGAAAAGGCGGTAAAATTTAGCCAAATGGTGTGAGTTTTTTTGTATGTAGGTTTAAATGTAAATACGTGATATAAAAACTTGTATTTCCTTTTACAAGAATTTGGTTGCCGGAGGAGTAGGAAATATTTGTGAATTCGAAAAATAACGTTTAATGGTTCAAAAGTATAAGTTAAAATGTCTGCCACCCCTTCGGTGAGTTGTGGCGTTCTGTAAATATATTATTATTATTTTTGAAGTAACGGTTTAAAATAGCATTACCCTATCTTTCCGTGGGTGTTAAGATTTTTTCAAGTGATTTTTGAGCGATGCCGTTAGAGAGTCTTCACCAAAAATCTTTATATAGTAATTTTTACTATTTATTTTTTTATTTTTTAACGCAGTTTTTTTTTTAAATAAAATTTCTTTATTCATAACCCACAGCAATACATCAAAACATCAAATACATATTAGAATAGGCTAGGTAGCAAGCAACAAGTACAATTTTTGTATTGATATTTTTAATATTAGGCACATATAGGAAAATAGGTTAACTAATCTTACTTCAAGAGAATATAGACCCCTGACCTCAAAACTATTATTAATGAAAAATTTAAGCCAGTGATTCCACGGTGGTGCATGTATGATCAGTATACAATTTTCTATGATCAGTACAATATACAATTATGACAAATTTTGAAAATAAGTTCATGTATCATATTAATTAATAAAACGTACTTTCTCCACATCGCAGTCCGGTAGCGGGCCACGCCAACTTCTGTCCGGGCGAAGTATCCACCCAGTACAGAGACCTACCATCCATGCTGTCCACCGTCAAACACGAGATGCTGCACGCGCTGGGGTTCAGCGTGTCGCTGTACGCCTTCTACAGGTGGGTTGTGCTGTTAACACCTTATTGCAGACTATATGACGCTATAACTAATAAATAAAGAATAAATAAAGGAAAGAAACATTTTGACAACAGGCGGGATTCGAACCCGCGACCTCGGGTATACGCCCCCGTACGTACGGGGACGCGGCCGAGGTTATGCGTTATGTGAGGTTTTCATGAACAAAAATATTTAAATTATGAAACGCTATAATACTGTTGCATATTAAATTATATACATATATTAAGTATTTAAATAAAAAATATATAACATAATATTTATATGTCGTAAGTATTAATTTGTTGTATCATATGTATTTATATACATACTTACTTACTTATACTCACGCCCATTATTCCCATTGGGGTAGGCAGAGACTATCGATCGCCACTTAGTACGATCTTGACAAACCTCTCTTGCTTCTGTTACATTCATTATTCTTCTCATACATGAATTTATATGTTTGTTAAAAATTTATCATTTTATAACTAGATATAACTATGACTGGATTGTTGTATGGTTTGTGTAGATTAACGCATAGTTATCAGTTTCACCATGTTGTTGGACATCTATCTCACATCTTTATACATTATTTCTGTAAGCCTCTTTCTTGCCCGGAAGCCTGTGACGCGATGAGTTAAGCTAGAAATTTGGTTCAGGTATCGTTTTGTACAGTTCGCGGCCGTGGTGTGCACAAAATTAGACATCTGATGTAACTGGATTAAGTTAATTGTTACAGAATTTCAAAGTTTCGAGTTTGGCCCATAGACTTTGCTTGAGTGTCATAAGCGCGCGCAAACTTGAGTCGATCAGAGATGCGCTGTGATTGGTCGGATTTTTTTCAAACCGACCAATCAGAAAAATTCTTTAGAAATTCAAAAGTGATTGGTCGGAAAATTTCGAAATAAACTCATTTTATTGGACGCGACGTAGTCGCGCCAGTGACTATAATTTATTGACCTCTCCATTCAAAGGTTGTCTGGAAGAGATCGCTTTTAGTGATAAGACCGCCAATTGTACTTTTGTTATTTCTGTGTATTTATCAATGTTTCTTCATATTTGATGTACAATAAAGAGTTTTTGTATTCTATTCTATTCTAAATATACTTACGCCCGATTTCTGAATTGAGTATTCCAGCTGAGAACAACTTAAGTATCGTTCTGTCGCATTGAAATCTTAACAACTGAATGAGACAAAACGATACTTAAGTCGTTCGCAGCTTGAATACTCAATTCAGAAATCGGGCGATATACTTTAATTAGAATGTTTATTATTCATAAAAAACTCATGTGGAAATTAATGGAAAGTAAAATTTGGACACTAACGGGGATCGAACCCACTGACACTCTAGAAGCCATTGACACTATAACTCAATTGGCAAAGCGACGGGGGAGTATACCTGGAGGTCGTGGGTTCGATCTCCGCTTGTGTTTAAATTTTTCTTTCCTTTATTTATTAAAAATACTTATTTTTTGTAATAAGTATGGTTTTATTAAAGATTTATTCTTATTATAAAAGAAAAAAAAAAAAAAAAAGAAAGAAAAGAAAATGTTTATTCGCTGCTGCAATTTAAATTATTACTTATTACTGATTGTAACTTTTCTTATAGGGACGACAGTGGAGAACCTCTAACGGAGAGAAGACCAGATACTGGAAACCCGCCGTTGGATGAAGAGTGAGTATATTTTTTAGTGTATTTTATTTTATGTATGTAGCCCATTGTTTGTTTTGTTGTGTTTTTAACAAAAAAAATATGATTTTGCGATATTTATTTAAATTAGGTTTTAATTATTGTTTTTTTTTTATTTAATTGCTTAAATTGATTTACTATGTTGAGTAATTATATTCATTGTTTTCAATTACTTCCTTGTACTGTCTTATGTGGTTACTTAAAAAAATTGTTAAAAACGAGATATAAATTTTTAGCAAATGATGTATATTTCCAAAAAAAATGATTAGTATTTTACATTACAAATACTTTTTACTAGTATGTTTATAAAAATAATACATATATGTTTTAGTTCAATCTACTATCTTAAATAATTATATTAAATGTTAAAAAACGGCGATAGGCCTGCCCCTTATCACGTGAGTACACTGTCCATGCAAAACGTGGGTACTCTGAACACCAGGTGACAAAGTCACGAGATGTTCAGAAGTATTAGTACCTCTGCCAACCCCTTTGGGGATATTCGGCGTGAACGTTTATGTTATATGTTATGTAACATGTGTTTTAGTTCAATCTACTATCTAAAATAATTACATTAAATGTCAAAAAACCCACAT
This sequence comes from Bedellia somnulentella, assembly GCA_963576735.1. Classification (NCBI taxonomy): domain Eukaryota; kingdom Metazoa; phylum Arthropoda; class Insecta; order Lepidoptera; family Bedelliidae; genus Bedellia; species Bedellia somnulentella. Next base: position 151,964 of record OY755198.1, read on the forward strand.
TTCAGACTACAAATCCACAAATGGTCAGACAGAGTTGTGAAAAATATAACAAGAAAGAATTGGATGATTCGCGGCGGATTCATTGAGCGGACCTTTAATATGGTCGTTACTCCGAGGGTCGTGAAAGAGGTGAGGAGATATAGGGTACTGGACCCTGAGGGTAATGAGGGGCTTTGTTAGTATGGCTTTGAAATTTATTTGGAGAAAAGGTAACGTTTTAGGGTAGGGACCCTTTTGATAAGGCTTCCAAATTGATTTGGTTCATGTTATGTTACGATAGTTTTAGGCTCAAAATATTTCATTTTTAGCTCATTTGATTTGGCATGCAAATATCATTCAACATTTATTATGTATTATTTTAATTTAGATTAAATTTCGATAGATAAAATCAAATTAAAAAGCTGTTAAAAATTATAAAGAGTTACACAAGATTTAGATATTTTATTATTATACAAATTATTTATAAATGTAAAAATAACAAATCCATATATAAACCCCTTCGGGGATATTCGGCGTGAACGTTTATGCATGTAACAAATCCATGACTCTTGTTATTCTCTTGACATCATAAGAAACCGGGGCAGTTCACTAGTCTAGAACAAAAATAGGCTGCAAAAATTACAGGGCTACCAAAATTAATTTTATTATGCTATATGATTATTTGGCAATTTGCTTATTTCATCATATTAGTAAACGTTACATTTAAGGGATTTTTAAATATATAATCTATATTTCTATTAGTAGGTTACGTTGATATGACATTGTTTTATTATTTCTGATATTGTGTTATGCTATAAGTATATATTTTTATGTATTTTCCCTTATACAAACCCTAAACTAACATATTACAGGTTCGAGATCATTTCAACTGTTCCACACTAGAGGGCGCTGAACTAGAGGACCAGGGAGGGGAGGGAACCGCCTTGACTCACTGGGAGAAGAGGTTGTTTGAGGTTAGTGTTGTTCTGACACATATTTACACTCCTTATGTATGAGTTAAGATACTATAATAATTACTACTTCATAAGACATAGCAACCATAAATAAATAAATAATAATCATAAATAAATCCAGTCTAATAGAATCCCTAAAAAATCCACATACATACATACATATACTCACGGCTGTAAATCCCTAGAAGGGGTAGCCAGAGCTAAGGAATTAGAAATTCCTTAGCCACTTTTGGAAATGATAGTGGGGAAAAGATGGTAAAAGTAAAGGTTGGGTCTCCAACCGCATCGTCCAATAATCCCTAAAAGCCCCAATACCGTTAGTCGCCTCTTACGTACACCCACCGGAAGAAATGGGGTAGTGCTATTCTAAGCCGACACTACACAGCATAAAAAATCCACTCAAAAATAAATTCACAATACGCTAAAATCTACTCTTATTATAAAAAAAACCTTTATTTTATATTATTTTTCCCAGAACGAGGCCATGACGGGCACTCACACCCAAAACTCGATATTCTCTCGTATAACATTCGCGATGTTGGAAGACACGGGCTGGTACAGAGCTGATTATCTTCACACCCATTATTCACTTGAGCTGGGCAGAAACTATAGATTGCTTTGTACGATCTTGATGAATACATCTTGCTTCCCTTACTCTGTATTCAGTGCGTCAGGCCGACTCGTACTTGACCGTTTTTATTCCACTTCTTAGTGTATAAATGGGAAAATTTATAGTGATAACTCATTTTTAATTTTAAAAAAAACTACTAAAAATAATCTAAACAAGTTCACTCCTAAAGTAATCTACTCTTATAGTAATGTACTATTTGAGAAATACACTATTAAAAAAATTCACTATCAAAAAAGTCCACTCTTAAATAAAGTCACTTTTAACATAATCTACTTTTCTTTTTTAAAAATCCTTCAAATTTAATTTATTTTCTCCATAACTAAGCCATTTTTATAACAAATTAAATAAACTAGTGGGTAACCCTGGCGCGACTACGTCGTTGAATTTCTAGTGAATTTTTCTGATTGGCCGTTTTGAAAAAATTCCGACCAATCACAGCGCATCTCTGATTGACTAAAGTTTGCGCGCGCTTATGACACTCAAGCAAAGTCTATGGGCCAAAATCGAAACTTTGAAATTCTGTAACAATTAACTTAATCCAGTTACATCAGATGTCTTAATGTTGTGCACACCACGGCCGCGAACTGTACAAAACGATACCTGAACCAAATTTCTAGCTTAACTCATCGCGTCACAGGCTTCCGGGCAAGAAAGAGGCTTACAGAAATAATATATAAAGATTTTATTTCCATATTCCTCAGAACGAGGCCATGACGGGCACTCACACCCAAAACTCGATATTCTCTCGTATCACATTCGCGATGTTGGAAGACACGGGCTGGTACAGAGCGGACTACACTCACGCCTCCGAGCTGGCCTGGGGTAGGCAGCTGGGATGCCAGTTTGCCACCACCAGCTGCAAGCAGTGGATGAATTTGAAGAGGGTTAAGTGAGTATTTTTTTTTATTGTTATAATTTCTAGATTGATTGTTGTAATTTGATATGTATATTAATTTGCCATTTATGTGTGCTAAGTAAATTTAAAAAAAATGACGCATTGGTGTTAACTGTAATGGCATTTTTTTTTGTAAATGTAAGCAAATAAATATTTTAGTATATAAAATAGAATAAATAGATTTTGATAAAGTTATGGTAATTTAAAATAGAATACTTTTCCTAAGTTTTTTTTGTACGTTACGTTGAAGGTGCAAAAAAAACTTATTAAATATTAATGATTGATAGTTTTAGTATTACATACATACAAAACTAAATATAAGATTAACTATGTAGTTAAAATTAAACTGTGTGAAATAATACTGTCCCATCTTCCCATTAGTATTGGACGAGATAAATTATTTGACCACATTTCCGCTTGAAACTTAGAAAACAAAAACATTTTAACACAACATCATAAAGAAATATTTGATAAACTACAGTTATAAAAGCAAAAGTATATTTCTTGGACTTCACTACAAGCGGTTGTCAAACAACCCTGGAATGGTGAAGTAACTCATGTTATGAGGATTAAAGGATTTAAACAAAGATTTTTTAAGGGTTTTCAAATAAATAGAAATAAATTACTTAGAAAATGCTAAATTTTAATTAACTTTTTTAAATACTTTATGCTGTAAAATACACATATACTAATATTAGTAGAGATCAATCTATGACTTAAATCATAATATTATGTAAAAATATTTTTTTTTATTTTCAAGCTACACCAACGATAACGGAACGGAGGAGTAAGTGATATTAATAAAGTGTGTGTGTGTGTGTGTGTTTGATATTTTGTATGTAATGCTACTTTGAACTCTTCAACTTAAAAAAAAATATGTATATTTTTTTTATGTTCATAGTTTACAGTCACCCTTTACCAAAGACAGATAACTTACAACGAAATTTGTGCGAAGTCTTTATTACTATATTTGTAAGATGGAATAGATTCGAGTAAAAATTGCATGATTTTATCATTTTCTTTGAAATAAGTGTTTTTTTTATTTAGTAATTTCTTTCAAATTACATTAATTGCGTTCGTGTGTACTTTTTGTGTGTTTTTGAATTACTGTTTGGCTTTGCATGCAGGATTATTTGATCTTATCGATTTTTTTATTAATTTAAGGATTTAGGCTTTTAGTAAATATCATTATTGTTTACTAATTGGTTGTAGAACTAATACTATAGATATTAAATAGTTTTTTTTTTAATAATTGATTTAACAATTAAATCGGTTTTATTACATATTTTAAATGATGTATTTTATCCAACTTAATCATTCATCATTTAAAAATTAGGTCTTCCATAGTATTTACCTCTTAACATAATAAATTTAAGGTTCCTAAAAAGTTTGTAGTCTTTTCTTTAATGTTGGTCATTAGGTAGTCCAAGTTTTCTATAAACTTGTAGATGGATATCACCAATTAATAGGGTTTCCACGATTTCTATATCCTTGTAGACGTGTATTGCTCAATGAAAGTCGCAAGGGTATATTATATGTATCATTTTGGATGTCTATTATTTTACGATGCTCACTAAAAACTATGGCATCCACGATATCGGTACCATTAAGAAATCTTATCAATGGCTAATTATATACTAGGATGTCTATAATCTCTGTTTTAAAACAAACGAGGGTGACCATGATATCGGTAAACATTTGGAAATATATTTCCTCTAAATTATATTCGTACATTGTTATATGTATGTATATTGGTTATAAAATTTGTTTTGTTATATATTTTCAAGCTACACCTACGATGACGGAACTGAGGAGTAAGTGATATTGAGTGTTTTATTTGTTTGGTACTTTATTGTCTTGTATGTATAATAAATGCATAGTTAATGGTCACCCTACACGTAATTTAGTATAATTTAATACAACATTTGTAGGTGTCTTTTTTATAATTAATTTATTGTCCTTAATTTACGATGTGTTAAAAATTGCATGAGTCATTATTTAAGCTGAGATCAGTGATTTTTTAACTCAGTAATTTCTTCCGAATATAAATTATATTTGTTGCCTTCATGTGTACTTGAATGATACCACTTATTTGATTTTATCCTTACTTTTTATGATAATACAGACGACGTGATAGCTCAATGGGTAGAACACTGGTCATCGTGCAAGTGATTAGTGTTCAAATCCCGGGTCAGGCCCACACCAATTTGTCTATTCTAAAGACATATGTGTGGTTAATTTATCATGGTTGTTAACGGTGAGGGGAAACATTGTGAGGAAACCCATATGGCTGAGTTGTACTTAGTCATGTGCCAGTGTATTCGTACAAAACAGCGATAGGCCGTATAGTACTCTGAACACCAGGTGAAAAAGTCACGTGACGTTTTGAAGTATTAGTACCTCTGCCAACCCTTTCGGGGATATACGGCATGAGAGTTTATGTTATGTTAATACAGACGCCTTCCCCCGCCCCATATTGCGGGCGAGTAAAAGGCGATCCATTAAAAACGAAATTTTCCCAGTTGTATTGTGTAACTTCGTTAGACATTAAATGTTAAATTAAACTAAGGGAGTTGATGATATCAATAATCTTGTACACATTGAATAAAATGTTAAAACCAACAAGGGTATCCATGGTATCAAGTAAAATAGACGTTTAATAAAACTGTTAAACAAAGTAGGGTGTCCATGATATCAATAACGGTGTAGACTTTAAATCAGATACCAAAACTAAACAGATATGTGTTAAGGTGTCCATGATATGCTTGAATATTAAGAAATCTATTCATCTATAGATTAAAATACACTAAAGTGTCCATGACATCAGTAATATAGTAGATCTCATTAATATTATAAATGTGAAAGTTAAGATGTTTGTGTGTTTGAGGTAAAAAGGCTTGCTAATGACTCAAATTATAACATAGGATACTTTTTACCCCGTAAATTTGACCAATAAAATATTCACGCCTCATTAAACTAAGAGTAACGGAAAAAACGCCTAAAGTTTGGCATAAGCAAATTTACAGTACGAAGTCTATCGGGTCAGCTGGTAACTAATAAAATTGGGGTATCCATCATATAGGTAACCACGTTAACGATAATATTTTTAGTTTTTTTTTTTAAATATAATGAATGTGTAATTGCCGTTTTCATTCTTATCTTTTACATACATACATGTACTCACGGCTATAAATCCCTTAAAGGGGTAGCCAGAGCTTTGGAATGAGAAATTCCTCAGCCACTTTTGGAAGTTGATTGGGGAAAAGATGGTAATAATAAATGTTTTTGGTGATGGGTCACAATGGACCACATTGCCCAAAAACCACTTAAAAAGCCCCTATACCCTTTGTCGCCTCTTACGATCACCCACGGGTAGAAATGGGGTAGTGTTATTCTAAGCCGACACTACACGGCTAATATCTTTTACCTTTTATTTGAATACAGACGTCTCCCCCCCCGCCCCGTACTGATAGCGAGTGAAAGGCGATCCATTAAGAATCGAATGTTGTACTGTGTAATCTTGTAGATACCAAATGCTAAAATAAACTTAGGGTTGATATCAATAATCTTGTATGCATTAAATAAAATGTAATAACACACTAAGGTATCCATGAAATCACGTAATAAACACGTTTAATACAACTTTTAAATAAAGTACGGTGTCCATGATATCAATAAGAATGTAGACATCAAATAAAATACTTAAATTAAACTAGGGTGTGCATGATATCCTTAAACTAAAAAAAAAAAAAATTTTTTCTTATATTTAAATATACTAGGGTATCCATGATTTCGCTAACTTTTTAGACATTTAATACAATAATGATACTAATGTAAATGACATTGACAGACGTCTCCCCCCCGCCCCGTACTGCGAGCGCGTGAAAGGCGATCCTCTACGAACGGAATGCTCCCCGCAGCGGGACGCAGTGGTACTGTGTAACTTAGTGAGGCACGATACGGTGTTGCCTAAGATGTATCAGGTTAGTACAAAATGTATAAATAAGGATTTTGTTTTGATTAAAATATATTGACATTGAACTGTATTAAATATAGTCTTATGTCGGAACGAATACAGAATAAGTTTGTAAGGTATCTTTATCTCAAATACTATGGGGTATACCCATTTTACCCACTGAACTACCCAACTCTTTTTGTGTTGGGTATGGTAGTATATACAGAAGTTGAGTGGGGAAAAGGCGGTAAAATAAAGGTTTTTGGAGATGGTTCTCCAACCACATCACCCCAAAATCAAATAAAAGTCCCAATACCCTTAGTCGCCTCTTACGGCACCCGTGGGAAGAAAGGGGTAGCGACATTCTAAGCCGGCACTACACGGCAAATATCAAATTAAGTATTTAAAAACGATGTGAGGTGCATGTGACCTCGTAACTTAGGTAGGTTAGTAGTAGTATAACTGATGAAAGATGGTGTATGTGTGTCACAATAAATGAGTGAGTGAATCTCTAGAAGGGGGTAGTCTGAGGTTCAGAGTTGGATTTTCTTCAGGCACTTCTGGAGGTAGAATGGGGAAAAGGTTTTTAAATAACATGAAATGTAAAAATATCTCATAAAGAAAGGGATAAATAAATACACAAAAATCTGTTTTTTAGGTGATGAATTAGTAGTTGGATTTGAACTTATAATACGTTTTTCATTTTGAGGAAACTATAGATGAGAGAATCAAGAAATGTGTCCTTTTAGAGATCTTTAGGGAAGTTTAAGTCCAATAGTAGATGTATAATTTTAATGACGATTAAATACTTACCTTTAAAATACCCTTAGTGTATTTTGTGTATCCGATGCTCAAAACAATCAATTACAAAAAGAGGAAGTCAGAGTTTTAGAATTGAAATTTTTTCAGTCATTTTTCAGGAAGTAGATTGCGGAAAAGATAGTAATACTAATATTTCGAAGTGATGTATCTTAACTCCTCAGAAGGTCACTGTCAAATAGTTTAAATTAGCATTTTTGCTAAAATAATTCATCGATCTCGGCGGTTACAATACAGCAGGCAAAACAAGTCATTATAACGATCATAAATGTAGTTTTAAGTGTCGGAACGGAGGCGCCCGGGCGCCTCTCAATTGTTGAAGGGTTAAGTTATTGTTATCCCACCTTATAAAATTTAAGTTAAAAGATATGTAAAAAAAGTTGTTAGAAGTATTGTTATATTTAATTGCTACATTATTCTTTTTATTGTATTAATAAAGTTATATCCTCAGCACGTAGACTGGCTCCCCGGCGTTCCCTCCCAGGACCTCGCTCACTACGGCGGCGCGGTCTCGCTCGCGGACTACTGTCCGTACCTGCAGCAGTTCACGTGGCGGCTGCGCGGCTCGCTGGTGCGCGGCTCGCAGTGCACCGTCACCGACAACACGCCCAGTATGTATATTATATACCTACATAATACATATATACATGTTATCGTTCCCATTTGTTCCTCACTATAAAGGTTGTCTGGAAGAAATCGCGATAAGGCAATAAGTCTGCCTTTGCGTACATTGACTGTTTATACCTATTTTGTAAAGTAATGTTTGTGTGTTGTGTTTTTGTATGCAATAAAGTGTTTAAATAAATAAATAAATGAAACATTTTACATACACATACTCAGATATATCATGTGGCCTAGTGGATAGGTGACTAGCTTCTCGGTTGCGGGTTCGATCCCCGCTGGAGATAACATTTACGTGATGTGCATAAATGATTGTTAGTCTTGGATGTTATTTATACGAATATTAAAAATATTCAATATAATATCGTTGAGATAGTAACCCATAACACAAGTTCTACTTAGTTTGGGGCTAACTTGATCGATATAAAATTCATACATAAACTCAGTCGATTTAAGATGTCGAAATAAATATACGAAAAGATTGATGAATGTAGACTAAGCTAGAGATGTTTGTCAGGATCGTACAAAGTGGCGATCGATATTCTAACTACCCCAATGTATATTATATAGTACATTCATACATATACTAAGACATGTCTCTTATTTCGGAACACAATAATATATTGTATAAAATATAATATAAAACTATAAGTATAAAAAAATATTATGAACATATTAGTATATAAAAAATTACCAACATATATTTACTTGAGAGCATAGTTTTTGACAAATTTATTTGTCATAATTAAATTGGCATTGATAGTTGATTATTTAATTTAGAAATGTAAATATTGGGCTAGAGTTTAAGTAGTTAAGTAAATCTAAGTAATAATTAGATTAGCCAGACCTTTGGAATTAGATTTTCAGCCACTTTCGGAAGTTAATAAGATGTCAAAAGCAAGGTGGAAAATAAATAAAAATATATATACACAGCATTTATTTCTGTGTTTGTAGATTGTAATTATGTACTTAAAGCTATAAATTCCTTTACCTAAATAACTATTGTATTTGATATTCCAGAGGAGGATGTAAATTTCGCACTAGAACAGTACGGCAACCATTCCAAGTGTTTCGATCACAGCGACAAAGTGTGGGAGCAAACCTCGTGTCGACAGGTTGGTATCAAACGTTGTACCTGTTCAGTTTGAATTGTACGATACATACATTATACGTGTATAAACAGATAACTTGCTAACATATCATTTCAAAAACATTTGATTGTAGCCCAAACACAGACATAAAGGTAGATAATTATTTACTTGTATTATTACCAACACATACATACATATTCTCAAGGCTATAAATCCCTAGAAGGGGTAGGCAGAGCTAAAGAATTTGAAATCCCAAAGCCACTTTTGAAAAGTTTAGTGGGGAAAAGATGGTCTCCAACCGCATCGCCCAAAATTCCCTTTATAGCCCCAATACCGTAAGTCGCCTCTTACGTACACCCATCGGAAGAAATGGGGTAGTACTATTCAATGTACAACATGCATAAGTGTAATTGAATAATTGAATTGTGTAAATTCCTTATGTACAGATTTTATGTGAATAATATTTTAGTGCGATTGAAACACTCGACAGTTATGACGTTTTTCACACATACTACATCAAGGTGTGTGTCATACATGTTGGTCCTTCGAGTCGGAACAGTTGAATGGGTGTGGGTGATGGATATAAATATAGAATACAGTAATATTCATTGTTTTATACTTTGTACATAAATATACTGTCTATATTAATATTAATATAACATGATATTACCAGGTTCGCGAATGGCAGCACTGGGGCTCCGGCTGCTACAAATATAAATGTGAAAACGGTCGCCTGCATATCATTGTGAGTATACTGTCGGCTTGGAATAGCACGACTCTGATTTAATTTTTGATGTAGAATAGTAAACCAGCGTCATCTATTGGCAACACCAAGTAACAGAAACTACATACATAGACAACAATGTACTATCTCATACAGGTAGGTGGTAAAACGTATACGAACACGCATGCGGGACAGGTGCTGCAGTATTTTGTTAAAAATAGTTATAGTTTTGCATCAAAACCTTCAAAAAGAGCTAACTATAGTGTATTCATCGAAACAAGTTAATATAGCGCCGTCTCATCCGTGAATCTGTATACACATGAAAAATACAGCTACTCATGCACAAGGCTCGTTCGGTACTGCTTAGTGGTACGCCCGAGTGACAATATAATAGAGTGGCGAGCGGCACTTCTCGACCTCAGAAGCATAAGGTCGTATGTGCTTTTTGGCTACTTTTCAGGAGAGCGAAAAGAAATTTGTCATTTTATTCGGTCTGTTTTCTCAGTATTCTGGGGGAATTTAGTGAATATTTTTAAGTTTCTCAATAACATAACTGTCCATCTACACAGTACTCTTATTGTTTGGTACAATTGTTACAGAAATTATGCAAAAAAAACAGTTTATATAAAAAAAGTCCTGATACGTCTTTATGCTTCGGAATATTATGATTTTTTCTTCATTTACCCAGTTGTATCTGAGATACAACCTTATGTTGGAATTTTTTTAAGATTTTGTGTCACAATCACGAGGTGTATATTAACATACGACTTAGCTTTGACTACATGAAAACATACTTGTAACGTTAGATCATTTACCACTACCTTACTTGTCTTGCTGTTACGCATTTAAGTAAAGGTACAACATTATGTGTACTCACTGAAAATGATCGGAAGTCGGTTCGTATTATCTAAGGCTGAATAATAGTAACTAAAACCCAATATAATATACGCTTGCGTCCATATTTCAAAAGTATTTTATGACTCAAGATAATATCTCTTCTTTACTTATCTAAATATCTGGTTTCACATTAAGTGCTGTCATCATCATCATGCATCGCATTAGTTTTAAAAGGAGACTATCAACAGCCACTTTGTTAGATCCTGCTATCCATCATGGTTATAGGTTACTTGTAGAAAAACAAACTGCTATTTTATAATTCTCTTAACTATTTATTTAGTTGGCATAATCAGCATTTTAATAGGGAACATAATTACCGAAAAGTATCATTCATCAAATGAAAAAAGACCACATAAAATATTAGCTTTGCTTCTTAACCTCTAAAAATAACAATCAATTAAAAAAACTGTAATATCTATTAACTTATATCTCCTGGATGGAAAGTATGGTGTGTATCAGGTTTATTAATAAAACCTGAATTTATAATATTCTAAGGCTTAATCAGAAGGTTTTTCAACAATACTCGAAAAAAATTATTATAAAACTTATACATGATAAAGAAATAAAAGTGTTTATGTTAAATAAAAATTCTTAGCAATGAGATCATATCCAAAGCAATTGAAAACAGTTCTGCGAAAACATTACCTATTACTTGATCTAATCAGTCTCTGGAAAATCAGTCTCTTCGTCATTATATGGTAAGTCTTTATAAAATGTATGGTATTCTTTAGGTACCCACTCAAGAAGTTTTAGTAAATCGCGATATCTTGCTTCTGATATTGCGTTTTGAGTGTATCTCAGTTATGGGAAGTGGTCTGGATATACGACATAGTTAGCAGTTTGTAAAAAAGAAACCTGCAAAAATTCTTCTTCAAAATTTGTTTTATAATGTGAAATCCCAGGGGTTTCCTTTCTTAACTGCAGCCAAACATACTCAGAAATCTTAAAATCATATCCATCAATATTTCTTTTTCTCAAAATATACGGAGCGTTTTTTTTATGTAAAGTTGTGCTATCTTTGAAATGGCTAACTTCATATCGTAAACCAGAAATTTTCTTTTAGAACCACTACAGGTTCTTATGAACTGCGACAACTCCCTCGGAATCGCAATCTCCATGGTTTTAAGAGTATTCTTTTTTCTCTCTATTTGGGAATGCACTTGGTCTACTTCCATACGTTTGTGCCCCTTGAGAAGAAATTTGTGGTTAATTGTTTGGATTAATTGTTTCGACACACCACCGGCGAGATTCGAACCCGCGCAAGAGCGACGGGGGCGTATACATAAGGGATTTTTTCCTTTCCTTTATTAATTCTTTATTTATTAGTAAGTTTTAGTAGTAGGTTTTCATAAACAAAAAAATATATTAAATTATAAGTAATTACAGTTCAAACCTTGGTCATCAATACCTTTACTCACAGCTACAAAAATCTCTCAAAAATGCTGCGCTACAGTTATTAAATTAATTTATTGTAGTTTTATTGAGCAAATTGTCAAAACAAGGCAATATTAGACAGATCCATTGAATGAAGAAACACTTGGCCATAAAAAGATTAATTCCAGCTGCCCACATAAACAGCACAAAGTTTTGGCAGAGGATATTCATTCGATAATAGATAGATCAATTACCATGATGGTTGATGACCAACTGCCGGTCATCTTCTATCTCAATGTTATTCAGTTTTCTTGCTTTTTCTCTTAAATCAAGTAATTTTTAGGGTTCCGTACGTCTGAATACAAAAACGGAACCCTTATAGGATCACTCGTGTGTCTGTCCGTCCGTCGCTTACAGTCAATTATCTCCGAATCTATAAGACCGATTAAGTTGAAATTTGGTACACATATCAATTCCTGTGACCCAAACACAGAGGCGTGACTGAGCAGATGAAATCTGTATATGGGGGGTCATTTTTGAGGGAACGGGGAAAATTAAAAAAACAAACTGCATCGTGTGGCATATTAAATGAAAAATCTTGTTGAGAAGATCTTAAATGTATTTTTTTGTAATTTTAAAATAAATAGTTTTTAAGTTATCCAAGAAAATAGACGAAAATTGACCATTCCCCCCCCCTTATCTCTAAAACTACTGAACCTAAAATTTTGAAAAAATACAGAAATTAGTTTGCTTTTTAAAAATTAAAGGAAAACCTATAAGAAGTCCATGATATTAAAATAACATGGTAAATCGTACGGAACCCTCTTCACGTGAGTTCAACTCGCACTTGTCACCTTTTTTTTCTCTTGAAAAGTAACTGAGCAAACTCTTCATTCTGCAAAAAAATACAAAGGGACCATTTCAATTTTATAAAAGTGTACATTAGTATAAAAGCCTATCATATAAACAATTTATAAAAAGTTGAAATATTGGTAAAACGAGGTAATAGTTTGTAAGTACTTACATGGTTTACTTCATCCATTTTATAAAAGAAACACGTAGTATGGATTATTTAAACTTCACAGGAATGATTATATAGCAACTTATAGCCTATGATTATTAATAAAAAGATTTAAAATGAATTATTTAACTCCTCTGCGCGCGTGCCGGTAACTATTACTCAAAAGCGCACCGCTGCTGCTACCACGACCTTGGTCGGTAGTCTTTATAAGAGCAAGCTCGAGCATTTCTTATGGGTGACGAAACCGACGGATCTCAATTTCCGTAAAGTTTTGTAGGTAAAAGTTACAATTTTATAGTAACATTAAGTTGTATCTGCAAATACATTTGAAAAACAACACAAAATATCCATGACGTCCCAAGCATAACGTTGTACCTTAAGATACAAAACTAATCCATTGATAATGCATGCGAAGCATAAAGTCGTATGTTAGCTTACACTTTAATTATTGTTTTTTTTGGGAGGCATAAAGTTGTATCTCGAAATACAAATATAATCTAGTACAAAACTTACCGAAGCATAATATCGTAAGCGAATATACAGGGTTAGTCTGAGCATAATTTAGTTTAAGGCAGAAATCCGTAACTATTGATATGACTTATTTTTATGATACCTCTTATATGGCAAAAGGTCAAATTTAACGTTACAACCAAATGCTTCTCCAGAATGCGAAAATAGTTGACATACAACCTTTTGCATGTGTGGTAATTTAGCAACGAGTTAAGATAGGAATATGAGAGTCAGATCGACGGAAAGAGCTGAAAAAACTGAGTTCATTGGATTAATAAACCATTTTTGACGTACTTGCACATCCGACCTAATGCTTCTGAGGTCCTTGTTTTGTTATCATGAACCGATCACGTAGTAACCTGTCTAGGTCGCCACACAGGTGGGCGGCAAGACGTACACGTGCATGCACGCCGGACAAGTGCTCCAGATCCGCGTGCTGGCGGGCGGCTGGCTGCACCGCGGCGGCGTGCGCTGCGCCCCGTGCCCCGCCGTGTGCGGCGCCCAGTTTAGCGTGAGTTTGTATACTGTGCTACTACACTACACACTAGCGTACTAGCGTGCGCTGCGCCCCGTGCCCCGCAGTGTGCGGCGCCCAGTTTAGCGTGAGTTTGTATACTGTGCTACTACACTACACACTAGCGTACTAGCGTGCGCTGCGCCCCGTGCCCCGCAGTGTGCGGCGCCCAGTTTAGCGTGAGTTTGTATACTGTGCTACTACACTACACACTAGCGTACTAGCGTGAGTTTGTATACTGTGCTACTACACTACACACTAGCGTACTAGCGTGAGTTTGTATACTGTGCTACTACACTACACACTAGCGTACTAGCGTGAGTTTGTATACTGTGCTACTACACTACACACTAGCGTACTAGCGTGAGTTTGTATACTGTGCTACTACACTACACACTAGCGTACTAGCGTGAGTTTGTATACTGTGCTACTACACTACACACTAGCGTACTAGCGTGAGTTTGTATACTGTGCTACTACACTACACACTAGCGTACTAGCGTGAGTTTGTATACTGTGCTACTACACTACACACTAGCGTACTAGCGTGCGCTGCGCCCCGTGCCCCGCAGTGTGCGGCGCCCAGTTTAGCGTGAGTTTGTATACTGTGCTACTACACTACACACTAGCGTACTAGCGTGCGCTGCGCCCCGTGCCCCGCAGTGTGCGGCGCCCAGTTTAGCGTGAGTTTGTATACTGTGCTACTACACTACACACTAGCGTACTAGCGTGCGCTGCGCCCCGTGCCCCGCCGTGTGCGGCGCCCAGTTTAGCGTGAGTTTGTATACTGTGCTACTACACTACACACTAGCGTACTAGCGTGCGCTGCGCCCCGTGCCCCGCAGTGTGCGGCGCCCAGTTTAGCGTGAGTTTGTATACTGTGCTACTACACTACACACTAGCGTACTAGCGTGCGCTGCGCCCCGTGCCCCGCAGTGTGCGGCGCCCAGTTTAGCGTGAGTTTGTATACTGTGCTACTACACTACACACTAGCGTACTAGCGTGAGTTTGTATACTGTGCTACTACACTACACACTAGCGTACTAGCGTGCGCTGCGCCCCGTGCCCCGCAGTGTGCGGCGCCCAGTTTAGCGTGAGTTTGTATACTGTGCTACTACACTACACACTAGCGTACTAGCGTGAGTTTGTATACTGTGCTACTACACTACACACTAGCGTACTAGCGTGCGCTGCGCCCCGTGCCCCGCAGTGTGCGGCGCCCAGTTTAGCGTGAGTTTGTATACTGTGCTACTACACTACACACTAGCGTACTAGCGTGCGCTGCGCCCCGTGCCCCGCAGTGTGCGGCGCCCAGTTTAGCGTGAGTTTGTATACTGTGCTACTACACTACACACTAGCGTACTAGCGTGCGCTGCGCCCCGTGCCCCGCAGTGTGCGGCGCCCAGTTTAGCGTGAGTTTGTATACTGTGCTACTACACTACACACTAGCGTACTAGCGTGCGCTGCGCCCCGTGCCCCGCAGTGTGCGGCGCCCAGTTTAGCGTGAGTTTGTATACTGTGCTACTACACTACACACTAGCGTACTAGCGTGCGCTGCGCCCCGTGCCCCGCAGTGTGCGGCGCCCAGTTTAGCGTGAGTTTGTATACTGTGCTACTACACTACACACTAGCGTACTAGCGTGCGCTGCGCCCCGTGCCCCGCCGTGTGCGGCGCCACGTTTAGCGTGAGTTTGTATACTGTGCTACTACACTACACACTAGCGTACTAGCGTGCGCTGCGCCCCGTGCCCCGCAGTGTGCGGCGCGCAGTTTAGCGTGAGTTTGTATACTGTGCTACTACACTACACACTAGCGTACTAGCGTGCGCTGCGCCCCGTGCCCCGCAGTGTGCGGCGCCCAGTTTAGCGTGAGTTTGTATACTGTGCTACTACACTACACACTAGCGTACTAGCGTGAGTTTGTATACTGTGCTACTACACTACACACTAGCGTACTAGCGTGAGTTTGTATACTGTGCTACTACACTACACACTAGCGTACTAGCGTGCGCTGCGCCCCGTGCCCCGCAGTGTGCGGCGCCCAGTTTAGCGTGAGTTTGTATACTGTGCTACTACACTACACACTAGCGTACTAGCGTGAGTTTGTATACTGTGCTACTACACTACACACTAGCGTACTAGCGTGCGCTGCGCCCCGTGCCCCGCCGTGTGCGGCGCCCAGTTTAGCGTGAGTTTGTATACTGTGCTACTACACTACACACTAGCGTACTAGCGTGCGCTGCGCCCCGTGCCCCGCAGTGTGCGGCGCCCAGTTTAGCGTGAGTTTGTACTATACTATACTATACGCAACATTACATACTAGCGTACTAGCGTACACCTCAATATAGTGTGCTATCATCAAGCAATATATATATTTTAATTACACAAATTCACTATTTTTCACTTCGATTTATTCGAATTATGCAAGTTTTCTTTAATACCTATTTTTAAAAAATAATGTTAAATAATTTTCTTTTGTTTGCTTTTCTCAATATCTTTTTTTTTCTATTTTTAATTAGTCAAATTCACAATTTCTCGCTTCGAATAATGCAAGTTTTTTAAATATTTTTTTGTATAAAAATTTTCTTTTTTTTCTTAATATCGGTTTTTTTTTTAATTTTCAGTTAGACATATTCACTATTTTTCACTTCAAATAATGCAAGTTTTTTTTTAAAATGTATTTTTTTTATGTTTTCCAATATCTGTTCTTTTTCTATTTTAAATACTCAAATTCGCAATTTTTCACTTTCAATAATGCAAGTTTTTTTTCTTACTTTTAAGAAAAAAAAGACAGTTATTTTTTTTTTGTTTTTTTCAATGCTTATTATATTTAATTTTTCAATACACATATTCACAATCTTTCTCTTCGATTTATGCAAGTTTTTTAAATTTTTTTTTGTTATTTAAATATTTTCTTTTGTTTATTTTTCCCAACATCTGGTTTTATTTGTTTCTATTTTTAATTACAATAATTCACAATTTTTCACTTGGGATCATGCAAAATTTTTATTACTGTTTTTTTTTTTAAAAAATTATAATTATTTAACTTTTTTTGTTTTTCTCAATATCTGGTTTTTTCTCTATTTTTAATCACACAAATTCACAAATTTTTCACTTCGAATTATGCAATTTTTTTTATTCTTTTGCTTTTAAAAAAAAATTGTTTAGAGGAGAACAACTCATTATATAATAGAATAAGTTAAAATTCCAAATTTGCTACACATTACAAAGTTCCAATATGTGTATAATATGCTATTAATTGTTCTTGTGGCCTCATATTGTATAGCGACTAATGTCTTCCACCAAAAAAATGTTAGTAAATATAGTTTAAAAAAACTGAAAAACACGCCTTCGAAGCACATGTAACTAAAAAGTAAAAAATACGTGCTTCAAAAGCGCGTTTTACAGTTGTTTGTTTTTAAACTATATTTATTTTTAACTCTTTAGTACTGACCATTTGAAATTATTTAATCCTAGCGACCCTTATCAGGATAATGGGATGAACTTATGAAATTATCATATTGTCCCTGATTCTCGACAAGTGCACAAATTTTGAATTAAATCAGTCCGTTTAAAGTGTGTCAGAATCGAGTCTATAGGAGTCGGTTCGATACATACATACAGGTGAAGCTAATAGAGCGTGTTAGTAAAAGTTCGTTTCGTTTTCAGGCGCGAAACGAATACTGCAAAGGCGGCGAGGAAGCGCCCCCGCCAAACTTGTATCCGAACGACGTGTTGACGTGCGGCGGCGCTAGCGTCGCCTCGTCCGCCATCTTGACGGCCGCTGTCACGGTGACAGCTGTCAGACTGGCAGCTGTCGCCGCGACGTTATAGAACTGCGGTTTGTAATGTGCTCGTGTGTTTGGAAGACAGAACAAACATTGGGAAATAATAAAAATAGATTTGATCCAAAAAGAGTTTGTGACCATAGATGATGATAGATGGATGGATGATAGACGCAGTGAATTACACTCTAAGACCAACACAAAAGAAAACCTTATTATTATGTCAAATTACCTTCAAAATTAGTTTGGAGCTAAATTGATCTGTGTATAATATGTCCGTATGTATTTATATTTTTAAATGCTTAACTGTGTTGTGAGAGGGCGTAAATACTATTACACAGTAACTTTCCACCGATAATTTGTATTCAAATAAAAATAATAACATTTTCACTCACACATAAACATTTAAACTTCAAAATTTCATCATATCTTTTCTCCCAAATTCTGTAGGCCTAGTACGAGCGCTATTTTATGGTCACGATAACGGTTAGAATGAGATGATAGTATAAGATACTATGTAAGTGCGAAAGAGATGACTGTTTTATAACACGCGATATCTAGTTAAACGGGTGCTCGTTCTAGCTTTTCTGCTGTGAAATTTCCTACTTGTATGTTTTTGATGCTCATACAAAGAACATTATAAGGTGTTTAAGATTCGTCCTATAAGTACAATGTATTAAAGCTATATGTTGTGAAAATAAAGTCTAACAGAAGTTTCAATGATAAAAAGTGTTTTGCACCAAAAAATGGTAGCACTTTGTAAAATAAATAGAAAAATTTATAAGCTTTAAAAGTCCTATTTTATTTTAGGTTTCAAATATTTAATTTGTATATACTATTTATTATATTTGGATACTCTCATAATATTATTAAGTACCGTCCTAAGTATATTTTTATTTCGCATAAAAAAGACATGAAATTGTAATTTAGTGTTAAGGCTCATTTATTCTCAAGTCATTATATTATGTTGTATAGTTGAAATTAGCTTTTAAGTCATAAATTGTAAGTTGTATTTTAAGAAGACCAAAATTGTCGCTGATTCTTTTAGCCAATGTAGACTCAAAGTTGTATAAAAACCATTCCATGATTTTAAATACTATACTTTCTTTAAAAATCAATCTACCACATTATTCATCAGCCTTCCAAAATGATGGACTAAGGTTGCTCTCTTATGTCCATTCTAATGAACAAAGTGTAATAGAATAACAAAATATCGTGCATTGGTGGTGCTCTAACATTAACAATATGATAAAATGCGTATGGTGTATTAATAAATATATATTTGGTTATTATTTCTTACCGCAGCTTATTAATGTACATTCCGAATTTATCTTTGTGCTATGTCTGTAGAAGTTCATTTAATTATTTATTAATTGATTGTACACATAAAACTTTCTTATTCGACCAAAGTTTAATAGTTTGTTCCTACAACGTGTAGAGGCAAAATAGTTGCAATTGCAACCATAATTTAAACCTTATCTACCTTCAAATAGTGGTCAAATGCAATCAATTTTAATTTTGTCTACTGTTGAAAGGATTTAATCACCAATAAAAGTCGACCGCCCTTAAAATACAGTTTTCACCATATCAAAATGAAAGACTTTTCTATCAAATGTCTTGTATTTCCTTGTCTACAGTACGATTTGAAATATTTGTACCGTGATTTGTATCAAAATAAAATAAATGTATATTTCTAATGTGTTGTTTATTATTTCAACTTTGTACATAGCTGTGTAATGTCGACTTAGAATAGCACTACCCCATTTCTTCCGATGGATGTACGTAAGAGGCGACTAACGGTGTTGGGGCTTTTAAGGGATTTTTGGGCGATGCGGCTGGACACCCATCACCAACAACCTTTATTCTACCATCTTTTCACCCACTTACATTTCCAAAAGTGGCTGAGGAATTTCTGATTCCTTAGCTCTGGCTACCCCTTCTAGGTATTGAAAGCCGTGACTATATGTGTGTATGTATGTATGTAAATTAGGTAACAAATTATATATTTCATTTAGAAGCCTTATATTTATTGCATATATACAGCCATTTCACCTAACTGGTGCGTATGTATTCCAGTACTTTAACTCATTATTTCGATTAGTGAATAGAATAAAACTAAAGAATAGAAGAGAATAAACATTTATTTGCCAGATTAAGAGAGAGTAAATAAAGATATCAACAATTATAAAATTGTCCTTGCATATTGTATTTCTCATTTCGGACCCCCGCCTTTATGAGATCGATTCCTATCTGTTCTAGCAACGTTTCACGAAGCCGTCTTCTTCTAACATTACCATCCACATTGCCTTTATATATCCGTTTCGCTACTTTATTTTCTTCCATCCTAATGTGCCCGAACCATCTTAACGTTCCTTTTTCTATCTTGCATACTACGGCATCTTCATCTTTCGAAAGATTTAACATACATACATATGCTCACGACTATAAATCCTTAGAACGTGCAGGCAGAGTTAAGGAATCAGAAACTCATCAGCCACTTTTGGAAGTTAAGTGGGGAAGAGATCGTAAAATAAAGGTTGTTGGTGATGGGTCTCCAACTGCATCGACCAAAAATCACTTTAAAAGCCGCATGACCCTCGCTTCTTAAGTACAACCACGGAAAGAAGTGGGGCAGTCAACACTTCACATCAGGGGCTGGAATCTTCCCTACATCCTCACTTTGTGGTTTTTAAGGGCGTCCCCCGAAAAAATGAAAACCTTGAAACGGCATTTGGGCTTCCCCCCTGCCGTTTCCTCACCTTTAATCAAACTCGTAAAATAAGCCATCTAGTGGCAACTCACTAGTAACTTTAATAACCATAAATTAAGCGCCATCTACGGAAATAGTCTCGTACTACGTTGTAGGATCGCGATCGGCGTATTGTAAAATTATATTTATAGATATTATAAAAAAATATGTCTCGCTTGGATGAATATAATATAATTATTGTTTATTAAATAACTAAAACAAAAACTTTAACTTCACAAAACTATTTTTTATGATACCTTCGGAATATAGGAGGGAATATGTCAAGAAGAAAGCTCGTGATAGTGGGTTTCATGTGACACCAAGTAAAAGGGGGTTATGTTATTCTTAGCCGACACAACAAAGTGTTCTTGGATGGCAGTAGAAATAACGTAACGTGCTATTATCGCAACGTCCAAAATTCACACTTGAATAAAAGTCGGCACAAATTATAAACAGGAGAAAGCATTTTTTTCAAGCATTCAGTAAATACTACAAATTAAACATAAGTAAAAACAAAAACTAAGTGGTTTTCATTTAAAAAGAATATTTGATTGAGATGGAAGTTTATGCAGAAAAGAAAACAATTACAATTTAAAAACAAAACATCAAGTCATATCTAGGTATGCATAGTCACAGATTCATAAATACAGGGTGTCCAGTAAACCGTACGACATACTGCTAAAAATAACTCAATAATTTCATATAAAGAAATGTATGACGATTTTTTTTACATGTGCTCAATAACACGTCTGTTCAATTGTGATTCCAAAACAGTAAAAACCTTTGTGGCAATCATCACTAAAAATAAAAAAAAATACACCTTTAAAATACCCTTAGTGTATTTTGTGTATCCGATGCTCAAAACAATCAATTACAAAAAGAGGAAGTCAGAGTTTTAGAATTGAAATTTTTTCAGTCATTTTTCAGGAAGTAGATTGCGGTAAAGATAGTAATACTAATATTTCGAAGTGATGTATCTTAACTCCTCAGAAGGTCACTGTCAAATAGTTTAAATTAGCATTTTTGCTAAAATAATTCATCGATCTCGGCGGTTACAATACAGCAGGCAAAACAAGTCATTATAACGATCATAAATGTAGTTTTAAGTGTCGGAACGGAGGCGCCCGGGCGCCTCTCAATTGTTGAAGGGTTAAGTTATTGTTATCCCACCTTATAAAATTTAAGTTAAAAGATATGTAAAAAAAGTTGTTAGAAGTATTGTTATATTTAATTGCTACATTATTCTTTTTATTGTATTAATAAAGTTATATCCTCAGCACGTAGACTGGCTCCCCGGCGTTCCCTCCCAGGACCTCGCTCACTACGGCGGCGCGGTCTCGCTCGCGGACTACTGTCCGTACCTGCAGCAGTTCACGTGGCGGCTGCGCGGCTCGCTGGTGCGCGGCTCGCAGTGCACCGTCACCGACAACACGCCCAGTATGTATATTATATACCTACATAATACATATATACATGTTATCGTTCCCATTTGTTCCTCACTATAAAGGTTGTCTGGAAGAAATCGCGATAAGGCAATAAGTCTGCCTTTGCGTACATTGACTGTTTATACCTATTTTGTAAAGTAATGTTTGTGTGTTGTGTTTTTGTATGCAATAAAGTGTTTAAATAAATAAATAAATGAAACATTTTACATACACATACTCAGATATATCATGTGGCCTAGTGGATAGGTGACTAGCTTCTCGGTTGCGGGTTCGATCCCCGCTGGAGATAACATTTACGTGATGTGCATAAATGATTGTTAGTCTTGGATGTTATTTATACGAATATTAAAAATATTCAATATAATATCGTTGAGATAGTAACCCATAACACAAGTTCTACTTAGTTTGGGGCTAACTTGATCTGTGTATAATATCTCCGTATATGTATATAAAAAAACTTCGAATCACAATAATCCTATTAATATTATAAATGTGAAAGTTTAGACGTTTGTCTGTTTGAGACGAAAAGGCTCCTCAAGTAAACAATATTTGAGAATGAAATTTGCCAGAATGCTAGATAATGATCCAAATTAACAAACGGGATACTTTTTATCCCCAAAAAAAGACCAATAAAACATTCACGCCTGATTGAACTAAGAGTAAGGGACAAAATGCCTTTAGTTTTGTTGTAAGCAAATTTGACAGTGCGAAGTCTGTCGGGTCAGCTAGTACTTACATATATAAAATTCATACATAAACTCAGTCGATTTAAGATGTCGAAATAAATATACGAAAAGATTGATGAATGTAGACTAAGCTAGAGATGTTTGTCAGGATCGTACAAAGTGGCGATCGATATTCTAACTACCCCAATGTATATTATATAGTACATTCATACATATACTAAGACATGTCTCTTATTTCGGAACACAATAATATATTGTATAAAATATAATATAAAACTATAAGTATAAAAAAATATTATGAACATATTAGTATATAAAAAATTACCAACATATATTTACTTGAGAGCATAGTTTTTGACAAATTTATTTGTCATAATTAAATTGGCATTGATAGTTGATTATTTAATTTAGAAATGTAAATAATGGGCTAGAGTTTAAGTAGTTAAGTAAATCTAAGTAATAATTAGATTAGCCAGACCTTTGGAATTAGATTTTCAGCCACTTTCGGAAGTTAATAAGATGTCAAAAGCAAGGTGGAAAATAAATAAAAATATATATACACAGCATTTATTTCTGTGTTTGTAGATTGTAATTATGTACTTAAAGCTATAAATTCCTTTACCTAAATAACTATTGTATTTGATATTCCAGAGGAGGATGTAAATTTCGCACTAGAACAGTACGGCAACCATTCCAAGTGTTTCGATCACAGCGACAAAGTGTGGGAGCAAACCTCGTGTCGACAGGTTGGTATCAAACGTTGTACCTGTTCAGTTTGAATTGTACTACACATACATACATTATACGTGTATAAACAGATAACTTGCGAACATATCATTTCAAAAACATTTGATTGTAGCCCAAACACAGACATAAAGGTAGATAATTATTTACTTGTATTATTACCAATACATACATACATATTCTCAAGGCTATAAATCCCTAGTAGGGTTAGGCAGAGCTAAAGAATTTGAAATTCCATAGCCACTTTTGGAAAGTTTAGTTGGGAAAAGATGGTCTCCAACCGCATCGCCCAAAATTCCGTTAATAGCCCCAATACCGTAAGTCGCCTCTTACGTACACCCATCGGAAGAAATGGGGTAGTACTATTCAAAGTACTATTCAATGTACAACATGCATAAGTGTAAAAAGTACATACATATAAATACACTCACTCTTTGAATTGTGTAAATTCCTTATGTACACATTTTATGTGAATAATATTTTAGTGCGATTGAAACACTCGACAGTTATGACGTTTTTCATACATACTACATCAAGGTGTGTGACATACATGTTGGTCCTTCGAGTCGGAACAGTTGAATGGCTGTGGGTGAAGGATATAAATATAAAATACAGTAATATTCATTGTTTTATCAATCACTAAAATTAAATAGTATTACAATTTATACTTTGCACATAAATATACTGTCTATATTAATATAACATGATATTATCAGGTTCGCGAATGGCAGCACTGGGGCTCCGGCTGCTACAAATATAAATGTGAAAACGGTCGCCTGCATATCATTGTGAGTATACTGTCGGCTTGGAATAGCACGACTCTGATTTAATTTTAATACATTTAATTGTTTTTATTTTACATATATATGTGTTGCTGAGTTTCTTACGGGTTCTTCTCGCAACAATACACTTTCCGAATCCGAAGTAGAGTCAGTAGAGTAAGATTCATCAGCCACTTTTGGAAGTAAGTGGGGAAGAGATCGTAAAATAAAGGTTGTTGGTGATGGGTCTCCAAACGCATCGACCAAATATCACTTTAACAGCCACAATACCCTCGCTTCTTAAGGACATCCACGGAAAGAAGTGGGGGTAGTGCAGTGATCTAAGTCAACACTGCAAAAAGCAAAGACCTAAATAGATTGTTGAAAAAGCCTCGCAATATTATTCCACGCTCAAATGTTGATTTCATATGAAATTGTCATTGTTTATAGACTAACAAAAACATTTCGATACCGCGATGTAGAAAGGTAAAGCAACGCCATCTATTGGCAACATCGAGTAATAGAAACTACATACATAACATAGGCAACAATGTATCATCTTACACAGGTAGATGGTAAAACGTATACGTGCACGCACGCGGGACAGGTGATGCAGTATTTTGTTAAAATCAGTCATAGTTTTGCATTGAAACCTTCAAAAAACTCGTGAATCTGTATACAAATGAAAAAGACAGATACTATCGTCATTAACTGTCAGTGGGCGTGACCGATCGCTTAGAAATGTAAAGATGGTAGACGTACGAGTGACTATATAGACTGGTGGGCCGCCCTTGTTTTGTTATCATCAACCGATGACGGGCTATCCGCTTGCTCCCTTGTAACCTGTTCAGGTTGCCACACAGGTGGGCGGCAAGACGTACACGTGCATGCACGCCGGACAAGTGCTGCAGATCCGCGTGCTGGCGGGCGGCTGGCTGCACCGCGGCGGCGTGCGCTGCGCGTCGTGCCCCGCAGTGTGCGGCGCCCAGTTTAGCGTGAGTTTGTACTATACTATACTATACGCAACATTACATACTAGCGTACTAGCGTACACCTCAATATAGTGTGCTATCATCAAGCAATATATATATTTTAATTACACAAATTCACTATTTTTCACTTCGAATTATTCGAATTATGCAAGTTTTCTTTAAGACCTATTTTAAAAAAAATTAAAAATTATTTCTTTTGGTTGCTTTTCTCAATATATCTTTTTTTCTATTTTTAATTAGTCAAATTCACAATTTTCCACTTCGAATAATGCAAGTTTTTAAATATTTTTTTGTATATATATTTTTTTTAATGTTGGATTTTTTTAAATTTTCAGTTAGACATATTCACTATTTTTCACTTTTAATAATGCAAGTTTTTTTTTTTTAAAGTTAAGTTATTTTTTTGTGTTTTCCAATATCTGTTCTTTTTCTATTTTAATTACTGAAATTCGCAATTTTTAAATTTTAATAATGCAAGTTTTTTTATTACTTTTACGAAAAAAAAAATACAGTTTTTTTTTATTTTTTTTTCAATACTTAGTTTTTTTTTCATTTTTCAATACACATATTCACAATTTTTCTCTTCAATTTATGCAAGTTTTTTTCAATTTTTTTTTGTTAATTTAATATTTTCTTTTGTTTATTTTTCCAACATCTGGTTTTTTGTTTCGTTATTTAATTACAATAATTCACAATTTTTCACTTGGAATCATGCAAAATTTTTATTACTGCTTTTTTTAAAAAAAATGGTAAATAATTTTACTTTTTTGTTTTTCACAATATCTGGTTCTTTTCTCTATTTTTAATCACTTAAATTCACAAATTTTTCACTTCGAATTATGCAAGTTTTTTTTTATTCTTTTGTTTCAAAAAAAAGTGTTTACAGGAGAACAACTCATTATATAATAGAATAGGTTAATATTTCAAATTTGCTACACATTATAAAGTTCCAATATGTGTTGCTGCTACTAATTGTTCTTGTGGCCTCATATTGTATAGCGACTAATGTCTTCCACCAAAAAAATGCTAATAAATATAGTTTAAACAAAACGAAAAACACGCCTTCGAAGCACATTTAACTAAAAAGTAAAAAATTTGTGCTTCAAAAGCGCGTTTTACAGTAGTTTTTTTTAACTATATTTATTTTTAACTCTTTAGTACTGACCATTTGAAATTATTTAATCCTAGCGACACTTATCAGGATAATGGGATGAACTTATGAAATTATTATATTGTCCCTGATTCTCGATAAGTGCACAAATTTTGAATTAAATCAGTCCGTTTAAAGTGTGTCAGAATCGAGTCTATAGGAGTCGGTTCGATACATACATACAGGTGAAGCTAATAGAGCGTGTTAGTAAAAATTCGTTTCGTTTTCAGGCGCGAAACGAATACTGCAAAGGCGGCGAGGAAGCGCCCCCGCCAAACTTGTATCCGAACGACGTGTTGACGTGCGGCGGCGCTAGCGTCGCCTCGTCCGCCATCTTGACGGCCGCTGTCACGGTGACAGCTGTCAGACTGGCAGCTGTCGCCGCGACGTTATAGAACTGCGGTTTGTAATGTGCTCGTGTGTTTGGAAGACAGAACAAACATTGGGAAATAATAAAAATAGATTTGATCCAAAAAGAGTTTGTGACCATAGATGATGATAGATGGATGGATGATAGACGCAGTGAATTACACTCTAAGAACAACACAAAAGAAAACCTTATTATTATGTCAAATTACCTTCAAAATTAGTTTGGAGCTAAATTGATCTGTGTATAATATGTCCGTATGTATTTATATTTTTAAATGCTTAACTGTGTTGTGAGAGGGCGTAAATACTATTACACAGTAACTTTCCACCGATAATTTGTATTCAAATAAAAATAATAACATTTTCACTCACACATAAACATTTAAACTTCAAAATTTCATCATATCTTTTCTCCCAAATTCTGTAGGCCTAGTACGAGCGCTATTTTATGGTCACGATATCGGTTAGAATGAGATGATAGTATAAGATACTATGTAAGTGCGAAAGAGATGACTGTTTTATAACACGCGATATCTAGTTAAACGGGTGCTCGTTCTAGCTTTTACATACATACATACATATACTCACGCCGTTAATTCCCATTGGGGTAGGCAGAGACTATCGATCGCCACTTCGTACGATCCTGGCAAACCTCTCTTGCTTCGTCTACATCCATCAATCTTTTCATACATGCTCTTTTATTCTTCATACTTCGGACGCCTGCCTTTCTAGCTTTTCTGCTGTGAAATTTCCTACTTGTATGTTTTTGATGCTCATACAAAGAACATTATAAGGTGTTTAAGATTCGTCCTATAAGTACAATGTATTAAAGCTATATGTTGTGAAAATAAAGTCTAACAGAAGTTTCAGTGATAAAAAGTGTTTTGCACCAAAAAATGGTAGCACTTTGTAAAATAAATAGAATAATTTATAAGCTTTAAAAGTCCTATTTTATTTTAGGTTTCAAATATTTAATTTGTATATACTATTTATTATATTTGGATACTCTCATAATATTATTAAGTACCGTCCTAAGTATTTTTTTATTTCGCATAAAAAAGACATGAAATTGTAATTTAGTGTTAAGGCTCATTTATTCTCAAGTCATTATATTATGTTGTATAGTTGAAATTAGCTTTTAAGTCATAAATTGTAAGTTGTATTTTAAGAAGACCAAAATTGTCGCTGATTCTTTTAGCCAATGTAGACTCAAAGTTGTATAAAAACCATTCCATGATTTAAATACTATACTTTCTTTAAAAATCAATCTACCACATTATTCATCAGCCTTCCAAAATGATGGACTAAGGTTGCTCTCTTATGTCCATTCTAATGAACAAAGTGTAATAGAATAACAAAATATCGTGCATTGGTGGTGCTCTAACATTAACAATATGATAAAATGCGTATGGTGTATTAATAAATATATATTTGGTTATTATTTCTTACCGCAGCTTATTAATGTACATTCCGAATTTATCTTTGTGCTATGTCTGTAGAAGTTCATTTAATTATTTATTAATTGATTGTACACATAAAACTTTCTTATTCGACCAAAGTTTAATAGTTTGTTCCTACAACGTGTAGAGGCAAAATAGTTGCAATTGAAACCATAATTTAAACCTTATCTACCTTCAAATAGTGGTCAAATGCAATCAATTTTAATTTTGTCTACTGTTGAAAGGATTTAATCACCAATAAAAGTCGACCGCCCTTAAAATACAGTTTTCACCATATCAAAATGAAAGACTTTTCTATCAAATGTCTTGTATTTCCTTGTCTACAGTACTATTTGAAATATTTGTACCGTGATTTGTATCAAAATAAAATAAATGTATATTTCTAATGTGTTGTTTATTATTTCAACTTTGTACATAGCTGTGTAATGTCGACTTAGAATAGCACTACCCCATTTCTTCCGATGGGTGTACGTAAGAGGCGACTAACGGTGTTGGGGCTTTTAAGGGATTTTTGGGCGATGCTGTTGGACACCCATCACCAACAACCTTTATTCTACCATCTTTTCACCCACTTACATTTCCAAAAGTGGCTGAGGAATTTCTGATTCCTTAGCTCTGGCTACCCCTTCTAGGTATTGAAAGCCGTGACTATATGTGTGTATGTATGTATGTAAATTAGGTAACAAATTATATATTTCATTTAGAAGCCTTATATTTATTGCATATATACAGCCATTTCACCTAACTGGTGCGTATGTATTCCAGTACTTTAACTCATTATTTCGATTAGTGAATAGAATAAAACTAAAGAATAGAAGAGAATAAACATTTATTTGCCAGATTAAGAGAGAGTAAATAAAGATATCAACAATTATAAAATTGTCCTTGCATATTGTATTTCTCATTTCGGACCCCCGCCTTTATGAGATCGATTCCTATCTGTTCTAGCAACGTTTCACGAAGCCGTCTTCTTCTAACATTACCATCCACATTGCCTTTATATATCCGTTTCGCTACTTTATTTTCTTCAATCCTAATGTGCCCGAACCATCTTAACGTTCCTTTTTCTATCTTGCATACTACGGCATCTTCATCTTTCGAAAGATTTAACATACATACATATGCTCACGACTATAAATCCTTAGAACGTGCAGGCAGAGTTAAGGAATCAGAAACTCATCAGCCACTTTTGGAAGTTAAGTGGGGAAGAGATCGTAAAATAAAGGTTGTTGGTGATGGGTCTCCAACTGCATCGACCAAAAATCACTTTAAAAGCCGCATGACCCTCGCTTCTTAAGTACAACCACGGAAAGAAGTGGGGCAGTCAACACTTCACATCAGGGGCTGGAATCTTCCCTACATCCTCACTTTGTGGTTTTTAAGGGCGTCCCCCGAAAAAATGAAAACCTTGAAACGGCATTTGGGCTTCCCCCCTGCCGTTTCCTCACCTTTAATCAAACTCGTAAAATAAGCCATCTAGTGGCAACTCACTAGTAACTTTAATAACCATAAATTAAGCGCCATCTTCGGAAATAGTCTCGTACTACGTTGTAGGATCGCGATCGGCGTATTGTAAAATTATATTTATAGATATTATAAAAAAATATGTCTCGCTTGGATGAATATAATATAATTATTGTTTATTAAATAACTAAAACAAAAACTTTAACTTCACAAAACTATTTTTTATGATACCTTCGGAATATAGGAGGGAATATGTCAAGAAGAAAGCTCGTGATAGTGGGTTTCATGTGACACCAAGTAAAAGGGGGTTATGTTATTCTTAGCCGACACAACAAAGTGTTCTTGGATGGCAGTAGAAATAACGTAACGTGCTATTATCGCAACGTCCAAAATTCACACTTGAATAAAAGTCGGCACAAATTATAAACAGGAGAAAGCATTTTTTTCAAGCATTCAGTTAATACTACAAATTAAACATAAGTAAAAACAAAAACTAAGTTGTTTTCATTTAAAAAGAATATTTGATTGAGATGGAAGTTTATGCAGAAAAGAAAACAATTACAATTTAAAAACAAAACATCAAGTCATATCTAGGTATGCATAGTCACAGATTCATAAATACAGGGTGTCCAGTAAACCGTACGACATACTACTAAAAATAACTCAATAATTTCATATAAAGAAATGTATGAAGATTTTTTTTACATGTGCTCAATAACACGTCTGTTCAATTGTGATTCCAAAACAGTAAAAACCTTTGTGGCAATCATCACTAAAAATAAAAAAAAATACCTTTAAAATACCCTTAGTGTATTTTGTGTATCCGATGCTCAAAACAATCAATTACAAAAAGAGGAAGTCAGAGTTTTAGAATTGAAATTTTTTCAGTCATTTTTCAGGAAGTAGATTGCGGAAAAGATAGTAATACTAATATTTCGAAGTGATGTATCTTAACTCCTCAGAAGGTCACTGTCAAATAGTTTAAATTAGCATTTTTGCTAAACTAATTCATCGATCTCGGCGGTTACAATACAGCAGGCAAAACAAGTCATTATAACGATCATAAATGTAGTTTTAAGTGTCGGAACGGAGGCGCCCGGGCGCCTCTCAATTGTTGAAGGGTTAAGTTATTGTTATCCCACCTTATAAAATTTAAGTTAAAAGATATGTAAAAAAAGTTGTTAGAAGTATTGTTATATTTAATTGCTACATTATTCTTTTTATTGTATTAATAAAGTTATATCCTCAGCACGTAGACTGGCTCCCCGGCGTTCCCTCCCAGGACCTCGCTCACTACGGCGGCGCGGTCTCGCTCGCGGACTACTGTCCGTACCTGCAGCAGTTCACGTGGCGGCTGCGCGGCACGCTGGTGCGCGGCTCGCAGTGCACCGTCACCGATAACACGCCCAGTATGTATATTATATACCTACATAATACATATATACATGTTATCGTTCCCATTTGTTCCTCACTATAAAGGTTGTCTGGAAGAAATCGCGATAAGGCAATAAGTTCGCCTTTGTGTACATTGACTGTTTATACCTATTTTGTAACGTAATGTTTGTGTGTTGTGTTTTTGTATGCAATAAAGTGTTTAAATAAATAAATAAATGAAACATTTTACATACACATACTCAGATATATCATGTGGCCTAGTGGATAGGTGACTAGCTTCTCGGTTGCGGGTTCGATCCCCGCTGGAGATAACATTTACGTGATGTGCATAAATGATTGTTAGTCTTGGATGTTATTTATACGAATATTAAAAATATTCAATATAATATCGTTGAGATAGTAACCCATAACACAAGTTCTACTTAGTTTGGGGCTAACTTGATCTGTGTATAATATCTCCGTATATGTATATAAAAAAACTTCGAATCACAATAATCCTATTAATATTATAAATGTGAAAGTTTAGACGTTTGTCTGTTTGAGACGAAAAGGCTCCTCAAGTAAACAATATTTGAGAATGAAATTTGCCAGAATGCTAGATAATGATCCAAATTAACAAACGGGATACTTTTTATCCCCAAAAAAAGACCAATAAAACATTCACGCCTGATTGAACTAAGAGTAAGGGACAAAATGCCTTTAGTTTTGTTGTAAGCAAATTTGACAGTGCGAAGTCTGTCGGGTCAGCTAGTACTTACATATATAAAATTCATACATAAACTCAGTCGATTTAAGATGTCGAAATAAATATACGAAAAGATTGATGAATGTAGACTAAGCTAGAGATGTTTGTCAGGATCGTACAAAGTGGCGATCGATATTCTAACTACCCCAATGTATATTATATAGTACATTCATACATATACTAAGACATGTCTCTTATTTCGGAACACAATAATATATTGTATAAAATATAATATAAAACTATAAGTATAAAAAAATATTATGAACATATTAGTATATAAAAAATTACCAACATATATTTACTTGAGAGCATAGTTTTTGACAAATTTATTTGTCATAATTAAATTGGCATTGATAGTTGATTATTTAATTTAGAAATGTAAATATTGGGCTAGAGTTTAAGTAGTTAAGTAAATCTAAGTAATAATTAGATTAGCCAGACCTTTGGAATTAGATTTTCAGCCACTTTCGGAAGTTAATAAGATGTCAAAAGCAAGGTGGAAAATAAATAAAAATATATATACACAGCAATCATTTCTGTGTTTGTAGATTGTAATTATGTACTTAAAGCTATAAATTCCTTTACCTAAATAACTATTGTATTTGATATTCCAGAGGAGGATGTAAATTTCGCACTAGAACAGTACGGCAACCATTCCAAGTGTTTCGATCACAGCGACAAAGTGTGGGAGCAAACCTCGTGTCGACAGGTTGGTATCAAACGTTGTACCTGTTCAGTTTGAATTGTACTACACATACATACATTATACGTGTATAAACAGATAACTTGCGAACATATCATTTCAAAAACATTTGATTGTAGCCCAAACACAGACATAAAGGTAGATAATTATTTACTTGTATTATTACCAATACATACATACATATTCTCAAGGCTATAAATCCCTAGTAGGGTTAGGCAGAGCTAAAGAATTTGAAATTCCATAGCCACTTTTGGAAAGTTTAGTTGGGAAAAGATGGTCTCCAACCGCATCGCCCAAAATTCCGTTAATAGCCCCAATACCGTAAGTCGCCTCTTACGTACACCCATCGGAAGAAATGGGGTAGTACTATTCAAAGTACTATTCAATGTACAACATGCATAAGTGTAAAAAGTACATACTGTAAGCTTATAATAATGAGTGTGCTATGATTGGCTATTATACTGTATAATTTATACTATTTATAATTGATAAACTGTATAGTTTTATTGTGTAATCATATTATTTACCTATTTAATAAGTATTAGTGGTGTCGTGTATGAATAATGAGATACTAGTTTGACTTTACTTCAAAACAGCTCACGCTGATTAAAATAATGATTGTAATTAAATCCATAATTTTGGTAAATACTCATTTCTAAAATGTTATTATTTATTTATAAATGAGTTATAATAATGATGATGTAGATTTGAGTGGAGTGTTATTGATGAGACTGTCAGTTGATTTAAATCAACTGACAGTCTCATTAATAGTACTCAGTCAACTGACTTAAGGTTAGGTAAGGTATAAATATACGATCTCTGTTTTTGCGGGGGCAATTGTCAGTAGTCCGTTGTATCGGCAAGTGGTTGTGAAAGATGAAATTATACGAAGTGTACCGCTATTTTGGGTTTTATTTCAAAACCTCCACACTCCCTGAAGTTGACCCTACAATACATATAAATACACTCACTCTTTGAATTGTGTAAATTCCTTATGTACACATTTTATGTGAATAATATTTTAGTGCGATTGAAACACTCGACAGTTATGACGTTTTTCATACATACTACATCAAGGTGTGTGACATACATGTTGGTCCTTCGAGTCGGAACAGTTGAATGGGTGTGGGTGAAGGATATAAATATAAAATACAGTAATATTCATTGTTTTATCAATCACTAAAATTAAATAGTATTACAATTTATACTTTGCACATAAATATACTGTCTATATTAATATAACATGATATTATCAGGTTCGCGAATGGCAGCACTGGGGCTCCGGCTGCTACAAATATAAATGTGAAAACGGTCGCCTGCATATCATTGTGAGTATACTGTCGGCTTGGAATAGCACGACTCTGATTTAATTTTAATACATTTAATTGTTTTTAATTTACATATATATGTGTTGCTGAGTTTCTTACGGGTTCTTCTCGCAACAATACACTTTCCGAATCCGAAGTAGAGTCAGTAGAGTAAGATTCATCAGCCACTTTTGGAAGTAAGTAGGGAAGAGATCGTAAAATAAAGGTTGTTGGTGATGGGTCTCCAAACGCATCGACCAAATATCACTTTAACAGCCACAATACCCTCGCTTCTTAAGGACATCCACGGAAAGAAGTGGGGGTAGTGCAGTGATCTAAGTCAACACTGCAAAAAGCAAAGACCTAAATAGATTGTTGAAAAAGCCTCGCAATATTATTCCACGCTCAAATGTTGATTTCATATGAAATTGTCATTGTTTATATAGACTAACAAAAACATTTCGATACCGCGATGTAGAAAGGTAAAGCAACGCCATCTATTGGCAACATCGAGTAATAGAAACTACATACATAACATAGGCAACAATGTATCATCTTACACAGGTAGATGGTAAAACGTATACGTGCACGCACGCGGGACAGGTGATGCAGTATTTTGTTAAAAACAGTCATAGTTTTGCATTGAAACCTTCAAAAAACTCGTGAATCTGTATACAAATGAAAAAGACAGATACTATCGTCATTAACTGTCAGTGGGCGTGACCGATCGCTTAGAAATGTAAAGATGGTAGACGTACGAGTGACTATATAGACTGGTGGGCCGCCCTTGTTTTGTTATCATCAACCGATGACGGGCTATCCGCTTGCTCCCTTGTAACCTGTTCAGGTCGCCACACAGGTGGGCGGCAAGACGTACACGTGCATGCACGCCGGACAAGTGCTCCAGATCCGCGTGCTGGCGGGCGGCTGGCTGCACCGCGGCGGCGTGCGCTGCGCCCCGTGCCCCGCAGTGTGCGGCGCCCAGTTTAGCGTGAGTTTGTATACTGTGCTACTACACTACACACTAGCGTACTAGCGTGCGCTGCGCGTCGTGCCCCGCAGTGTGCGGCGCCCAGTTTAGCGTGAGTTTGTATACTGTGCTACTACACTACACACTAGCGTACTAGCGTGCGCTGCGCCCCGTGCCCCGCAGTGTGCGGCGCCCAGTTTAGCGTGAGTTTGTATACTGTGCTACTACACTACACACTAGCGTACTAGCGTGCGCTGCGCGTCGTGCCCCGCAGTGTGCGGCGCCCAGTTTAGCGTGAGTTTGTACTATACTATACTATACGCAACATTACATACTAGCGTACTAGCGTACACCTCAATATATATATTTTAATTACACAAATTCACTATTTTTCACTTCGATTTATTCGAATTATGCAAGTTTTCTTTAATACCTATTTTTAAAAAATAATGTTAAATAATTTTCTTTTGTTTGCTTTTCTCAATATCTCTTTTTTTTCTATTTTTAATTAGTCAAATTCACAATTTCTCGCTTCGAATAATGCAAGTTTTTTAAATATTTTTTTGTATAAAATTTTTTTTTTTTCTTAATATCGTTTTTTTTTTTTAATTTTCAGTTAGACATATTCACTATTTTTCACTTCAAATAATGCAAGTTTTTTTTTAAAATGTATTTTTTTTGTGTTTTCCAATATCTGTTCTTTTTCTATTTTAAATACTCAAATTCGCAATTTTTCACTTTCAATAATGCAAGTTTTTTTTCTTACTTTTAAGAAAAAAAAAGACAGTTATTTTTTTTTTTTTTTTCAATGCTTATTATATTTAATTTTTCAATACACATATTCACAATCTTTCTCTTCGATTTATGCAAGTTTTTTAATTTTTTTTTTGTTATTTAAATATTTTCTTTTGTTTATTTTTCCCAACATCTGGTTTTATTTGTTTCTATTTTTAATTACAATAATTCACAATTTTTCACTTGGGATCATGCAAAATTTTTATTACTGTTTTTTTTTTTAAAAAAAATATAATTATTTAACTTTTTTTGTTTTTCTCAATATCTGGTTTTTTCTCTATTTTTAATCACACAAATTCACAAATTTTTCACTTCGAATTATGCAATTTTTTTTTATTCTTTTGCTTTTAAAAAAAAATTGTTTAGAGGAGAACAACTCATTATATAATAGAATAAGTTAAAATTCCAAATTTGCTACACATTACAAAGTTCCAATATGTGTATAATATGCTATTAATTGTTCTTGTGGCCTCATATTGTATAGCGACTAATGTCTTCCACCAAAAAAATGTAAGTAAATATAGTTTTAAAAAAACTGAAAAACACGCCTTCGAAGCACATGTAACTAAAAAGTAAAAAATACGTGCTTCAAAAGCGCGTTTTACAGTTGTTTGTTTTTAAACTATATTTATTTTTAACTCTTTAGTACTGACCATTTGAAATTATTTAATCCTAGCGACCCTTATCAGGATAATGGGATGAACTTATGAAATTATCATATTGTCCCCGATTCTCGACAAGTGCACAAATTTTGAATTAAATCAGTCCGTTTAAAGTGTGTCAGAATCGAGTCTATAGGAGTCGGTTCGATACATTCATACAGGTGAAGCTAATAGAGCGTGTTAGTAAAAATTCGTTTCGTTTTCAGGCGCGAAACGAATACTGCAAAGGCGGCGAGGAAGCGCCCCCGCCAAACTTGTATCCGAACGACGTGTTGACGTGCGGCGGCGCTAGCGTCGCCTCGTCCGCCATCTTGACGGCCGCTGTCACGGTGACAGCTGTCAGACTGGCAGCTGTCGCCGCGACGTTATAGAACTGCGGTTTGTAATGTGCTCGTGTGTTTGGAAGACAGAACAAACATTGGGAAATAATAAAAATAGATTTGATCCAAAAAGAGTTTGTGACCATATAGATGGATGGATGATAGACGCAGTGAATTACACTCTAAGACCAACACAAAAGAAAACCTTATTATTATGTCAAATTACCTTCAAAATTAGTTTGGAGCTAAATTGATCTGTGTATAATATGTCCGTATGTATTTATATTTTTAAATGCTTAACTGTGTTGTGAGAGGGCGTAAATACTATTACACAGTAACTTTCCACCGATAATTTGTATTCAAATAAAAATAATAACATTTTCACTCACACATAAACATTTAAACTTCAAAATTTCATCATATCTTTTCTCCCAAATTCTGTAGGCCTAGTACGAGCGCTATTTTATGGTCACGATATCGGTTAGAATGAGATGATAGTATAAGATACTATGTAAGTGCGAAAGAGATGACTGTTTTATAACACGCTCGTTAAGTTAAACGGGTGCTCGTTCTAGCTTTTCTGCTGTGAAATTTCCTACTTGTATGTTTTTGATGCTCATACAAAGAACATTACAAGGTGTTTAAGATTCGTCCTATAAGTACAATGTATTAAAGCTATATGTTGTGAAAATAAAGTCTAACAGAAGTTTCAATGATAAAAAGTGTTTTGCACCAAAAAATGGTAGCACTTTGTAAAATAAATAGAAAAATTTATAAGCTTTAAAAGTCCTATTTTATTTTAGGTTTCAAATATTTAATTTGTATATACTATTTATTATATTTGGATACTCTCATAATATTATTAAGTACCGTCCTAAGTATTTTTTTATTTCGCATAAAAAAGACATGAAATTGTAATTTAGTGTTAAGGCTCATTTATTCTCAAGTCATTATATTATGTTGTATAGTTGAAATTAGCTTTTAAGTCATAAATTGTAAGTTGTATTTTAAGAAGACCAAAATTGTCGCTGATTCTTTTAGCCAATGTAGACTCAAAGTTGTATAAAAACCATTCCATGATTTAAATACTATACTTTCTTTAAAAATCAATCTACCACATTATTCATCAGCCTACCAAAATGATGGACTATGTTTGCTCTCTTATGTCCATTCTAATGAACAAAGTGTAATAGAATAACAAAATATCTTGCATTGGTGGTGCTCTAACATTAAGAATTTGATAAAATGCGTATGGTGTATTAATAAATATATAATTGGTTATTATTTCTTATCACAAGTCATTAATGTACACTCCAAATTTATCTCTGTGCTATGTCTGTAGAAGTTCATTTAATTATTTATTAATTGATTGTACACATAAAACTTTCTTATTCGACCAAAGTTTAATAGTTTGTTCCTACAACCTGTAGAGGCAAAATAGTTGCAATTGCAACCATGATTTAAACCTTATCTACCTTCAAATAGTGGTCAAATGCAATCAATTTTAATTTTGTCTACTGTTGAAAGGATTTTATCACCCATAAAAGTCAACCGCCCTTAAAATACTGTTTCCACCATATCAAAATGAAAGACTTTTCTATCAAATGTCTTGTATTTCCTTGTCTACAGTACGATTTGAAATATTTGTACCGTGATTTGTATCAAAATAAAATAAATGTATATTTCTAATGTGTTGTGTATTATTTCAACTTTGTACATAGCTGTGTAGTGTCGATTTAGAATAGCATTACCCCATTTCTTCCGATGGGTGTACGTAAGAGGCGACTAACGGTATTGGGGTTTTTAAGGGATTTTTGGACGATGCTGTTGGAGACCCATCACCAACAACCTTTATTTTTACCATCTTTTCCCCACTCACATTTCCAAAAGTGGCTGAGGAATTTCTGATTCCTTAACTCTGGCTACCCCATCTAGGGATTGAAAGCCGTGACTATATGTGTGTATGTATGTATGTAAATTAGGTAACAAATCATATATTTCATTTAGAAGCCTTATATTTATCTACATCTACACTAATATTATAAAGAGGAAAACTTTGTTTGTTTGGTTGTAATGAATAGACTCAAAAACTACTTGACCGATTTTTAAAATTCTTTCACCATTCGAAAGCTACATTATCCACGAGTAACATAAACTATATTTTATTTTGAAAAAAATAGGATTCCGTAAGATATTTGGATTTTTCGGACACAAACTGAAAAAAAAAAACAACCAAAGAAGTTACTTATTTTGCGTACGCTGCCTAAACTACAAAAGATAGAACCATAAAATGTTATAATTAATTTTAGATCTTATAAATATCTACAAAAAAGTCCGTGACACACTATACCTATCTATGTCGAGTGAGGCACAATAACCACATAATATATATAAAGGAAAGTCGTGTCAGTTACACTATTTATAACTCGAGAACAGATGGACGCGATCTGGCGGACCACTAGTTGCATGTATACAGCCATTTCACCTAACTGATGCGTATGTATTTCAGTACTTTAACTCATTATTTCGATTAGCGAATAGAATAAAACTCAAGAATAGAAGAGAATAAACATTTATTTGCCAGATTAAGAGAGAGTAAATAAAGATATCAACAGTTATAAAATTGTCCTTGCTTATTGTATTTCTCATTTCGGACCCCCGCCTTTATGAGATCGATTCCTATCTGGTCTAGCAACGCTTCACGAAGCCGTCTTCTTCTAACATTACCATCCGCATTGGCTCTATATATCTGTTTCGCTACTGAATTTTCTTCCATCCTAATGTGCCCGAACCATCTTAACGTTCCTTTTTCTATCTTGCATACTACGGCATCTTCATCTTTCGAAAGATTTAACATACATACATATGCTCACGACTATAAATCCTTAGAACGTGCAGGCAGAGTTAAGGAATCAGAAACTCATCAGCCACTTTTGGAAGTTAAGTGGGGAAGAGATCGTAAAATAAAGGTTGTTGGTGATGGGTCTCCAACTGCATCGATTAAAAATCACTTTAAAAGCCGCATGACCCTCGCTTCTTAAGTACAACCACGGAAAGAAGTGGGGCAGTGATCTAAGTCGACACTTCACATCAGGGGCTGGAAACTTCCCTACATCCTCACTTTGTGGTTTTTAACAGCGCAATCTATAAACCTTCCAATACTCAATTCAGAAATCGGTTGTAAGAACCTCACCATACTTTCTCAGTTTGATTTAGGCAGCGACACTTTTTATGTATTAATTATTTTGAAAATTACAACATTTTCATAGGCAAAGTTGTTTAGTTTGATGTCTTTTACCAATTTAAAATAAAAAAAAATACCCTTAGTGTATTTTGTGTATCCGATGTTCATTACAATCAATTACAAAAAGAGGAAGTCAGAGTTTTAGAATTGAAATATTTTTCAGACATTTTTCAGGAAGTAGATTGTGGAAAAGATAGTAATACTAATATTTCGAAGTGATGTTTCTTAACTTAACTCCTCAGAAGGTCACTGTCAAAAAGTTTAAATTAGCATTTTTGCTAAAATAATTCATCGATCTCGGCTGTTACAATACAGCAGGCAAAACAAGTCATTATAACGATCATAAATGTAGTTTTAAGTGTCGGAACGGAGGCGCCCGGGCGCCTCTCAATTGTTGAAGGGTTAAGTTATTGTTATCCCACCTTATAAAATTTAAGTTAAAAGATATGTAAAAAAAGTTGTTAGAAGTATTGTTATATTTAATTGCTACATTATTCTTTTTATTGTATTAATAAAGTTATATCCTCAGCACGTGGACTGGCTCCCCGGCGTTCCCTCCCAGGAGCTCGCTCACTACGGCGGCGCGGTCTCGCTCGCGGACTACTGTCCGTACCTGCAGCAGTTCACGTGGCGGCTGCGCGGCACGCTGGTGCGCGGCTCGCAGTGCACCGTCACCGACAACACGCCCAGTATGTATATTATATACCTACATAATACATATATACATGTTATCGTTCCCATTTGTTCCTCACTATAAAGGTTGTCTGGAAGAAATCGCGATAAGGCAATAAGTCTGCCTTTGCGTACATTGACTGTTTATACCTATTTTGTAAAGTAATGTTTGTGTGTTGTGTTTTTGTATGCAATAAAGTGTTTAAATAAATAAATAAATGAAACATTTTACATACACATACTCAGATATATCATGTGGCCTAGTGGATAGGTGACTAGCTTCTCGGTTGCGGGTTCGATCCCCGCTGGAGATAACATTTACGTGATGTGCATAAATGATTGTTAGTCTTGGATGTTATTTATACGAATATTAAAAATATTCAATATAATATCGTTGAGATAGTAACCCATAACACAAGTTCTACTTAGTTTGGGGCTAACTTGATCTGTGTATAATATCTCCGTATATGTATATAAAAAAACTTCGAATCACAATAATCCTATTAATATTATAAATGTGAAAGTTTAGATGTTTGTCTGTTTGAGACGAAAAGGCTCCTCAAGTAAACAATATTTGAGAATGAAATTTGCCAGAATGCTAGATAATGATCCAAATTAACAAACGGGATACTTTTTATCCCCAAAAAATGACCAATAAAACATTCACGCCTGATTGAACTAAGAGTAAGGGACAAAATGCCTTTAGTTTTGTTGTAAGCAAATTTGACAGTGCGAAGTCTGTCGGGTCAGCTAGTACTTACATATATAAAATTCATACATAAACTCAGTCGATTTAAGATGTCGAAATAAATATACGAAAAGATTGATGAATGTAGACTAAGCTAGAGATGTTTGTCAGGATCGTACAAAGTGGCGATCGATATTCTAACTACCCCAATGTATATTATATAGTACATACATACATATACTAAGACATGTCTCTTATTTCGGAACACAATAATATATTGTATAAAATATAATATAAAACTATAAGTATAAAAAAATATTATGAACATATTAGTATATAAAAAATTACCAACATATATTTACTTGAGAGCATAGTTTTTGACAAATTTATTTGTCATAATTAAATTGGCATTGATAGTTGATTATTTAATTTAGAAATGTAAATATTGGGCTAGAGTTTAAGTAGTTAAGTAAATCTAAGTAATAATTAGATTAGCCAGACCTTTGGAATTAGATTTTCAGCCACTTTCGGAAGTTAATAAGATGTCAAAAGCAAGGTGGAAAATAAATAAAAATACATATACACAGCATTTATTTCTGTGTTTGTAGATTGTAATTATGTACTTAAAGCTATAAATTCCTTTACCTAAATAACTATTGTATTTGATATTCCAGAGGAGGATGTAAATTTCGCACTAGAACAGTACGGCAACCATTCCAAGTGTTTCGATCACAGCGACAAAGTGTGGGAGCAAACCTCGTGTCGACAGGTTGGT
The DNA here is from genome assembly GCA_963576735.1 of Bedellia somnulentella. Taxonomy (NCBI): domain Eukaryota; kingdom Metazoa; phylum Arthropoda; class Insecta; order Lepidoptera; family Bedelliidae; genus Bedellia; species Bedellia somnulentella. Next base: position 193,849 of record OY755198.1, read on the forward strand.
ATCAAACGTTGTACCTATTCAGTTTGAATTGTACTACACATACATACATTATACGTGTATAAACAGATAACTTGCGAACATATCATTTCAAAAACATTTGATTGTAGCCCAAACACAGACATAATGGTAGATAATTATTTACTTGTATTATTACCAATACATACAAACATATTCTCAAGGCTATAAATCCCTAGAAGGGGTAGGCAGAGCTAAAGAATTGGAAATTCCAAAGCCACTTTTGAAAAGTTTAGTGGGGAAAAGATGGTCACCTACCGCATCGCCAAAAATTCCCTTAATAGCCCCAATACCGTTAGTCGCCTCTTACGTACACCCATCGGAAGAAATGGGGTAGTACTATTCAATGTACAACATGCATAAGTGTAATTGAATAATTGAATTGTGTAAATTCCTTATGTACACATTTTATGTGAATAATATTTTAGTGCGATTGAAACACTCGACAGTTATGACGTTTTTCACACATACTACATCAAGGTGTGTGTCATACATGTTGGTCCTTCGAGTCGGAACAGTTGAATGGGTGTGGGTGATGGATATAAATATAGAATACAGTAATATTCATTGTTTTATACTTTGTACATAAATATACTGTCTGTATTAATATTAATATAACATGATATTACCAGGTTCGCGAATGGCAGCACTGGGGCTCCGGCTGCTACAAATATAAATGTGAAAACGGTCGCCTGCATATAATTGTGAGTATACTGTCGGCTTGGAATAGCACGACTCTGATTTAATTTTAATACATTTAATTGTTTTTTTTTACATATATATGTGTTGCTGAGTTTCTTACGGGTTCTTCTCGCAACAATACACTTTCCGAATCCGAAGTAGAGTCAGTAGAGTAAGATTCATCAGCCACTTTTGGAAGTTAAGTGGGGAAGAGATCGTAAAATAAAGGTTGTTGGTGAAAAGCTTGTTGGTATCCAACTGCATCGACCAAAAATCACTTTAAGAGCCACAACCACAATACCCTCGCTTCTTAAGTAAATCCACGGAAAAAGTAGTGGGGCAGCGATCTAAGTCGAAACTACACATCCAATAGCTAAATAAAATGTTGGAAAAGCGTCAAAAAAATCATGCCGCGATAAATGTCGATTTTAATTTGTTTTTTTTTTAAAAAGATTGGTTCCTGCTGGCCCTGTGGACTGTGCGGCTTCACCATGACCTTGTGTTTGGGGCAGATGAGGGCCGCCCTAGCGGGGAAAGGAGTGTACCTAAGCTAAATCGGACAGAATCGAGTTTAAATGAAATTGACATTGTTTATATAGACTAACAAAAACATTTCGATACTGCGATGTAGAAAAGTAAACCAGCGCGATCTATTGGCAACATCGAGTAACAGAAACTGCATACATAGGGAACAATGTATCATCTTACACAGGTAGATGGTAAAACGTATACGAACACGCACGCGGGACAGGTGCTGCAGTATTTTGTTTCAAACAGTCATAGTTTTGCTTTAAAACCTTCAAAAAGAGCTAACTATAGTGTATTCATCGAAACAAGTTAATATAGCGCCGTCTCATCCGTGAATCTGTATACACATGTGTACGGTTCAGTAGAACCGACATTGCATTGTCAGCAGTTTTACAATTAAATGTGTGTTTTATGTAAATTACGCCAATAATATCAGTTTGCGTTAAGACAGCAACCCGCGCACTCTCATTTATCATTTATCATACTAGCATAAGCAGAGTAACTAAATATACGTAATTATCATAGCAAGAATTCTATCATTTATTAGCATTAATTAAGTGTAAGGTTCTACACCCTACATTTATTGGTCCTTCGCTTGGACCTTTCGCGAGTGAACAATTCGTGTGAGGTTTGAACTATCAGTGCCTATTGGAACATTTTTATAATTGAAGAAAAATTCGTGTACTGGTGTGAGCAGCAGCAGTATAAGTTTATCAGCATTCAGCATTCACCAGCAGAGTTCAAGTAAGATCGTTTTAATTATTCAAATTATAGCAGCAGTCATCATGTCGGTCGAAGACCTACTTATCAATCAAAGGGAAATTGCAGCAGCTGTAGACAAAATGGCAATAAACTATCGTAAGGATGGTTCCGAGCGAAAAACTATTGACTATTATAAAAGAAAGTTCAGGTTATTAGAGCAATATTGGGAAAGTTACACGAGTACTCATCTCGAGTTAGAGGGTATCGATCGTAATTTATCTTATTTTTCTAATGCTGAGTATGAAACAGCGTTTGAAAAATATTCAGCATTCAAATCATTGTTGGAGCAGCATTATCAGAATCTTTTGGAACGACTTCCAAAAGAGTTAGCAGAGCCGGCAGCAGTAGCAGAAATGGCAGGACCTTCGGGTGAGCCATCGAAAACAAAAAGAACCACAGAACAGAAGGGTTTCGAACGTGATTCGAGCTCTTTACAAGAGCAACTTAATCAAGATTTATCAAAGCAACAGCAACAGGAGCAACCAGGGCGATCAGGTACTGCCTCCTATCATCATCAGTCCAGAGGAACCTTTAGCAACAGCGACGAGCTTCTTCGCAAGCAAGCAACCAATTTTAAAGCTTTTCAAAGAACAGTAACTAGCAACCAATTTTAAAGCTTTTCAAAGAACAGTAACTAGCATTGACCTAAATTTAATAACAGAGAAATGGGAATTGGAGGACACTCTTCAAAGTCTTAAAGCTAGATGGGCGGAAATCGACTCCCTTCACTGGGCAATCGATAACTGTTTAGATGAGGAGGATTTAGTTTACGAACAGGTGTTTAGCAAGCATGAAAAAACTTTTAATTTAATTAAAAAGCAAATAAACTCCAAATTATGGTCCGCATTAAATCAGGAAAAAACAATGCCACATTTAGAAATACCAATTTTTTCAGGTGTTTTTAGTCATTGGACTTCTTTTAAAGATCTTTTTTACGAAATGATACATAAGAATGTTTCGCTACCCAATTCTGTTAAATTACAATTTTTAAAAACTAAAGTATCTGGGGAGGCTGAAAAGCTTATTCAGCACCTACTTATTAATTCAGAAAATTATGAGCAATGTTGGGAGATACTCAATAATAGATATAATAATCAAAGAAAAATGTTTACATCATACTCTAATATAATAACTGGGTTTGTTCCGATGCAATCTCAATCACTAGGTGCTATAAAAAAGATGCATGATAATATTTTAGAGAGTTTGCATGGTATTAAAAATTTAGGTATCGATATAAGCTCGTGGGACCCGTTAATTGTACATATTATGTCCCAAAAATTAGATTCAATAACATACAGCAATTATATGGAATCATTAAATAACTGTCGGGAATTGCCGTCTTTAAAGGATTTTTTAAACTTTTTAGAAAGTAAATTTATAACCTTAGAGTCTTCAAAAAGGAAACCGGAAAATTCCTCGAATAATGTTCAACATACAAAATCGAATCAGCCAGCAATTTCGCAATACAGTAAAAAACAATATTATAATTATTTCAACGGTTCAAATGCATCAAAACAGCCGCCGCCGGCTAAACCGTTACAAGTTTCTGGCGTCAAATGTCAATGTTGCAATCAAGAACATCGTATTTACTTTTGCAAAAAATTCCATGAATTATCACCCGATATGAAGTTACATACAGTAACAAAATCGCAACTTTGCATTAATTGCCTTTTCGATCATAAAGGTAACAAGTGCATCTCAGCAAAAAGGTGCCGTATTTGTTCTGGCGAACATAACACCGTTTTGCACGAGGCCTGCATAAAACCGATGAGTTTACCTAACGGAGCAAGCAGGGCTACTAAGGAATCCGAAAAAGTTTCGGGTCGCTCACACGTGTCAATGAAAATCGTTTCGGAAATATTATTAGCAACAGCCCAAGTATATGTATCCAAATCAGACGGGTCACAAATTGTTTTACGAGCCCTTATAGATCAGGGTTCCCAGATTTCTCTCATAACCGAGCACGCAGCTCAGCAACTAGGTTTAAAGAGGCGAATGTGTAAGGGTAGCATTTATGGAGTAGGAGAAAAAGAAAGTAGTTGTAAGGGTATCATTAGTATTTTATGTTCTTCAATTTATAATAATTTTAGTTTTAATACTGACGTAATCATAATGAAAAATTTAATTAAGAACTTACCGAATGAGTCGTTTAGTAAACCATCATGGGATTATATCAGGAATATCCCATTAGCAGATCCACAGTTTTACGAAAGTAAACGTATAGATATTTTGTTTGGGGCAGATGTTTATGCAAAAATCATGTTAGGAGACATTATTAGGGGTGAAAAGGAATCACAGCCGTTGGCGCAGCATACATATCTCGGCTGGATATTGTGTGGAAACGTTATCAAATCATTTCATTGTAATGTTATCATAAACAACATGGATGATATCAAGCAGTTTTGGGAAATAGAAGATATTTCGGAGCAATCGAGTATGTCAGTAGAAGATGAAGAGTGCCTTTTATTTTACCAAAATACTACTCAGCGGTTAAGTGACGGTCGTTATTGTGTTAGAATTCCATTTATCGAAAATTATCAGAAAAAATTGGGCTCATCAAAGGAAAAGGCCATAGCACAGTTTCGGAATTTAGAACATAAATTTTCAAAAAACGATAACTATGCCCGTAGTTACAAAGAATTTATCAACGAATATCGTGATTTAGGACACATGAAACCTTGTGTCAGCAGTTGTTCTGAATATTATTTACCGCATCACGCCGTCCAGCGATTAGAATCATCAACTACCAAATTAAGAGTAGTGTTCAACGCTTCAGCGAAAACGACTACAGGGTTAAGTTTAAATGACGTCATGAAACGCGGCCCTAATCTCCAAAAAGATTTACAAACTCTTATTTTAAACTGGAGACAATATCGATATGTGTTTTCAGCTGATGCCATAAAAATGTATCGGCAAATTTTATTACATGAAGATGATCAAAATTACCAAAAAATCGTATGGAGAGACTCAATTCAGCAAAAAATACAATCATACCAACTCACAACCATTACATATGGAACTAAATCTGCACCATTTTTAGCAATGAGAACTCTTAATCAATTAGCATTAGATGAACAAGCTAACTTTCCAAAAGCAGCAAATGTGTTGAGTAAGCATTTTTATATGGATGACCTGGTTTCGGGGGTAAATAGTATAGAAGAAGGGAGGTTATTAGTGTTAGAATTAAATCAATTATTAAAATCAGGTGGTTTTACGTTACGGAAATGGTCGTCAAATGAATCAAAGATATTAGAATGTTTAGATGAGGAATGCCAGGTGGAACAGAGCATACTTAATTTTAAAACTGAGAATAATAATACAAAAATGTTAGGTTTAAGCTGGGATTCATCTCAAGATATATTTACATTTAGCTATCAGCCCCCACACAAGCAAATAAATATTACAAAAAGAATGTTGTTAGCAGAAATATCGCGGATATTTGATCCTTTGGGTTGGTTAGCTCCCGTCACCACCAAACTAAAGCTTCTCTTCCAGTCTATTTGGTCATTAAAAATAGATTGGGATGATTTTTTACCCAATCAGCTTAATCAAGAGTGGATCAAGTTACAAAATGATTTAATTAACATAAATAATTGCACAGTACCAAGATGGATACAGAGCAGAGAGATAGATAATATTCAATTACATGGGTACTGTGATGCGTCGACGAAAGCATATGCATGTGTAATTTATGCAAAAATAAATTGTAAGATAACTTTAATAGCATCCAAAACTAGATTAGTACCAAGAAGTAAAGATATATCTTTGCCAAAGTTAGAGCTGAGTTCCGCACTTCTTTTAGCAAACCTCATGTCGAAAGTAACTAAATGTTATGAGGAGCACAAATTGCAAATATACGGATGGACAGATTCCATGGTGACATTGGGTTGGTTACAGGGTGATCCGTCACGATGGAAAACATTCGTCGCGAATAGAGTCAATAAAATAGCAAAGGTCATCTCACCACAAGAGTGGCGTTATATTAAATCAAATGATAATCCCGCGGACTGCGCGAGTCGGGGAATTACAGCATCAGCATTATTAGAGCATCCTTTGTGGTGGCAAGGACCCCCACAACTAATTTCATTTGAGTCTAGTAAAGAAAATAATTCAAAATTTGAGACAAATCTTGAAATAAAACAATTAACCGGTGTTATACAGTCTAATTTGGAAAATTCAGTAATTGATAACCTTTTAGAACGTTTTAGTTCATTACCAAAAATTATCCGCATTTTGGGATGGGTTTTGCGACCTTTAAAACATAAAGGTGTAAAACGGAACTATCTCACCGTAAACGAATTGAAACAAGCTAGGCTTATTATCATTCGTAATGTACAAAGACAACACTTTGCAAGCGATATTGACGCGTTACATAAAGATAATAAGGTTCATAATAAGAGTCATTTACTAAATTTAAATCCGTTTATCGATGAGCAGCAAATAATTAGGGTTCGCGGGAGATTGGAAAAAACCATTTTAAACATAGAAATGAAGCATCCCATAATTTTGCCTTATGAAAGTCGTTTAACTAAACTTCTTATTTGGGAAGCTCATCAGAGTACATTTCATGGAGGAGCTAGACTAACGTTATCATTTTTACGACAAAGGTATTGGGTAATAAGTGGAAACAGAGCAGTGAAGAAGGAAATAAGGAATTGCATTATTTGTAGGAAAAATGCTCCAATCATACAAAAACAATTAATGGGAGATTTACCAGAAGCAAGGGTAAACCCTGCTCCACCTTTTTATCATACTGGATTGGATTATACAGGTTTTGTAGACATAAAAGCAAATAAAGGGCGGGGAATTAAAACTACGAAAGGATATGTAGTGGTTTTCATTTGTATGGTTACAAAGGCTATACATTTAGAATTGGCCTCTGATCTTAGTAGCTCAGCATTTCTAGCAGCACTTAAGCGTATGAGTGCAAGAAGGGGTAAGCCAGCGCACCTGTATAGTGACAATGGGACCAACTTTATTGGAGCAGATCGCCTCATTAGAGAAGAGTTAGAAGATCTCCAGCGGATGTATGGTGCTGAGTTTCATCAGGAAATAGCAGAAATGATGATTATATGGCATTTTAACGCGCCCAGCTGGGCCAGTGCCGGAGGATTGTGGGAACGTGCCGTCCGGACAGTAAAGCATCACATAAAACGTGTGATTGGTCAGCAAAAATTAACTTTTGAGGAGTACTCAACTCTTTTAGCTCAAATAGAGGGTTGTTTAAACTCTAGACCTCTTTGCGCAATCACGGAAGATAAGGATGATTTAGATTTCTTAACACCAGCACATTTTTTAACAGGTCGAACTGGATTAACTGTAATAGAAACGGAGCATGATGCCCGTACCAGGTGGCATCTAGTTGGAAAAATTACCCAAGAAATATGGAAAAGATGGAAATCCGAATATTTAACTCAGTTAACTGTTCGTAGCAAATGGTTAAAAAGACATCAGAATTTAGCAATAGGAGATTTAGTTACTATACATGACGATAACATGCCACCTGGAAAGTGGCTGATGGGTAGAGTGGTAGAAGTCCACCCTGGGCAAGATAAGTTAGTTCGTGTAGTATCCCTAAAGACAAAAAATGGATATTTAAAAAGGCCTGTCAGCAAATTATCTTTCTTACCGTTGCCAAGTAATTCGAAAACGCAAACACAATTTACAGATAAACAAACGCAGCCAAAAGTCTACATGTCGAAAAGTAAAGGTTTAAGTTTTATACATACATACATACATATTCTCACGCCGTTAGTTCCCATTGGGTAGGCAGAGACTATCGATCGCCACTTTGTACGATCCTGGCAAACCTCTCTGGCTTCGTTTACATCCATCAATCTTTTCATACATGCTCTTTTATTCTTCATACTGCGGACACCTGCCTTTTTGAGCACATGTTCTATTTGATCCAAATGTGTCCTCCGAGGTCGTCCTCTACTAACATTACCTTCCACATTGGCTCTATATATCTCTTTCACCAATTTACTGTCATCCATCCTCTCTATGTGCCCAAACCATCTCAACATTCCTTTTTCTATCTTTCTTACAATATCATCTTTTACACCACACCTTTCACGAATCACATCATTCCTCACACGATCACATAACCTTACATTACACACTTTTCTGAGGGATCTCATTTCTACTGCATTCACTCTACTTTCATGCTTCTTCTGCCACACCCAACATTCACTGCCATACATAAGCGTAGGAACGAGGACAGCATCATGCACAGCCATTCGGGCCTTTGCAGACACCGACTGACTAGACATAAGACTATCCAGTGCTCCATTTACCGCATTACCCTTTTTCACTCTTCTCTCGATATCTTCATCACACTTTCCATCCCTAGTAAACAAACTTCCCAAATATACAAACTCTTTCACTTGTTCCACTTTCTTACCATTAATCTCAATCACGCATTCGGTCATATTCACCTCTCTCTCAAAAACCATAGTTTTTGTTTTATCCACATTCACCCTCATTCCCTTTTTCTCAAAAGACGCACATGCAATATTCATCATCTCTTGCAGCTCTTCCACCGATGATGCAAGTAGCACTTGATCGTCGGCATATAAGAGGCATTTAATGATGAATCCACCCATTCTCAATCCATAATCACTTTCACGCAACTCTGTTAAACAGTCATCCATGAACAAATTGAAGAGCCACGGGGAAGCTACACAACCCTGTCGGACACCCCGAGAGATCCCGAACCAGTCAGTATTTTCCCCATTTACTCTCACACATGCACTGGAATCCTCATAGAGTGATACCAGTGTACCAGTTTAAGTTTTATATCTATGGCAATTTCATTATTTTTATTTTTATCCCTAATGGCTCCGTCACAGTGCGCTATCAATATTACTCAATTTGATAAAGAAAAAGCATTATATTTTGATCAAATTCCTAGTGTTGTTAATATTGTAAGAGATGAATGGAAATTAATAGTGTATTATAATACGGAACCCTATTGGCAAGGTATAAGAACACTTAGCAAATACACTCGCTACTTAAGCAGTAAATGTGTGAGTGTCAATACGACTCAACCATTATATTGTGACGTTTTGTTATCGCAACTTAATCACGGGTTCGAAGAACTGGCGTATTATAATCAGGTTTTGCTAGGTAAGCGTATTGTTTCTTACTCTAAACAGCGTCGACGACGCGGACTTATCAATGGGGTAGGTTACGTTGCTAATTCATTGTTTGGTATTTTAGATGAACGGTTTGCAGAACAGTATAGCAGAGATATTAAATTAATTAGATTTAATGAGAAAAATTTAGAAAAAATGATTAAAAATCAAACATTAATTGTTGAAGCAGAATACAATGTTTTAGATAGGTTAAAAAATACGGTTGAAAGGCAACAAAAGTATGTGAATGAAAAATTGGTGCAAATGAGCAAAGGCATGTTTGAGTTAAAAAAAGAAATCTTAAGTTTAGAAAATAATTATGAGTTTTCTATTTTATCAATTATAGCAAGTAATCTTTTGTCTGATATAAAAGGAGTTCAGAACTTTTTATTAGATATTGTAACTAATATTAATCACGGGATTTTTAATATACATTTAATCACTCCTACCCAATTAGCAAGAGAATTAAGCATTATTTCAGGTTATCTCCCGCCAGACCTAACATTACCCATTCAAAATATTAACGAAAATCTCAGGAAAATTTATCAACTTTTAAGTATCAAGGCGAGAATGACCGACAGTTATATGATATTTGAAATTAAAGTACCTTTGTTAAGTAGAGACGAGTTCGATTTATTTAAGCTAATACCGATATCTAAAAACAGGGTAGGTTACCAAATGGTTAGTATAGAACCTATATCAGCGTATGTAGCATTTAATTTGAAAGGGGATAGCTATATACCGTTTTCAGAGATAGATATTCGTGCTTGTACCCATATTCAGAACGTGTTGGTTTGTCGATTGAACACGCCCATTTATCAGCTAGAAACAGACGAGAGTTTATGTCAAAAGGACGAAAAAGGATCATGTATGGCTAGCATTACTGTATGTAGAAATCAATGGGAACTATTATCTAAAAGCAACCATTATTATTTTCACTGCTGCGATGAATGTCCAGTTAAAATTATATGTGTGAATGAAATTACAACAAGGCGCCTAAAAAATTCTGGAGTGATAAGTATACCTTCCGAATGTTTGATCAAAGCCGAAAAGTTTACCATTTATCCACACAAATTGGAACAATCAAAGTTGGAAACATCAGCAAGGATCATTGTTCCGATATTTCACGAGTTAAATAATATAATTAACATCACTATTCCGGAAATTAAAGAGACAGCAGAAATGGACAGAAAAATGCAAACAGAACTAGAAATCATAAAGTCAAACATAACTGTTCTAAAGAAAACAGAAGTATTAGCAAATGCTGTAACTTCGAACGACATCCATCACTTTACTGTCATATACATCATGGTAGTAGCAATGGTCAGCATCGCAGGGGTAGCCGCGTGGCGCCACTGCCGCCGCAGCGGCCGCCGAGGGGCGGTCCAATCAGCCACGGCCTCCACCTCCATACACATTCCCGTCAGCGAAAATACAACGAGTAACAGACCATTACCACTGGCCCCTCTTCAGTCCATCATTACAGAAACGGCTAGTGGTGATAAAAGTGACGTTAATAACATTAGTGAAAGTGTTCGGTGCGATCAAAAACGTAGTCAAGTGATGTATTCGAAAATAAAATCCAATAAGACAATGGAGAGGAGTACTTCTCCATTTCCAAAACAGAAAAGTGAATTGCATAGAATTAATGATTTTAGTGGTTAAATATTTTTTGATGATTCAGTACTATAATTTTAATAAAAAGCAAGCTTAGGTTATTTTACTAACATATCGATTGTATGCTTCATCCATGTATCATTCCATCATTACTAACCATACGATAGTATTATAGATTTTTTTATAAATTCCCCCGGGAGTATGTACGGTTCAGTAGAACCGACATTGCATTGTCAGCAGTTTTACAATTAAATGTGTGTTTTATGTAAATTACGCCAATAATATCAGTTTGCGTTAAGACAGCAACCCGCGCACTCTCATTTATCATTTATCATACTAGCATAAGCAGAGTAACTAAATATACGTAATTATCATAGCAAGAATTCTATCATTTATTAGCATTAATTAAGTGTAAGGTTCTACACCCTACAACATGAAAAATACAGCTACTCATGCACAAGGCTCGTTCGGTACTGCTTAGTGGTACGCCCGAGTGACAATATAATAGAGTGGCGAGCGGCACTTGTTTTGTTATCATCAACCGATGACGGGCCATCCGCTTGCTCCCTTGTAACCTGTTTAGGTTGCCACACAGGTGGGCGGCAAGACGTACACGTGCATGCACGCCGGACAAGTGCTCCAGATCCGCGTGCTGGCGGGCGGCTGGCTGCACCGCGGCGGCGTGCGCTGCGCCCCGTGCCCCGCCGTGTGCGGCGCCCAGTTTAGCGTGAGTTTGTATACTGTGCTACTACACTACACACTAGCGTACTAGCGTGCGCTGCGCCCCGTGCCCCGCAGTGTGCGGCGCCACGTTTAGCGTGAGTTTGTATACTGTGCTACTACACTACACACTAGCGTACTAGCGTGCGCTGCGCCCCGTGCCCCGCAGTGTGCGGCGCCACGTTTAGCGTGAGTTTGTATACTGTGCTACTACACTACACACTAGCGTACTAGCGTGCGCTGCGCCCCGTGCCCCGCAGTGTGCGGCGCCCAGTTTAGCGTGAGTTTGTATACTGTGCTACTACACTACACACTAGCGTACTAGCGTGCGCTGCGCCCCGTGCCCCGCCGTGTGCGGCGCCCAGTTTAGCGTGAGTTTGTATACTGTGCTACTACACTACACACTAGCGTACTAGCGTGCGCTGCGCCCCGTGCCCCGCAGTGTGCGGCGCGCAGTTTAGCGTGAGTTTGTATACTGTGCTACTACACTACACACTAGCGTACTAGCGTGCGCTGCGCCCCGTGCCCCGCAGTGTGCGGCGCCCAGTTTAGCGTGAGTTTGTATACTGTGCTACTACACTACACACTAGCGTACTAGCGTGCGCTGCGCCCCGTGCCCCGCCGTGTGCGGCGCCCAGTTTAGCGTGAGTTTGTATACTGTGCTACTACACTACACACTAGCGTACTAGCGTGCGCTGCGCCCCGTGCCCCGCAGTGTGCGGCGCGCAGTTTAGCGTGAGTTTGTATACTGTGCTACTACACTACACACTAGCGTACTAGCGTGCGCTGCGCCCCGTGCCCCGCAGTGTGCGGCGCCCAGTTTAGCGTGAGTTTGTATACTGTGCTACTACACTACACACTAGCGTACTAGCGTGCGCTGCGCCCCGTGCCCCGCAGTGTGCGGCGCCCAGTTTAGCGTGAGTTTGTATACTGTGCTACTACACTACACACTAGCGTACTAGCGTGCGCTGCGCCCCGTGCCCCGCAGTGTGCGGCGCGCAGTTTAGCGTGAGTTTGTATACTGTGCTACTACACTACACACTAGCGTACTAGCGTGCGCTGCGCCCCGTGCCCCGCAGTGTGCGGCGCGCAGTTTAGCGTGAGTTTGTATACTGTGCTACTACACTACACACTAGCGTACTAGCGTGCGCTGCGCCCCGTGCCCCGCAGTGTGCGGCGCGCAGTTTAGCGTGAGTTTGTATACTGTGCTACTACACTACACACTAGCGTACTAGCGTGCGCTGCGCCCCGTGCCCCGCCGTGTGCGGCGCCCAGTTTAGCGTGAGTTTGTATACTGTGCTACTACACTACACACTAGCGTACTAGCGTGCGCTGCGCCCCGTGCCCCGCAGTGTGCGGCGCGCAGTTTAGCGTGAGTTTGTATACTGTGCTACTACACTACACACTAGCGTACTAGCGTGCGCTGCGCCCCGTGCCCCGCAGTGTGCGGCGCCCAGTTTAGCGTGAGTTTGTATACTGTGCTACTACACTACACACTAGCGTACTAGCGTGCGCTGCGCCCCGTGCCCCGCCGTGTGCGGCGCCCAGTTTAGCGTGAGTTTGTATACTGTGCTACTACACTACACACTAGCGTACTAGCGTGCGCTGCGCCCCGTGCCCCGCAGTGTGCGGCGCGCAGTTTAGCGTGAGTTTGTATACTGTGCTACTACACTACACACTAGCGTACTAGCGTGCGCTGCGCCCCGTGCCCCGCCGTGTGCGGCGCCCAGTTTAGCGTGAGTTTGTATACTGTGCTACTACACTACACACTAGCGTACTAGCGTGCGCTGCGCCCCGTGCCCCGCAGTGTGCGGCGCGCAGTTTAGCGTGAGTTTGTATACTGTGCTACTACACTACACACTAGCGTACTAGCGTGCGCTGCGCCCCGTGCCCCGCAGTGTGCGGCGCCCAGTTTAGCGTGAGTTTGTATACTGTGCTACTACACTACACACTAGCGTACTAGCGTGCGCTGCGCCCCGTGCCCCGCCGTGTGCGGCGCCCAGTTTAGCGTGAGTTTGTATACTGTGCTACTACACTACACACTAGCGTACTAGCGTGCGCTGCGCCCCGTGCCCCGCAGTGTGCGGCGCGCAGTTTAGCGTGAGTTTGTATACTGTGCTACTACACTACACACTAGCGTACTAGCGTGCGCTGCGCCCCGTGCCCCGCAGTGTGCGGCGCCCAGTTTAGCGTGAGTTTGTATACTGTGCTACTACACTACACACTAGCGTACTAGCGTGCGCTGCGCCCCGTGCCCCGCAGTGTGCGGCGCCCAGTTTAGCGTGAGTTTGTATACTGTGCTACTACACTACACACTAGCGTACTAGCGTGCGCTGCGCCCCGTGCCCCGCAGTGTGCGGCGCGCAGTTTAGCGTGAGTTTGTATACTGTGCTACTACACTACACACTAGCGTACTAGCGTGCGCTGCGCCCCGTGCCCCGCAGTGTGCGGCGCGCAGTTTAGCGTGAGTTTGTATACTGTGCTACTACACTACACACTAGCGTACTAGCGTGCGCTGCGCCCCGTGCCCCGCAGTGTGCGGCGCGCAGTTTAGCGTGAGTTTGTATACTGTGCTACTACACTACACACTAGCGTACTAGCGTGCGCTGCGCCCCGTGCCCCGCAGTGTGCGGCGCCCAGTTTAGCGTGAGTTTGTATACTGTGCTACTACACTACACACTAGCGTACTAGCGTGCGCTGCGCCCCGTGCCCCGCAGTGTGCGGCGCCCAGTTTAGCGTGAGTTTGTATACTGTGCTACTACACTACACACTAGCGTACTAGCGTGCGCTGCGCCCCGTGCCCCGCAGTGTGCGGCGCCCAGTTTAGCGTGAGTTTGTATACTGTGCTACTACACTACACACTAGCGTACTAGCGTGCGCTGCGCCCCGTGCCCCGCAGTGTGCGGCGCCACGTTTAGCGTGAGTTTGTATACTGTGCTACTACACTACACACTAGCGTACTAGCGTGCGCTGCGCCCCGTGCCCCGCAGTGTGCGGCGCCCAGTTTAGCGTGAGTTTGTATACTGTGCTACTACACTACACACTAGCGTACTAGCGTGCGCTGCGCCCCGTGCCCCGCAGTGTGCGGCGCCCAGTTTAGCGTGAGTTTGTATACTGTGCTACTACACTACACACTAGCGTACTAGCGTGCGCTGCGCCCCGTGCCCCGCACTGTGCGGCGCCCAGTTTAGCGTGAGTTTGTATACTGTGCTACTACACTACACACTAGCGTACTAGCGTGCGCTGCGCCCCGTGCCCCGCAGTGTGCGGCGCCCAGTTTAGCGTGAGTTTGTATACTGTGCTACTACACTACACACTAGCGTACTAGCGTGCGCTGCGCCCCGTGCCCCGCAGTGTGCGGCGCCCAGTTTAGCGTGAGTTTGTATACTGTGCTACTACACTACACACTAGCGTACTAGCGTGCGCTGCGCCCCGTGCCCCGCAGTGTGCGGCGCGCAGTTTAGCGTGAGTTTGTATACTGTGCTACTACACTACACACTAGCGTACTAGCGTGCGCTGCGCCCCGTGCCCCGCAGTGTGCGGCGCCCAGTTTAGCGTGAGTTTGTATACTGTGCTACTACACTACACACTAGCGTACTAGCGTGCGCTGCGCCCCGTGCCCCGCAGTGTGCGGCGCCCAGTTTAGCGTGAGTTTGTATACTGTGCTACTACACTACACACTAGCGTACTAGCGTGCGCTGCGCCCCGTGCCCCGCACTGTGCGGCGCCCAGTTTAGCGTGAGTTTGTATACTGTGCTACTACACTACACACTAGCGTACTAGCGTGCGCTGCGCCCCGTGCCCCGCAGTGTGCGGCGCCCAGTTTAGCGTGAGTTTGTATACTGTGCTACTACACTACACACTAGCGTACTAGCGTGCGCTGCGCCCCGTGCCCCGCAGTGTGCGGCGCCCAGTTTAGCGTGAGTTTGTATACTGTGCTACTACACTACACACTAGCGTACTAGCGTGCGCTGCGCCCCGTGCCCCGCAGTGTGCGGCGCCCAGTTTAGCGTGAGTTTGTATACTGTGCTACTACACTACACACTAGCGTACTAGCGTGCGCTGCGCCCCGTGCCCCGCAGTGTGCGGCGCCCAGTTTAGCGTGAGTTTGTACTATACTATACTATACGCAACATTACATACTAGCGTACTAGCGTACACCTCAATATAGTGTGCTATCATCAAGCAATGTATATATTTTAATTACACTAATTCACTATTTCTCACTTCGAATTATTAGAATTATGCAAGTTTTCTTTAATACCTATTTTTAAAAAATAATGTTAAATAATTTTCTTTTGTTTGCTTTTCTCAATATCCCTTTTTTTCTATTTTTAATTCGTCAAATTCACAATTTTTCACTTTCAATAATGCATTTTTTTTTATTACTTTAAAGAAAAAAAATGATGGTTGTTTTTTTTGTTTCTTTTTCAATACTTATAGGGTTTTTTGTTTCAATTTTTTTAATACACATATTCACAATTTTTCTCTTCGATTTATGCAAGTTTTTTTTAAATTTTTTTTTTGTTAATTAAATATTTTTTTGGTTATTTTTCCCAACATCTGGTGTTTTGTTTATATTTTTAATTACAATAATTCACAACTTTTCACTTGAAATCATGCAAAATTTTTATTACTGCTTTTTAAAAAAAAATGTAACTTTTTTTGTTTTTCTCAATATCTGGTTCTTTTCTCTAGTTTTAATCACACAAATTCACAAAATTTTCATTTCGGATTGTGAAAGTTTTTTTTATTCTTTTGTTTTTAAAAAAAGTGTTTACAGGAGAACAATTCATTATAAACACTTCCTCTCCGAAACACTATAATATTATTTGTGTTGCATACAAAAGTTTATATATTCTATTATATATGTCGTAAAATGTATATATGTATTTTATTTAAAAATCTTTATATATTGCATATGTATTGTATTTATTGAATTTTATTTATTTTATGGAATACTATATGTAAGTGTGTTCGAACTTAATAAATATTTAGTAATATTTAAAATAGATAGATAATAATAGTTTGACGAATAATTTTAGTTTTTTAGCAAATCAGTTTAATTTATTGGACATCTACCGAACATGTTTTTAATCCAGCAAATCTTTCCATTCATGGGTTGTCTGGAAGAGATCGCTCTTAGTGATAAGACCGCCAGTTGTACTTTGGCTTTTGTACCGATCTTTTTTTTGTAATTGTTGTATTTTTGTGATGTACAATAAAGAGTTTTTTATTATTATTATTATATAATAGAATAGGTTAATATTCCAAATTTGCTACACATTATAAAATTTCCAATATGTGTATAATATGCTATTAATTGTTCTTGTGGCCTCATATTGTATAGCGACTAATGTCTTCCACCAAAAAAATGTTAATAAATATAGTTTAAAAAAACCGAAAAACACGCCTTCAACGCACATTTAACTAAAAAGTAAAAAATATGTGCTTCAAAAGCGCGTTTTACAGTTGTTTCTTTTTTAACTATATTTATTTTTAACTTTTTAGTACTGACCATTTGAAATTATTTAATCCTAGCGACCCTTATCAGGATAATGGGATGAAATTATTATATTGTCCCTGATTCTCGATAAGTGCACAAATTTTGAATTAATTCAGTCCGTTTAAAGTGTGTCAGAATCGAGTCTATAGGAGTCGGTTCGATACATACATACAGGTGAAGCTAATAGAGCGTGTTAGTAAAAATTCGTTTCGTTTTCAGGCGCGAAACGAATACTGCAAAGGCGGCGAGGAAGCGCCCCCGCCAAACTTGTATCCGAACGACGTGTTGACGTGCGGCGGCGCTAGCGTCGCCTCGTCCGCCATCTTGACGGCCGCTGTCACGGTGACAGCTGTCAGACTGGCAGCTGTCGCCGCGACGTTATAGAACTGCGGTTTGTAATGTGCTCGTGTGTTTGGAAGACAGAACAAACATTGGGAAATAATAAAAACAGATTTGATCCAAAAAGAGTTTGTGACCATATAGATGGATGGATGATAGACGCAGTGAATTACACTTTAAAACCAACACAAAAGAAAACCTTATTATTATGTCAAATTACCTTCAAAATTAGTTTGGAGCTAAATTGATCTGTGTGTAATATGTCCGTATGTATTTATATTTTTAAATGCTTAACTGTGTTGTGAGAGGGCGTAAATACTATTACACAGTAACTTTCCACCGATAATTTGTATTCAAATAAAAATAATAACATTTTCACTCACACATAAACATTTAAACTTCAAAATTTCATCATATCTTTTCTCCCAAATTCTGTAGGCCTAGTACGAGCGCTATTTTATGGTCACGATATCGGTTAGAATGAGATGATAGTATAAGATACTAAGTAAGTGCGAAAGAGATGGCTGTTTTACAACACGCGATATCTAGTTAAACGGGTGCTCGTTCTAGCTTTTCTGCTGTGAAATTTCCTACTTGTATGTTTTTGATGCTCATACAAAGAACATTATAAGGTGTTTAAGATTCGTCCTATAAGTACAATGTATTAAAGCTATATGTTGTGAAAATTAAGTCTAACAGAAGTTTCAATGATAAAAAGTCTTTTGCACGAAAAAATGGTAGCACCTTGTAAAATAAATAGAAAAATGTATAAGCTTTAAAAGTCCTATTTTATTTTAGGCTTTAAATATTTAATTTGTATATACTATTTATTATATTTGGATACTCTCATATTATTAAGTACCGTCCTAAGTATTTTTTTATTTCGCATAAAAAAGACATGAAATTGTAATTTAGTGTTAAGGCTCATTTATTCTCAAGTCATTATATTATGTTGTATAGTTGAAATTAGCTTTTAAGTCATAATTTGTAGGTTGTATTTTAAGAAGACCAAAATTGTCGCTGATTCTTTTAGCCAATGTAGACTCAAGGTTGTATAAAAACCATTGCCATGATTTTAAATACTATACTTTCTTTAAAAATCAATCTACCACATTATTCATCAGCCTACCAAAATGATGGACTAAGGTTGCTCTCTTATGTCCATTCTAATGAACAAAGTGTAATAGAATAACAAAATATCGTGCATTGGTGGTGCTCTAACATTAACAATATGATAAAATGCGTATGGTGTATTAATAAATATATATTTGGTTATTATTTCTTACCGCAGCTTATTAATGTACATTCCGAATTTATCTTTGTGCTATGTCTGTAGAAGTTCATTTAATTATTTATTAATTGATTGTACACATAAAACTTTCTTATTCGACCAAAGTTTAATAGTTTGTTCCTACAACGTGTAGAGGCAAAATAGTTGCAATTGCAACCATAATTTAAACCTTATCTACCTTCAAATAGTGGTCAAATGCAATCAATTTTAATTTTGTCTACTGTTGAAAGGATTTAATCACCAATAAAAGTCGACCGCCCTTAAAATACAGTTTTCACCGTATCAAAATGAAAGACTTTTCTATCAAATGTCTTGTATTTCCTTGTCTACAGTACTATTTGAAATATTTGTACCGTGATTTGTATCAAAATAAAATAAATGTATATTTCTAATGTGTTGTTTATTATTTCAACTTTGTACATAGCTGTGTAATGTCGACTTAGAATAGCACTACCCCATTTCTTCCGATGGATGTACGTAAGAGGCGACTAACGGTGTTGGGGCTTTTAAGGGATTTTTGGGCGATGCGGCTGGACACCCATCACCAACAACCTTTATTCTACCATCTTTTCACCCACTTACATTTCCAAAAGTGGCTGAGGAATTTCTGATTCCTTAGCTCTGGCTACCCCTTCTAGGTATTGAAAGCCGTGACTATATGTGTGTATGTATGTATGTAAATTAGGTAACAAATTATATATTTCATTTAGAAGCCTTATATTTATTGCATATATACAGCCATTTCACCTAACTGGTGCGTATGTATTCCAGTACTTTAACTCATTATTTCGATTAGTGAATAGAATAAAACTAAAGAATAGAAGAGAATAAACATTTATTTGCCAGATTAAGAGAGAGTAAATAAAGATATCAACAATTATAAAATTGTCCTTGCATATTGTATTTCTCATTTCGGACCCCCGCCTTTATGAGATCGATTCCTATCTGTTCTAGCAACGTTTCACGAAGCCGTCTTCTTCTAACATTACCATCCACATTGCCTTTATATATCCGTTTCGCTACTTTATTTTCTTCCATCCTAATGTGCCCGAACCATCTTAACGTTCCTTTTTCTATCTTGCATACTACGGCATCTTCATCTTTCGAAAGATTTAACATACATACATATGCTCACGACTATAAATCCTTAGAACGTTCAGGCAGAGTTAAGGAATCAGAAACTCATCAGCCACTTTTGGAAGTTAAGTGGGGAAGAGATCGTAAAATAAAGGTTGTTGGTGATGGGTCTCCAACTGCATCGACCAAAAATCACTTTAAAAGCCGCATGACCCTCGCTTCTTAAGTACAACCACGGAAAGAAGTGGGGCAGTCAACACTTCACATCAGGGGCTGGAATCTTCCCTACATCCTCACTTTGTGGTTTTTAAGGGCGTCCCCCGAAAAAATGAAAACCTTGAAACGGCATTTGGGCTTCCCCCCTGCCGTTTCCTCACCTTTAATCAAACTCGTAAAATAAGCCATCTAGTGGCAACTCACTAGTAACTTTAATAACCATAAATTAAGCGCCATCTACGGAAATAGTCTCGTACTACGTTGTAGGATCGCGATCGGCGTATTGTAAAATTATATTTATAGATATTATAAAAAAATATGTCTCGCTTGGATGAATATAATATAATTATTGTTTATTAAATAACTAAAACAAAAACTTTAACTTCACAAAACTATTTTTTATGATACCTTCGGAATATAGGAGGGAATATGTCAAGAAGAAAGCTCGTGATAGTGGGTTTCATGTGACACCAAGTAAAAGGGGGTTATGTTATTCTTAGCCGACACAACAAAGTGTTCTTGGATGCCAGTAGAAATAACGTAACGTGCTATTATCGCAACGTCCAAAATTCACACTTGAATAAAAGTCGGCACAAATTATAAACAGGAGAAAGCATTTTTTTCAAGCATTCAGTAAATACTACAAATTAAACATAAGTAAAAACAAAAACTAAGTTGTTTTCATTTAAAAAGAATATTTGATTGAGATGGAAGTTTATGCAGAAAAGAAAACAATTACAATTTAAAAACAAAACATCAAGTCATATCTAGGTATGCATAGTCACAGATTCATAAATACAGGGTGTCCAGTAAACCGTACGACATACTGCTAAAAATAACTCAATAATTTCATATAAAGAAATGTATGACGATTTTTTTTACATGTGCTCAATAACACGTCTGTTCAATTGTGATTCCAAAACAGTAAAAACCTTTGTGGCAATCATCACTAAAAATAAAAAAAAAAATACACCTTTTAAATACCCTTAGTGTATTTTGTGTATCCGATGCTCAAAACAATCAATTACAAAAAGAGGAAGTCAGAGTTTTAGAATTGAAATTTTTTCAGTCATTTTTCAGGAAGTAGATTGCGGAAAAGATAGTAATACTAATATTTCGAAGTGATGTATCTTAACTCCTCAGAAGGTCACTGTCAAACACTGTCATTATAACGATCATAAATGTAGTTTTAAGTGTCGGAACGGAGGCGCCCGGGCGCCTCTCAATTGTTGAAGGGTTAAGTTATTGTTATCCCACCTTATAAAATTTAAGTTAAAAGATATGTAAAAAAAGTTGTTAGAAGTATTGTTATATTTAATTGCTACATTATTCTTTTTATTGTATTAATAAAGTTATATCCTCAGCACGTAGACTGGCTCCCCGGCGTTCCCTCCCAGGACCTCGCTCACTACGGCGGCGCGGTGTCGCTCGCGGACTACTGTCCGTACCTGCAGCAGTTCACGTGGCGGCTGCGCGGCACGCTGGTGCGCGGCTCGCAGTGCACCGTCACCGACAACACGCCCAGTATGTATATTATATACCTACATAATACATATATACATGTTATCGTTCCCATTTGTTCCTCACTATAAAGGTTGTCTGGAAGAAATCGCGATAAGGCAATAAGTCTGCCTTTGCGTACATTGACTGTTTATACCTATTTTGTAAAGTAATGTTTGTGTGTTGTGTTTTTGTATGCAATAAAGTGTTTAAATAAATAAATAAATGAAACATTTTACATACACATACTCAGATATATCATGTGGCCTAGTGGATAGGTGACTAGCTTCTCGGTTGCGGGTTCGATCCCCGCTGGAGATAACATTTACGTGATGTGCATAAATGATTGTTAGTCTTGGATGTTATTTATACGAATATTAAAAATATTCAATATAATATCGTTGAGATAGTAACCCATAACACAAGTTCTACTTAGTTTGGGGCTAACTTGATCTGTGTATAATATCTCCGTATATGTATATAAAAAAACTTCGAATCACAATAATCCTATTAATATTATAAATGTGAAAGTTTAGATGTTTGTCTGTTTGAGACGAAAAGGCTCCTCAAGTAAACAATATTTGAGAATGAAATTTGCCAGAATGCTAGATAATGATCCAAATTAACAAACGGGATACTTTTTATCCCCAAAAAATGACCAATAAAACATTCACGCCTGATTGAACTAAGAGTAAGGGACAAAATGCCTTTAGTTTTGTTGTAAGCAAATTTGACAGTGCGAAGTCTGTCGGGTCAGCTAGTACTTACATATATAAAATTCATACATAAACTCAGTCGATTTAAGATGTCGAAATAAATATACGAAAAGATTGATGAATGTAGACTAAGCTAGAGATGTTTGTCAGGATCGTACAAAGTGGCGATCGATATTCTAACTACCCCAATGTATATTATATAGTACATACATACATATACTAAGACATGTCTCTTATTTCGGAACACAATAATATATTGTATAAAATATAATATAAAACTATAAGTATAAAAAAATATTATGAACATATTATGAACATATTATGAACATATATGAACATATTAGTATATAAAAAATTACCAACATATATTTACTTGAGAGCATAGTTTTTGACAAATTTATTTGTCATAATTAAATTGGCATTGATAGTTGATTATTTAATTTAGAAATGTAAATATTGGGCTAGAGTTTAAGTAGTTAAGTAAATCTAAGTAATAATTAGATTAGCCAGACCTTTGGAATTAGATTTTCAGCCACTTTCGGAAGTTAATAAGATGTCAAAAGCAAGGTGGAAAATAAATAAAAATACATATACACAGCATTTATTTCTGTGTTTGTAGATTGTAATTATGTACTTAAAGCTATAAATTCCTTTACCTAAATAACTATTGTATTTGATATTCCAGAGGAGGATGTAAATTTCGCACTAGAACAGTACGGCAACCATTCCAAGTGTTTCGATCACAGCGACAAAGTGTGGGAGCAAACCTCGTGTCGGCAGGTTGGTATCAAACGTTGTACCTGTTCAGTTTGAATTGTACTACACATACATACATTATACGTGTATAAACAGATAACTTGCGAACATATCATTTCAAAAACATTTGATTGTAGCCCAAACACAGACATAATGGTAGATAATTATTTACTTGTATTATTACCAATACATACAAACATATTCTCAAGGCTATAAATCCCTAGAAGGGGTAGGCAGAGCTAAAGAATTGGAAATTCCAAAGCCACTTTTGAAAATTTTAGTGGGGAAAAGATGGTCACCTACCGCATCGCCAAAAATTCCCTTAATAGCCCCAATACCGTTAGTCGCCTCTTACGTACACCCATCGGAAGAAATGGGGTAGTACTATTCAATGTACAACATGCATAAGTGTAATTGAATAATTGAATTGTGTAAATTCCTTATGTACACATTTTATGTGAATAATATTTTAGTGCGATTGAAACACTCGACAGTTATGACGTTTTTCACACATACTACATCAAGGTGTGTGTCATACATGTTGGTCCTTCGAGTCGGAACAGTTGAATGGGTGTGGGTGATGGATATTAATATAGAATACAGTAATATTCATTGTTTTATACTTTGTACATAAATATACTGTCTATATTAATATTAATATAACATGATATTACCAGGTTCGCGAATGGCAGCACTGGGGCTCCGGCTGCTACAAATATAAATGTGAAAACGGTCGCCTGCATATCATTGTGAGTATACTGTCGGCTTGGAATAGCACGACTCTGATTTAATTTTAATACATTTAATTGTTTTTTTTTACATATATATGTGTTGCTGAGTTTCTTACGGGTTCTTCTCGCAACAATACACTTTCCGAATCCGAAGTAGAGTCAGTAGAGTAAGATTCATCAGCCACTTTTGGAAGTTAAGTGGGGAAGAGATCGTAAAATAAAGGTTGTTGGTGAAAAGCTTGTTGGTATCCAACTGCATCGACCAAAAATCACTTTAAGAGCCACAACCACAATACCCTCGCTTCTTAAGTAAATCCACGGAAAAAGTAGTGGGGCAGCGATCTAAGTCGAAACTACACATCCAATAGCTAAATAAAATGTTGGAAAAGCGTCAAAAAAATCATGCCGCGATAAATGTCGATTTTAATTTGTTTTTTTTTTAAAAAGATTGGTTCCTGCTGGCCCTGAGGACTGTGCGGCTTCACCATGACCTTGTGTTTGGGGCAGATGAGGGCCGCCCTAGCGGGGAAAGGAGTGTACCTAAGCTAAATCGGACAGAATCGAGTTTAAATGAAATTGATTATATAGACTAACAAAAACATTTCGATACTGCGATGTAGAAAAGTAAACCAGCGCGATCTATTGGCAACATCGAGTAACAGAAACTGCATACATAGGGAACAATGTATCATCTTACACAGGTAGATGGTAAAACGTATACGAACACGCACGCGGGACAGGTGCTGCAGTATTTTGTTTCAAACAGTCATAGTTTTGCTTTAAAACCTTCAAAAAGAGCTAACTATAGTGTATTCATCGAAACAAGTTAATATAGCGCCGTCTCATCCGTGAATCTGTATACACATGAAAAATACAGCTACTCATGCACAAGGCTCGTTCGGTACTGCTTAGTGGTACGCCCGAGTGACAATATAAACGAGTGGCGAGCGGCACTTGTTTTGTTATCATCAACCGATGACGGGCCATCCGCTTGCTCCCTTGTAACCTGTTCAGGTCGCCACACAGGTGGGCGGCAAGACGTACACGTGCATGCACGCCGGACAAGTGCTCCAGATCCGCGTGCTGGCGGGCGGCTGGCTGCACCGCGGCGGCGTGCGCTGCGCCCCGTGCCCCGCAGTGTGCGGCGCCCAGTTTAGCGTGAGTTTGTACTATACTATACTATACGCAACATTACATACTAGCGTACTAGCGTACACCTCAATATAGTGTGCTATCATCAAGCAATATATATATTTTAATTACACAAATTCACTATTTTTCACTTCGTTTTATTCGAATTGTGCAAGTTTTCTTTAATACCTATTTTTAAAAAATAATGTTAAATAATTTTCTTTTGTTTGCTTTTCTCAATATCTCTTTTTTTTCTATTTTTAATTAGTCAAATTCACAATTTCTCGCTTCGAATAATGCAAGTTTTTTAAATATATTTTTGTATAAAAATTTTCTTTTTTTTCTTAATATCGGTTTTTTTTTTAATTTTCAGTTAGACATATTCACTATTTTTAACTTCAAATAATGCAAGTTTTTTTTTAAAATATATTTTTTTTGTGTTTTCCAATATCTGTTCTTTTTCTATTTTAAATACTCAAATTCGCAATTTTTCACTTTCAATAATGCAAGTTTTTTTTCTTACTTTTAAGAAAAAAAAAGACAGCTATTTTTTTTTTGTTTTTTTTCAATGCTTATTATATTTAATTTTTCAATACACATATTCACAATCTTTCTCTTCGATTTATGCAAGTTTTTTAAATTTTTTTTTGTTATTTAAATATTTTCTTTTGTTTATTTTTCCCAACATCTGGTTTTATTTGTTTCTATTTTTAATTACAATAATTCACAATTTTTCACTTGGGATCATGCAAAATTTTTATTACTGTTTTTTTTTTTAAAAAAATTATAATTATTTAACTTTTTTTGTTTTTCTCAATATCTGGTTTTTTCTCTATTTTTAATCACACAAATTCACAAATTTTTCACTTCGAATTATGCAATTTTTTTTTATTCTTTTGCTTTTAAAAAAAAATTGTTTAGAGGAGAACAACTCATTATATAATAGAATAAGTTAAAATTCCAAATTTGCTACACATTACAAAGTTCCAATATGTGTATAATATGCTATTAATTGTTCTTGTGGCCTCATATTGTATAGCGACTAATGTCTTCCACCAAAAAAATGTTAGTAAATATAGTTTAAAAAAACTGAAAAACACGCCTTCGAAGCACATGTAACTAAAAAGTAAAAAATACGTGCTTCAAAAGCGCGTTTTACAGTTGTTTGTTTTTAAACTATATTTATTTTTAACTCTTTAGTACTGACCATTTGAAATTATTTAATCCTAGCGACCCTTATCAGGATAATGGGATGAACTTATGAAATTATCATATTGTCCCTGATTCTCGACAAGTGCACAAATTTTGAATTAAATCAGTCCGTTTAAAGTGTGTCAGAATCGAGTCTATAGGAGTCGGTTCGATACATACATACAGGTGAAGCTAATAGAGCGTGTTAGTAAAAATTCGTTTCATTTTCAGGCGCGAAACGAATACTGCAAAGGCGGCGAGGAAGCGCCCCCGCCAAACTTGTATCCGAACGACGTGTTGACGTGCGGCGGCGCTAGCGTCGCCTCGTCCGCCATCTTGACGGCCGCTGTCACGGTGACAGCTGTCAGACTGGCAGCTGTCGCCGCGACGTTATAGAACTGCGGTTTGTAATGTGCTCGTGTGTTTGGAAGACAGAACAAACATTGGGAAATAATAAAAATAGATTTGATCCAAAAAGAGTTTGTGACCATATAGATGGATGGATGATAGACGCAGTGAATTACACTCTAAGACCAACACAAAAGAAAACCTTATTATTATGTCAAATTACCTTCAAAATTAGTTTGGAGCTAAATTGATCTGTGTATAATATGTCCGTATGTATTTATATTTTTAAATGCTTAACTGTGTTGTGAGAGGGCGTAAATACTATTACACAGTAACTTTCCACCGATAATTTGTATTCAAATAAAAATAATAACATTTTCACTCACACATAAACATTTAAACTTCAAAATTTCATCATATCTTTTCTCCCAAATTCTGTAGGCCTAGTACGAGCGCTATTTTATGGTCACGATATCGGTTAGAATGAGATGATAGTATAAGATACTATGTAAGTGCGAAAGAGATGACTGTTTTATAACACGCGATATCTAGTTAAACGGGTGCTCGTTCTAGCTTTTCTGCTGTGAAATTTCCTACTTGTATGTTTTTGATGCTCATACAAAGAACATTATAAGGTGTTTAAGATTCGTCCTATAAGTACAATGTATTAAAGCTATATGTTGTGAAAATAAAGTCTAACAGAAGTTTCAATGATAAAAAGTGTTTTGCACCAAAAAATGGTAGCACTTTGTAAAATAAATAGAAAAATTTATAAGCTTTAAAAGTCCTATTTTATTTTAGGTTTCAAATATTTAATTTGTATATACTATTTATTATATTTGGATACTCTCATAATATTATTAAGTACCGTCCTAAGTATTTTTTTATTTCGCATAAAAAAGACATGAAATTGTAATTTAGTGTTAAGGCTCATTTATTCTCAAGTCATTATATTATGTTGTATAGTTGAAATTAGCTTTTAAGTCATAAATTGTAAGTTGTATTTTAAGAAGACCAAAATTGTCGCTGATTCTTTTAGCCAATGTAGACTCAAAGTTGTATAAAAACCATTCCATGATTTTAAATACTATACTTTCTTTAAAAATCAATCTACCACATTATTCATCAGCCTTCCAAAATGATGGACTAAGGTTGCTCTCTTATGTCCATTCTAATGAACAAAGTGTAATAGAATAACAAAATATCGTGCATTGGTGGTGCTCTAACATTAACAATATGATAAAATGCGTATGGTGTATTAATAAATATATATTTGGTTATTATTTCTTACCGCAGCTTATTAATGTACATTCCGAATTTATCTTTGTGCTATGTCTGTAGAAGTTCATTTAATTATTTATTAATTGATTGTACACATAAAACTTTCTTATTCGACCAAAGTTTAATAGTTTGTTCCTACAACGTGTAGACGCAAAATAGTTGCAATTGCAACCATAATTTAAACCTTATCTACCTTCAAATAGTGGTCAAATGCAATCAATTTTAATTTTGTCTACTGTTGAAAGGATTTAATCACCAGTAAAAGTCGACCGCCCTTAAAATACAGTTTTCACCATATCAAAATGAAAGACTTTTCTATCAAATGTCTTGTATTTCCTTGTCTACAGTACTATTTGAAATATTTGTACCGTGATTTGTATCAAAATAAAATAAATGTATATTTCTAATGTGTTGTTTATTATTTCAACTTT
Organism: Bedellia somnulentella; assembly: GCA_963576735.1. NCBI lineage: Eukaryota > Metazoa > Arthropoda > Insecta > Lepidoptera > Bedelliidae > Bedellia > Bedellia somnulentella. Next base: position 221,822 of record OY755198.1, read on the forward strand.
GTACATAGCTGTGTAATGTCGACTTAGAATAGCACTACCCCATTTCTTCCGATGGGTGTACGTAAGAGGCGACTAACGGTGTTGGGGCTTTTAAGGGATTTTTGGGCGATGCGGCTGGACACCCATCACCAACAACCTTTATTCTACCATCTTTTCACCCACTTACATTTCCAAAAGTGGCTGAGGAATTTCTGATTCCTTAGCTCTGGCTACCCCTTCTAGGTATTGAAAGCCGTGACTATATGTGTGTATGTATGTATGTAAATTAGGTAACAAATTATATATTTCATTTAGAAGCCTTATATTTATTGCATATATACAGCCATTTCACCTAACTGGTGCGTATGTATTCCAGTACTTTAACTCATTATTTCGATTAGTGAATAGAATAAAACTAAAGAATAGAAGAGAATAAACATTTATTTGCCAGATTAAGAGAGAGTAAATAAAGATAGATAAAGAAATAAAGAAGATAGTAGAAATAAAGTAACGTGCTATTATCGCAACGTCCAAAATTCACACTTGAATAAAAGTCGGCACAAATTATAAACAGGAGAAAGCATTTTTTTCAAGCATTCAGTAAATACTACAAATTAAACATAAGTAAAAACAAAAACTAAGTTGTTTTCATTTAAAAAGAATATTTGATTGAGATGGAAGTTTATGCAGAAAAGAAAACAATTACAATTTAAAAACAAAACATCAAGTCATATCTAGGTATGCATAGTCACAGATTCATAAATACAGGGTGTCCAGTAAACCGTACGACATACTGCTAAAAATAACTCAATAATTTCATATAAAGAAATGTATGACGATTTTTTTTACATGTGCTCAATAACACGTCTGTTCAATTGTGATTCCAAAACAATAAAAACCTTTGTGGCAATCATCACTAAAAATAAAAAAAAATACACCTTTAAAATACCCTTAGTGTATTTTGTGTATCCGATGCTCAAAACAATCAATTACAAAAAGAGGAAGTCAGAGTTTTAGAATTGAAATTTTTTCAGTCATTTTTCAGGAAGTAGATTGCGGAAAAGATAGTAATACTAATATTTCGAAGTGATGTATCTTAACTCCTCAGAAGGTCACTGTCAAATAGTTTAAATTAGCATTTTTGCTAAAATAATTCATCGATCTCGGCGGTTACAATACAGCAGGCAAAACAAGTCATTATAACGATCATAAATGTAGTTTTAAGTGTCGGAACGGAGGCGCCCGGGCGCCTCTCAATTGTTGAAGGGTTAAGTTATTGTTATCCCACCTTATAAAATTTAAGTTAAAAGATATGTAAAAAAAGTTGTTAGAAGTATTGTTATATTTAATTGCTACATTATTCTTTTTATTGTATTAATAAAGTTATATCCTCAGCACGTAGACTGGCTCCCCGGCGTTCCCTCCCAGGACCTCGCTCACTACGGCGGCGCGGTCTCGCTCGCGGACTACTGTCCGTACCTGCAGCAGTTCACGTGGCGGCTGCGCGGCACGCTGGTGCGCGGCTCGCAGTGCACTGTCACCGACAACACGCCCAGTATGGATATGTATATTATATACCTACATATTACATACATACATATTATTGTTCCCATTTGTTCCTCACTATAAAGGTTGTCTGGAAGAAATCGCGATAAGGCAGTAAGTCCGCCTTTGCGTACATTGACTGTTTGTACCTATTTTGTAAAATACTGTTTGTGTGTTGTGTTTTTGTATGCAATAAAGTGTTTAAATAAATAAATGAAACATTTTACATACACATACTCAGATATATCATGTGGCCTAGTGGATAGGTGACTAGCTTCTCGGTTGCGGGTTCGATCCCCGGTGAAGATAACATTTACGTGATGTGCATAAATGATTGTTAGTTAGTCTTGGATGTTATCTATACGAATATTAAATATATCGTTGAGTTAGTATCCCATAACACAAGTTCTACTTAGTTTGGGGCTAATTTGATCTGTGTATAATATGTCCGTTTATATGTGATAAAGTGGCGATCGATATTCTAACTTCCCCAATGTATATTATATAGTACATACATACATATACTAAGACATTTCTCTTATTTCGGAACACAATAATATATTGTATTAAATATAATATAAAACTATAAAAAAATATTATGGACATATTAATATATAAAAAACTTACCAACATATATTTACTTGAGAGCATAGTTTTGACAAATTTATTTTGTCATAATTAAATTTGCATTGATAGTTGATTATTTAATTTAGAAATGTAAATAATGGGCTAGAGTTTAAGTAGTTAAGTAAGTGGATTATTGTGTAAATCTAAGTAATAATTAGATTAGCCAGACCTTTGGAATTAGATTTTCAGCCACTTTCGGAAGTTAATAAGATGTCAAAAGCAAGGTGGAAAATAAATAAAAATATATATACACAGCATTTATTTCTGTGTTTGTAGATTGTAATTATGTACTTAAAGCTATAAATTCCTTTACCTAAATAACTATTGTATTTGATATTACAGAGGAGGATGTAAATTTCGCACTAGAACAGTACGGCAACCATTCCAAGTGTTTCGATCACAGCGACAAAGTGTGGGAGCAAACCTCGTGTCGACAGGTTGGTATCAAACGTTGTACCTGTTCAGTTTGAATTGTACTACACATACATACATTATACGTGTATAAACAGATAACTTGCGAACATATCATTTCAAAAACATTTGATTGTAGCCCAAACACAGACATAAAGGTAGATAATTATTTACTTGTATTATTACCAATACATACATACATATTCTCAAGGCTATAAATCCCTAGTAGGGTTAGGCAGAGCTAAAGAATTTGAAATTCCATAGCCACTTTTGGAAAGTTTAGTTGGGAAAAGATGGTCTCCAACCGCATCGCCCAAAATTCCGTTAATAGCCCCAATACCGTAAGTCGCCTCTTACGTACACCCATCGGAAGAAATGGGGTAGTACTATTCAAAGTACTATTCAATGTACAACATGCATAAGTGTAAAAAGTACATACATATAAATACACTCACTCTTTGAATTGTGTAAATTCCTTATGTACACATTTTATGTGAATAATATTTTAGTGCGATTGAAACACTCGACAGTTATGACGTTTTTCATACATACTACATCAAGGTGTGTGACATACATGTTGGTCCTTCGAGTCGGAACAGTTGAATGGGTGTGGGTGATGGATATAAATATAGAATACAGTAATATTCATTGTTTTATACTTTGTACATAAATATACTGTCTATATTAATATTAATATAACATGATATTACCAGGTTCGCGAATGGCAGCACTGGGGCTCCGGCTGCTACAAATATAAATGTGAAAACGGTCGCCTGCATATCATTGTGAGTATACTGTCGGCTTGGAATAGCACGACTCTGATTTAATTTTAATACATTTAATTGTTTTTATTTTACATATATATGTGTTGCTGAGTTTCTTACGGGTTCTTCTCGCAACAATACACTTTCCGAATCCGAAGTAGAGTCAGTAGAGTAAGATTCATCAGCCACTTTTGGAAGTAAGTGGGGAAGAGATCGTAAAATAAAGGTTGTTGGTGATGGGTCTCCAAACGCATCGACCAAATATCACTTTAACAGCCACAATACCCTCGCTTCTTAAGGACATCCACGGAAAGAAGTGGGGGTAGTGCAGTGATCTAAGTCAACACTGCAAAAAGCAAAGACCTAAATAGATTGTTGAAAAAGCCTCGCAATATTATTCCACGCTCAAATGTTGATTTCATATGAAATTGTCATTGTTTATATAGACTAACAAAAACATTTCGATACCGCGATGTAGAAAGGTAAAGCAACGCCATCTATTGGCAACATCGAGTAATAGAAACTACATACATAACATAGGCAACAATGTATCATCTTACACAGGTAGATGGTAAAACGTTTACGTGCACGCACGCGGGACAGGTGATGCAGTATTTTGTTAAAAACAGTCATAGTTTTGCATTGAAACCTTCAAAAAACTCGTGAATCTGTATACAAATGAAAAAGACAGATACTATCGTCATTAACTGTCAGTGGGCGTGACCGATCGCTTAGAAATGTAAAGATGGTAGACGTACGAGTGACTATATAGACTGGTGGGCCGCCCTTGTTTTGTTATCATCAACCGATGACGGGCTATCCGCTTGCTCCCTTGTAACCTGTTCAGGTTGCCACACAGGTGGGCGGCAAGACGTACACGTGCATGCACGCCGGACAAGTGCTGCAGATCCGCGTGCTGGCGGGCGGCTGGCTGCACCGCGGCGGCGTGCGCTGCGCGTCGTGCCCCGCAGTGTGCGGCGCCCAGTTTAGCGTGAGTTTGTACTATACTATACTATACGCAACATTACATACTAGCGTACTAGCGTACACCTCAATATAGTGTGCTATCATCAAGCAATATATATATTTTAATTACACAAATTCACTATTTTTCACTTCGTTTTATTCGAATTATGCAAGGTTTCTTTAATACCTATTTTTAAAAAATAATGTTAAATAATTTTCTTTTGTTTGCTTTTCTCAATATCTCTTTTTTTTCTATTTTTAATTAGTCAAATTCACAATTTCTCGCTTCGAATAATGCAAGTTTTTTAAATATTTTTTTGTATAAAAATTTTCTTTTTTTTCTTAATATCGGTTTTTTTTTTAATTTTCAGTTAGACATATTCACTATTTTTCACTTCAAATAATGCAAGTTTTTTTTTAAAATGTATTTTTTTTGTGTTTTCCAATATCTGTTCTTTTTCTATTTTAAATACTCAAATTCGCAATTTTTCACTTTCAATAATGCAAGTTTTTTTTCTTACTTTTAAGAAAAAAAAAGACAGTTATTTTTTTTTGTTTTTTTTCAATGCTTATTATATTTAATTTTTCAATACACATATTCACAATCTTTCTCTTCGATTTATGCAAGTTTTTTAAATTTTTTTTTGTTATTTAAATATTTTCTTTTGTTTATTTTTCCCAACATCTGGTTTTATTTGTTTCTATTTTTAATTACAATAATTCACAATTTTTCACTTGGGATCATGCAAAATTTTTATTACTGTTTTTTTTTTTAAAAAAATTATAATTATTTAACTTTTTTTGTTTTTCTCAATATCTGGTTTTTTCTCTATTTTTAATCACACAAATTCACAAAATTTTCACTTCGAATTATGCAATTTTTTTTTATTCTTTTTTTTTTAAAAAAAAATTGTTTAGAGGAGAACAACTCATTATATAATAGAATAAGTTAAAATTCCAAATTTGCTACACATTACAAAGTTCCAATATGTGTATAATATGCTATTAATTGTTCTTGTGGCCTCATATTGTATAGCGACTAATGTCTTCCACCAAAAAAATGTTAGTAAATATAGTTTAAAAAAACTGAAAAAAGTAAAAAATACGTGCTTCAAAAGCGCGTTTTACAGTTGTTTGTTTTTAAACTATATTTATTTTTAACTCTTTAGTACTGACCATTTGAAATTATTTAATCCTAGCGACCCTTATCAGGATAATGGGATGAACTTATGAAATTATCATATTGTCCCTGATTCTCGACAAGTGCACAAATTTTGAATTAAATCAGTCCGTTTAAAGTGTGTCAGAATCGAGTCTATAGGAGTCGGTTCGATACATACATACAGGTGAAGCTAATAGAGCGTGTTAGTAAAAATTCGTTTCGTTTTCAGGCGCGAAACGAATACTGCAAAGGCGGCGAGGAAGCGCCCCCGCCAAACTTGTATCCGAACGACGTGTTGACGTGCGGCGGCGCTAGCGTCGCCTCGTCCGCCATCTTGACGGCCGCTGTCACGGTGACAGCTGTCAGACTGGCAGCTGTCGCCGCGACGTTGTAGAACTGCGGTTTGTAATGTGCTCGTGTGTTTGGAAGACAGAACAAACATTGGGAAATAATAAAAATAGATTTGATCCAAAAAGAGTTTGTGACCATAGATGATGATAGATGGATGGATGATAGACGCAGTGAATTACACTCTAAGACCAACACAAAAGAAAACCTTATTATTATGTCAAATTACCTTCAAAATTAGTTTGGAGCTAAATTGATCTGTGTATAATATGTCCGTATGTATTTATATTTTTAAATGCTTAACTGTGTTGTGAGAGGGCGTAAATACTATTACACAGTAACTTTCCACCGATAATTTGTATTCAAATAAAAATAATAACATTTTCACTCACACATAAACATTTAAACTTCAAAATTTCATCATATCTTTTCTCCCAAATTCTGTAGGCCTAGTACGAGCGCTATTTTATGGTCACGATATCGGTTAGAATGAGATGATAGTATAAGATACTATGTAAGTGCGAAAGAGATGACTGTTTTATAACACGCGATATCTAGTTAAACGGGTGCTCGTTCTAGCTTTTCTGCTGTGAAATTTCCTACTTGTATGTTTTTGATGCTCATACAAAGAACATTATAAGGTGTTTAACATTCGTCCTATAAGTACAATGTATTAAAGCTATATGTTGTGAAAATAAAGTCTAACAGAAGTTTCAATGATAAAAAGTGTTTTGCAGCAAAAAATGGTAGCACTTTGTAAAATAAATAGAAAAATTTATAAGCTTTAAAAGTCCTATTTTATTTTAGGTTTCAAATATTTAATTTGTATATACTATTTATTATATTTGGATACTCTCATAATATTATTAAGTACCGTCCTAAGTATTTTTTTATTTCGCATAAAAAAGACATGAAATTGTAATTTAGTGTTAAGGCTCATTTATTCTCAAGTCATTATATTATGTTGTATAGTTGAAATTAGCTTTTAAGTCATAAATTGTAAGTTGTATTTTAAGAAGACCAAAATTGTCGCTGATTCTTTTAGCCAATGTAGACTCAAAGTTGTATAAAAACCATTCCATGATTTTAAATACTATACTTTCTTTAAAAATCAATCTACCACATTATTCATCAGCCTTCCAAAATGATGGACTAAGGTTGCTCTCTTATGTCCATTCTAATGAACAAAGTGTAATAGAATAACAAAATATCGTGCATTGGTGGTGCTCTAACATTAACAATATGATAAAATGCGTATGGTGTATTAATAAATATATATTTGGTTATTATTTCTTACCGCAGCTTATTAATGTACATTCCGAATTTATCTTTGTGCTATGTCTGTAGAAGTTCATTTAATTATTTATTAATTGATTGTACACATAAAACTTTCTTATTCGACCAAAGTTTAATAGTTTGTTCCTACAACGTGTAGAGGCAAAATAGTTGCAATTGCAACCATGATTTAAACCTTATCTACCTTCAAATAGTGGTCAAATGCAATCAATTTTAATTTTGTCTACTGTTGAAAGGATTTAATCACCAATAAAAGTCGACCGCCCTTAAAATACAGTTTTCACCATATCAAAATGAAAGACTTTTCTATCAAATGTCTTGTATTTCCTTGTCTACAGTACTATTTGAAATATTTGTACCGTGATTTGTATCAAAATAAAATAAATGTATATTTCTAATGTGTTGTTTATTATTTCAACTTTGTACATAGCTGTGTAATGTCGACTTAGAATAGCACTACCCCATTTCTTCCGATGGATGTACGTAAGAGGCGACTAACGGTGTTGGGGCTTTTAAGGGATTTTTGGGCGATGCGGCTGGACACCCATCACCAACAACCTTTATTCTACCATCTTTTCACCCACTTACATTTCCAAAAGTGGCTGAGTAATTTCTGATTCCTTAGCTCTGGCTACCCCTTCTAGGTATTGAAAGCCGTGACTATATGTGTGTATGTATGTATGTAAATTAGGTAACAAATTATATATTTCATTTAGAAGCCTTATATTTATTGCATATATACAGCCATTTCACCTAACTGGTGCGTATGTATTCCAGTACTTTAACTCATTATTTCGATTAGTGAATAGAATAAAACTAAAGAATAGAAGAGAATAAACATTTATTTGCCAGATTAAGAGAGAGTAAATAAAGATATCAACAATTATAAAATTGTCCTTGCATATTGTATTTCTCATTTCGGACCCCCGCCTTTATGAGATCGATTCCTATCTGTTCTAGCAACGTTTCACGAAGCCGTCTTCTTCTAACATTACCATCCACATTGCCTTTATATATCCGTTTCGCTACTTTATTTTCTTCCATCCTAATGTGCCCGAACCATCTTAACGTTCCTTTTTCTATCTTGCATACTACGGCATCTTCATCTTTCGAAAGATTTAACATACATACATATGCTCACGACTATAAATCCTTAGAACGTGCAGGCAGAGTTAAGGAATCAGAAACTCATCAGCCACTTTTGGAAGTTAAGTGGGGAAGAGATCGTAAAATAAAGGTTGTTGGTGATGGGTCTCCAACTGCATCGACCAAAAATCACTTTAAAAGCCGCATGACCCTCGCTTCTTAAGTACAACCACGGAAAGAAGTGGGGCAGTCAACACTTCACATCAGGGGCTGGAATCTTCCCTACATCCTCACTTTGTGGTTTTTAAGGGCGTCCCCCGAAAAAATGAAAACCTTGAAACGGCATTTGGGCTTCCCCCCTGCCGTTTCCTCACCTTTAATCAAACTCGTAAAATAAGCCATCTAGTGGCAACTCACTAGTAACTTTAATAACCATAAATTAAGCGCCATCTACGGAAATAGTCTCGTACTACGTTGTAGGATCGCGATCGGCGTATTGTAAAATTATATTTAATAGATATTATAAAAAAATATGTCTCGCTTGGATGAATATAATATAATTATTGTTTATTAAATAACTAAAACAAAAACTTTAACTTCACAAAACTATTTTTATGATACCTTCGGAATATAGGAGGGGAATATGTCAAGAAGAAAGCTCGTGATAGTGGGTTTCATGTGACACCGAGTAAAAGGGGGTTATGTTATTCTTAGCCGACACAACAAAGTGTTCGTGGATGGCAGTAGAAATAACGTAACGTGCTATTATCGCAACGTCCAAAATTCACACTTGAATAAAAGTCGGCACAAATTATAAACAGGAGAAAGCATTTTTTTCAAGCATTTAGTAAATACTACAAATTAAACATAAGTAAAAACAAAAACTAAGTTGTTTTCATTTAAAAAAAGTATTTGATTGAGATGGAAGTTTATGCAGAAAAGAAAACAATTACAATTTAAAAACAAAACATCAAGTCATATCTAGGTATGCATAGTCACAGATTCATAAATACAGGGTGTCCAGTAAACCGTACGACATACTGCTAAAAATAACTCAATAATTTCATATAAAGAAATGTATGACGATTTTTTTTTACATGTGCTCAATAACACGTCTGTTCAATTGTGATTCCAAAACAGTAAAAACCTTTGTGGCAATCATCACTAAAAATAAAAAAAATACCTTTAAAATACCCTTAGTGTATTTTGTGTATCCGATGCTCAAAACAATCAATTACAAAAAGAGGAAGTCAGAGTTTTAGAATTGAAATTTTTTCAGTCATTTTTCAGGAAGTAGATTGCGGAAAAGATAGTAATACTAATATTTCGAAGTGATGTATCTTAACTCCTCAGAAGGTCACTGTCAAATAGTTTAAATTAGCATTTTTGCTAAAATAATTCATCGATCTCGGCGGTTACAATACAGCAGGCAAAACAAGTCATTATAACGATCATAAATGTAGTTTTAAGTGTCGGAACGGAGGCGCCCGGGCGCCTCTCAATTGTTGAAGGGTTAAGTTATTGTTATCCCACCTTATAAAATTTAAGTTAAAAGATATGTAAAAAAAGTTGTTAGAAGTATTGTTATATTTAATTGCTACATTATTCTTTTTATTGTATTAATAAAGTTATATCCTCAGCACGTAGACTGGCTCCCCGGCGTTCCCTCCCAGGACCTCGCTCACTACGGCGGCGCGGTCTCGCTCGCGGACTACTGTCCGTACCTGCAGCAGTTCACGTGGCGGCTGCGCGGCACGCTGGTGCGCGGCTCGCAGTGCACTGTCACCGACAACACGCCCAGTATGGATATGTATATTATATACCTACATATTACATACATACATATTATTGTTCCCATTTGTTCCTCACTATAAAGGTTGTCTGGAAGAAATCGCGATAAGGCAGTAAGTCCGCCTTTGCGTACATTGACTGTTTGTACCTATTTTGTAAAATACTGTTTGTGTGTTGTGTTTTTGTATGCAATAAAGTGTTTAAATAAATAAATGAAACATTTTACATACACATACTCAGATATATCATGTGGCCTAGTGGATAGGTGACTAGCTTCTCGGTTGCGGGTTCGATCCCCGGTGAAGATAACATTTACGTGATGTGCATAAATGATTGTTAGTTAGTCTTGGATGTTATCTATACGAATATTAAATATATCGTTGAGTTAGTATCCCATAACACAAGTTCTACTTAGTTTGGGGCTAATTTGATCTGTGTATAATATGTCCGTTTATATGTGATAAAGTGGCGATCGATATTCTAACTTCCCCAATGTATATTATATAGTACATACATACATATACTAAGACATTTCTCTTATTTCGGAACACAATAATATATTGTATTAAATATAATATAAAACTATAAAAAAATATTATGGACATATTAATATATAAAAAACTTACCAACATATATTTACTTGAGAGCATAGTTTTGACAAATTTATTTTGTCATAATTAAATTTGCATTGATAGTTGATTATTTAATTTAGAAATGTAAATAATGGGCTAGAGTTTAAGTAGTTAAGTAAGTGGATTATTGTGTAAATCTAAGTAATAATTAGATTAGCCAGACCTTTGGAATTAGATTTTCAGCCACTTTCGGAAGTTAATAAGATGTCAAAAGCAAGGTGGAAAATAAATAAAAATATATATACACAGCATTTATTTCTGTGTTTGTAGATTGTAATTATGTACTTAAAGCTATAAATTCCTTTACCTAAATAACTATTGTATTTGATATTACAGAGGAGGATGTAAATTTCGCACTAGAACAGTACGGCAACCATTCCAAGTGTTTCGATCACAGCGACAAAGTGTGGGAGCAAACCTCGTGTCGACAGGTTGGTATCAAACGTTGTACCTGTTCAGTTTGAATTGTACTACACATACATACATTATACGTGTATAAACAGATAACTTGCGAACATATCATTTCAAAAACATTTGATTGTAGCCCAAACACAGACATAAAGGTAGATAATTATTTACTTGTATTATTACCAATACATACATACATATTCTCAAGGCTATAAATCCCTAGTAGGGTTAGGCAGAGCTAAAGAATTTGAAATTCCATAGCCACTTTTGGAAAGTTTAGTTGGGAAAAGATGGTCTCCAACCGCATCGCCCAAAATTCCGTTAATAGCCCCAATACCGTAAGTCGCCTCTTACGTACACCCATCGGAAGAAATGGGGTAGTACTATTCAAAGTACTATTCAATGTACAACATGCATAAGTGTAAAAAGTACATACATATAAATACACTCACTCTTTGAATTGTGTAAATTCCTTATGTACACATTTTATGTGAATAATATTTTAGTGCGATTGAAACACTCGACAGTTATGACGTTTTTCATACATACTACATCAAGGTGTGTGACATACATGTTGGTCCTTCGAGTCGGAACAGTTGAATGGGTGTGGGTGATGGATATAAATATAGAATACAGTAATATTCATTGTTTTATACTTTGTACATAAATATACTGTCTATATTAATATTAATATAACATGATATTACCAGGTTCGCGAATGGCAGCACTGGGGCTCCGGCTGCTACAAATATAAATGTGAAAACGGTCGCCTGCATATCATTGTGAGTATACTGTCGGCTTGGAATAGCACGACTCTGATTTAATTTTAATACATTTAATTGTTTTTATTTTACATATATATGTGTTGCTGAGTTTCTTACGGGTTCTTCTCGCAACAATACACTTTCCGAATCCGAAGTAGAGTCAGTAGAGTAAGATTCATCAGCCACTTTTGGAAGTAAGTGGGGAAGAGATCGTAAAATAAAGGTTGTTGGTGATGGGTCTCCAAACGCATCGACCAAATATCACTTTAACAGCCACAATACCCTCGCTTCTTAAGGACATCCACGGAAAGAAGTGGGGGTAGTGCAGTGATCTAAGTCAACACTGCAAAAAGCAAAGACCTAAATAGATTGTTGAAAAAGCCTCGCAATATTATTCCACGCTCAAATGTTGATTTCATATGAAATTGTCATTGTTTATATAGACTAACAAAAACATTTCGATACCGCGATGTAGAAAGGTAAAGCAACGCCATCTATTGGCAACATCGAGTAATAGAAACTACATACATAACATAGGCAACAATGTATCATCTTACACAGGTAGATGGTAAAACGTTTACGTGCACGCACGCGGGACAGGTGATGCAGTATTTTGTTAAAAACAGTCATAGTTTTGCATTGAAACCTTCAAAAAACTCGTGAATCTGTATACAAATGAAAAAGACAGATACTATCGTCATTAACTGTCAGTGGGCGTGACCGATCGCTTAGAAATGTAAAGATGGTAGACGTACGAGTGACTATATAGACTGGTGGGCCGCCCTTGTTTTGTTATCATCAACCGATGACGGGCTATCCGCTTGCTCCCTTGTAACCTGTTCAGGTTGCCACACAGGTGGGCGGCAAGACGTACACGTGCATGCACGCCGGACAAGTGCTGCAGATCCGCGTGCTGGCGGGCGGCTGGCTGCACCGCGGCGGCGTGCGCTGCGCGTCGTGCCCCGCAGTGTGCGGCGCCCAGTTTAGCGTGAGTTTGTACTATACTATACTATACGCAACATTACATACTAGCGTACTAGCGTACACCTCAATATAGTGTGCTATCATCAAGCAATATATATATTTTAATTACACAAATTCACTATTTTTCACTTCGTTTTATTCGAATTATGCAAGGTTTCTTTAATACCTATTTTTAAAAAATAATGTTAAATAATTTTCTTTTGTTTGCTTTTCTCAATATCTCTTTTTTTTCTATTTTTAATTAGTCAAATTCACAATTTCTCGCTTCGAATAATGCAAGTTTTTTAAATATTTTTTTGTATAAAAATTTTCTTTTTTTTCTTAATATCGGTTTTTTTTTTAATTTTCAGTTAGACATATTCACTATTTTTCACTTCAAATAATGCAAGTTTTTTTTTAAAATGTATTTTTTTTGTGTTTTCCAATATCTGTTCTTTTTCTATTTTAAATACTCAAATTCGCAATTTTTCACTTTCAATAATGCAAGTTTTTTTTCTTACTTTTAAGAAAAAAAAAGACAGTTATTTTTTTTTGTTTTTTTTCAATGCTTATTATATTTAATTTTTCAATACACATATTCACAATCTTTCTCTTCGATTTATGCAAGTTTTTTAAATTTTTTTTTGTTATTTAAATATTTTCTTTTGTTTATTTTTCCCAACATCTGGTTTTATTTGTTTCTATTTTTAATTACAATAATTCACAATTTTTCACTTGGGATCATGCAAAATTTTTATTACTGTTTTTTTTTTTAAAAAAATTATAATTATTTAACTTTTTTTGTTTTTCTCAATATCTGGTTTTTTCTCTATTTTTAATCACACAAATTCACAAAATTTTCACTTCGAATTATGCAATTTTTTTTTATTCTTTTTTTTTTAAAAAAAAATTGTTTAGAGGAGAACAACTCATTATATAATAGAATAAGTTAAAATTCCAAATTTGCTACACATTACAAAGTTCCAATATGTGTATAATATGCTATTAATTGTTCTTGTGGCCTCATATTGTATAGCGACTAATGTCTTCCACCAAAAAAATGTTAGTAAATATAGTTTAAAAAAACTGAAAAAAGTAAAAAATACGTGCTTCAAAAGCGCGTTTTACAGTTGTTTGTTTTTAAACTATATTTATTTTTAACTCTTTAGTACTGACCATTTGAAATTATTTAATCCTAGCGACCCTTATCAGGATAATGGGATGAACTTATGAAATTATCATATTGTCCCTGATTCTCGACAAGTGCACAAATTTTGAATTAAATCAGTCCGTTTAAAGTGTGTCAGAATCGAGTCTATAGGAGTCGGTTCGATACATACATACAGGTGAAGCTAATAGAGCGTGTTAGTAAAAATTCGTTTCGTTTTCAGGCGCGAAACGAATACTGCAAAGGCGGCGAGGAAGCGCCCCCGCCAAACTTGTATCCGAACGACGTGTTGACGTGCGGCGGCGCTAGCGTCGCCTCGTCCGCCATCTTGACGGCCGCTGTCACGGTGACAGCTGTCAGACTGGCAGCTGTCGCCGCGACGTTGTAGAACTGCGGTTTGTAATGTGCTCGTGTGTTTGGAAGACAGAACAAACATTGGGAAATAATAAAAATAGATTTGATCCAAAAAGAGTTTGTGACCATAGATGATGATAGATGGATGGATGATAGACGCAGTGAATTACACTCTAAGACCAACACAAAAGAAAACCTTATTATTATGTCAAATTACCTTCAAAATTAGTTTGGAGCTAAATTGATCTGTGTATAATATGTCCGTATGTATTTATATTTTTAAATGCTTAACTGTGTTGTGAGAGGGCGTAAATACTATTACACAGTAACTTTCCACCGATAATTTGTATTCAAATAAAAATAATAACATTTTCACTCACACATAAACATTTAAACTTCAAAATTTCATCATATCTTTTCTCCCAAATTCTGTAGGCCTAGTACGAGCGCTATTTTATGGTCACGATATCGGTTAGAATGAGATGATAGTATAAGATACTATGTAAGTGCGAAAGAGATGACTGTTTTATAACACGCGATATCTAGTTAAACGGGTGCTCGTTCTAGCTTTTCTGCTGTGAAATTTCCTACTTGTATGTTTTTGATGCTCATACAAAGAACATTATAAGGTGTTTAACATTCGTCCTATAAGTACAATGTATTAAAGCTATATGTTGTGAAAATAAAGTCTAACAGAAGTTTCAATGATAAAAAGTGTTTTGCAGCAAAAAATGGTAGCACTTTGTAAAATAAATAGAAAAATTTATAAGCTTTAAAAGTCCTATTTTATTTTAGGTTTCAAATATTTAATTTGTATATACTATTTATTATATTTGGATACTCTCATAATATTATTAAGTACCGTCCTAAGTATTTTTTTATTTCGCATAAAAAAGACATGAAATTGTAATTTAGTGTTAAGGCTCATTTATTCTCAAGTCATTATATTATGTTGTATAGTTGAAATTAGCTTTTAAGTCATAAATTGTAAGTTGTATTTTAAGAAGACCAAAATTGTCGCTGATTCTTTTAGCCAATGTAGACTCAAAGTTGTATAAAAACCATTCCATGATTTTAAATACTATACTTTCTTTAAAAATCAATCTACCACATTATTCATCAGCCTTCCAAAATGATGGACTAAGGTTGCTCTCTTATGTCCATTCTAATGAACAAAGTGTAATAGAATAACAAAATATCGTGCATTGGTGGTGCTCTAACATTAACAATATGATAAAATGCGTATGGTGTATTAATAAATATATATTTGGTTATTATTTCTTACCGCAGCTTATTAATGTACATTCCGAATTTATCTTTGTGCTATGTCTGTAGAAGTTCATTTAATTATTTATTAATTGATTGTACACATAAAACTTTCTTATTCGACCAAAGTTTAATAGTTTGTTCCTACAACGTGTAGAGGCAAAATAGTTGCAATTGCAACCATGATTTAAACCTTATCTACCTTCAAATAGTGGTCAAATGCAATCAATTTTAATTTTGTCTACTGTTGAAAGGATTTAATCACCAATAAAAGTCGACCGCCCTTAAAATACAGTTTTCACCATATCAAAATGAAAGACTTTTCTATCAAATGTCTTGTATTTCCTTGTCTACAGTACTATTTGAAATATTTGTACCGTGATTTGTATCAAAATAAAATAAATGTATATTTCTAATGTGTTGTTTATTATTTCAACTTTGTACATAGCTGTGTAATGTCGACTTAGAATAGCACTACCCCATTTCTTCCGATGGATGTACGTAAGAGGCGACTAACGGTGTTGGGGCTTTTAAGGGATTTTTGGGCGATGCGGCTGGACACCCATCACCAACAACCTTTATTCTACCATCTTTTCACCCACTTACATTTCCAAAAGTGGCTGAGTAATTTCTGATTCCTTAGCTCTGGCTACCCCTTCTAGGTATTGAAAGCCGTGACTATATGTGTGTATGTATGTATGTAAATTAGGTAACAAATTATATATTTCATTTAGAAGCCTTATATTTATTGCATATATACAGCCATTTCACCTAACTGGTGCGTATGTATTCCAGTACTTTAACTCATTATTTCGATTAGTGAATAGAATAAAACTAAAGAATAGAAGAGAATAAACATTTATTTGCCAGATTAAGAGAGAGTAAATAAAGATATCAACAATTATAAAATTGTCCTTGCATATTGTATTTCTCATTTCGGACCCCCGCCTTTATGAGATCGATTCCTATCTGTTCTAGCAACGTTTCACGAAGCCGTCTTCTTCTAACATTACCATCCACATTGCCTTTATATATCCGTTTCGCTACTTTATTTTCTTCCATCCTAATGTGCCCGAACCATCTTAACGTTCCTTTTTCTATCTTGCATACTACGGCATCTTCATCTTTCGAAAGATTTAACATACATACATATGCTCACGACTATAAATCCTTAGAACGTGCAGGCAGAGTTAAGGAATCAGAAACTCATCAGCCACTTTTGGAAGTTAAGTGGGGAAGAGATCGTAAAATAAAGGTTGTTGGTGATGGGTCTCCAACTGCATCGACCAAAAATCACTTTAAAAGCCGCATGACCCTCGCTTCTTAAGTACAACCACGGAAAGAAGTGGGGCAGTCAACACTTCACATCAGGGGCTGGAATCTTCCCTACATCCTCACTTTGTGGTTTTTAAGGGCGTCCCCCGAAAAAATGAAAACCTTGAAACGGCATTTGGGCTTCCCCCCTGCCGTTTCCTCACCTTTAATCAAACTCGTAAAATAAGCCATCTAGTGGCAACTCACTAGTAACTTTAATAACCATAAATTAAGCGCCATCTACGGAAATAGTCTCGTACTACGTTGTAGGATCGCGATCGGCGTATTGTAAAATTATATTTAATAGATATTATAAAAAAATATGTCTCGCTTGGATGAATATAATATAATTATTGTTTATTAAATAACTAAAACAAAAACTTTAACTTCACAAAACTATTTTTATGATACCTTCGGAATATAGGAGGGGAATATGTCAAGAAGAAAGCTCGTGATAGTGGGTTTCATGTGACACCGAGTAAAAGGGGGTTATGTTATTCTTAGCCGACACAACAAAGTGTTCGTGGATGGCAGTAGAAATAACGTAACGTGCTATTATCGCAACGTCCAAAATTCACACTTGAATAAAAGTCGGCACAAATTATAAACAGGAGAAAGCATTTTTTTCAAGCATTTAGTAAATACTACAAATTAAACATAAGTAAAAACAAAAACTAAGTTGTTTTCATTTAAAAAAAGTATTTGATTGAGATGGAAGTTTATGCAGAAAAGAAAACAATTACAATTTAAAAACAAAACATCAAGTCATATCTAGGTATGCATAGTCACAGATTCATAAATACAGGGTGTCCAGTAAACCGTACGACATACTGCTAAAAATAACTCAATAATTTCATATAAAGAAATGTATGACGATTTTTTTTTACATGTGCTCAATAACACGTCTGTTCAATTGTGATTCCAAAACAGTAAAAACCTTTGTGGCAATCATCACTAAAAATAAAAAAAATACCTTTAAAATACCCTTAGTGTATTTTGTGTATCCGATGCTCAAAACAATCAATTACAAAAAGAGGAAGTCAGAGTTTTAGAATTGAAATTTTTTCAGTCATTTTTCAGGAAGTAGATTGCGGAAAAGATAGTAATACTAATATTTCGAAGTGATGTATCTTAACTCCTCAGAAGGTCACTGTCAAATAGTTTAAATTAGCATTTTTGCTAAAATAATTCATCGATCTCGGCGGTTACAATACAGCAGGCAAAACAAGTCATTATAACGATCATAAATGTAGTTTTAAGTGTCGGAACGGAGGCGCCCGGGCGCCTCTCAATTGTTGAAGGGTTAAGTTATTGTTATCCCACCTTATAAAATTTAAGTTAAAAGATATGTAAAAAAAGTTGTTAGAAGTATTGTTATATTTAATTGCTACATTATTCTTTTTATTGTATTAATAAAGTTATATCCTCAGCACGTAGACTGGCTCCCCGGCGTTCCCTCCCAGGACCTCGCTCACTACGGCGGCGCGGTCTCGCTCGCGGACTACTGTCCGTACCTGCAGCAGTTCACGTGGCGGCTGCGCGGCACGCTGGTGCGCGGCTCGCAGTGCACTGTCACCGACAACACGCCCAGTATGGATATGTATATTATATACCTACATATTACATACATACATATTATTGTTCCCATTTGTTCCTCACTATAAAGGTTGTCTGGAAGAAATCGCGATAAGGCAGTAAGTCCGCCTTTGCGTACATTGACTGTTTGTACCTATTTTGTAAAATACTGTTTGTGTGTTGTGTTTTTGTATGCAATAAAGTGTTTAAATAAATAAATGAAACATTTTACATACACATACTCAGATATATCATGTGGCCTAGTGGATAGGTGACTAGCTTCTCGGTTGCGGGTTCGATCCCCGGTGAAGATAACATTTACGTGATGTGCATAAATGATTGTTAGTTAGTCTTGGATGTTATCTATACGAATATTAAATATATCGTTGAGTTAGTATCCCATAACACAAGTTCTACTTAGTTTGGGGCTAATTTGATCTGTGTATAATATGTCCGTTTATATGTGATAAAGTGGCGATCGATATTCTAACTTCCCCAATGTATATTATATAGTACATACATACATATACTAAGACATTTCTCTTATTTCGGAACACAATAATATATTGTATTAAATATAATATAAAACTATAAAAAAATATTATGGACATATTAATATATAAAAAACTTACCAACATATATTTACTTGAGAGCATAGTTTTGACAAATTTATTTTGTCATAATTAAATTTGCATTGATAGTTGATTATTTAATTTAGAAATGTAAATAATGGGCTAGAGTTTAAGTAGTTAAGTAAGTGGATTATTGTGTAAATCTAAGTAATAATTAGATTAGCCAGACCTTTGGAATTAGATTTTCAGCCACTTTCGGAAGTTAATAAGATGTCAAAAGCAAGGTGGAAAATAAATAAAAATATATATACACAGCATTTATTTCTGTGTTTGTAGATTGTAATTATGTACTTAAAGCTATAAATTCCTTTACCTAAATAACTATTGTATTTGATATTACAGAGGAGGATGTAAATTTCGCACTAGAACAGTACGGCAACCATTCCAAGTGTTTCGATCACAGCGACAAAGTGTGGGAGCAAACCTCGTGTCGACAGGTTGGTATCAAACGTTGTACCTGTTCAGTTTGAATTGTACTACACATACATACATTATACGTGTATAAACAGATAACTTGCGAACATATCATTTCAAAAACATTTGATTGTAGCCCAAACACAGACATAAAGGTAGATAATTATTTACTTGTATTATTACCAATACATACATACATATTCTCAAGGCTATAAATCCCTAGTAGGGTTAGGCAGAGCTAAAGAATTTGAAATTCCATAGCCACTTTTGGAAAGTTTAGTTGGGAAAAGATGGTCTCCAACCGCATCGCCCAAAATTCCGTTAATAGCCCCAATACCGTAAGTCGCCTCTTACGTACACCCATCGGAAGAAATGGGGTAGTACTATTCAAAGTACTATTCAATGTACAACATGCATAAGTGTAAAAAGTACATACATATAAATACACTCACTCTTTGAATTGTGTAAATTCCTTATGTACACATTTTATGTGAATAATATTTTAGTGCGATTGAAACACTCGACAGTTATGACGTTTTTCATACATACTACATCAAGGTGTGTGACATACATGTTGGTCCTTCGAGTCGGAACAGTTGAATGGGTGTGGGTGATGGATATAAATATAGAATACAGTAATATTCATTGTTTTATACTTTGTACATAAATATACTGTCTATATTAATATTAATATAACATGATATTACCAGGTTCGCGAATGGCAGCACTGGGGCTCCGGCTGCTACAAATATAAATGTGAAAACGGTCGCCTGCATATCATTGTGAGTATACTGTCGGCTTGGAATAGCACGACTCTGATTTAATTTTAATACATTTAATTGTTTTTATTTTACATATATATGTGTTGCTGAGTTTCTTACGGGTTCTTCTCGCAACAATACACTTTCCGAATCCGAAGTAGAGTCAGTAGAGTAAGATTCATCAGCCACTTTTGGAAGTAAGTGGGGAAGAGATCGTAAAATAAAGGTTGTTGGTGATGGGTCTCCAAACGCATCGACCAAATATCACTTTAACAGCCACAATACCCTCGCTTCTTAAGGACATCCACGGAAAGAAGTGGGGGTAGTGCAGTGATCTAAGTCAACACTGCAAAAAGCAAAGACCTAAATAGATTGTTGAAAAAGCCTCGCAATATTATTCCACGCTCAAATGTTGATTTCATATGAAATTGTCATTGTTTATATAGACTAACAAAAACATTTCGATACCGCGATGTAGAAAGGTAAAGCAACGCCATCTATTGGCAACATCGAGTAATAGAAACTACATACATAACATAGGCAACAATGTATCATCTTACACAGGTAGATGGTAAAACGTTTACGTGCACGCACGCGGGACAGGTGATGCAGTATTTTGTTAAAAACAGTCATAGTTTTGCATTGAAACCTTCAAAAAACTCGTGAATCTGTATACAAATGAAAAAGACAGATACTATCGTCATTAACTGTCAGTGGGCGTGACCGATCGCTTAGAAATGTAAAGATGGTAGACGTACGAGTGACTATATAGACTGGTGGGCCGCCCTTGTTTTGTTATCATCAACCGATGACGGGCTATCCGCTTGCTCCCTTGTAACCTGTTCAGGTTGCCACACAGGTGGGCGGCAAGACGTACACGTGCATGCACGCCGGACAAGTGCTGCAGATCCGCGTGCTGGCGGGCGGCTGGCTGCACCGCGGCGGCGTGCGCTGCGCGTCGTGCCCCGCAGTGTGCGGCGCCCAGTTTAGCGTGAGTTTGTACTATACTATACTATACGCAACATTACATACTAGCGTACTAGCGTACACCTCAATATAGTGTGCTATCATCAAGCAATATATATATTTTAATTACACAAATTCACTATTTTTCACTTCGTTTTATTCGAATTATGCAAGGTTTCTTTAATACCTATTTTTAAAAAATAATGTTAAATAATTTTCTTTTGTTTGCTTTTCTCAATATCTCTTTTTTTTCTATTTTTAATTAGTCAAATTCACAATTTCTCGCTTCGAATAATGCAAGTTTTTTAAATATTTTTTTGTATAAAAATTTTCTTTTTTTTCTTAATATCGGTTTTTTTTTTAATTTTCAGTTAGACATATTCACTATTTTTCACTTCAAATAATGCAAGTTTTTTTTTAAAATGTATTTTTTTTGTGTTTTCCAATATCTGTTCTTTTTCTATTTTAAATACTCAAATTCGCAATTTTTCACTTTCAATAATGCAAGTTTTTTTTCTTACTTTTAAGAAAAAAAAAGACAGTTATTTTTTTTTGTTTTTTTTCAATGCTTATTATATTTAATTTTTCAATACACATATTCACAATCTTTCTCTTCGATTTATGCAAGTTTTTTAAATTTTTTTTTGTTATTTAAATATTTTCTTTTGTTTATTTTTCCCAACATCTGGTTTTATTTGTTTCTATTTTTAATTACAATAATTCACAATTTTTCACTTGGGATCATGCAAAATTTTTATTACTGTTTTTTTTTTTAAAAAAATTATAATTATTTAACTTTTTTTGTTTTTCTCAATATCTGGTTTTTTCTCTATTTTTAATCACACAAATTCACAAAATTTTCACTTCGAATTATGCAAATTTTTTTTATTCTTTTTTTTTTAAAAAAAATTGTTTAGAGGAGAACAACTCATTATATAATAGAATAAGTTAAAATTCCAAATTTGCTACACATTACAAAGTTCCAATATGTGTATAATATGCTATTAATTGTTCTTGTGGCCTCATATTGTATAGCGACTAATGTCTTCCACCAAAAAAATGTTAGTAAATATAGTTTAAAAAAACTGAAAAAAGTAAAAAATACGTGCTTCAAAAGCGCGTTTTACAGTTGTTTGTTTTTAAACTATATTTATTTTTAACTCTTTAGTACTGACCATTTGAAATTATTTAATCCTAGCGACCCTTATCAGGATAATGGGATGAACTTATGAAATTATCATATTGTCCCTGATTCTCGACAAGTGCACAAATTTTGAATTAAATCAGTCCGTTTAAAGTGTGTCAGAATCGAGTCTATAGGAGTCGGTTCGATACATACATACAGGTGAAGCTAATAGAGCGTGTTAGTAAAAATTCGTTTCGTTTTCAGGCGCGAAACGAATACTGCAAAGGCGGCGAGGAAGCGCCCCCGCCAAACTTGTATCCGAACGACGTGTTGACGTGCGGCGGCGCTAGCGTCGCCTCGTCCGCCATCTTGACGGCCGCTGTCACGGTGACAGCTGTCAGACTGGCAGCTGTCGCCGCGACGTTGTAGAACTGCGGTTTGTAATGTGCTCGTGTGTTTGGAAGACAGAACAAACATTGGGAAATAATAAAAATAGATTTGATCCAAAAAGAGTTTGTGACCATAGATGATGATAGATGGATGGATGATAGACGCAGTGAATTACACTCTAAGACCAACACAAAAGAAAACCTTATTATTATGTCAAATTACCTTCAAAATTAGTTTGGAGCTAAATTGATCTGTGTATAATATGTCCGTATGTATTTATATTTTTAAATGCTTAACTGTGTTGTGAGAGGGCGTAAATACTATTACACAGTAACTTTCCACCGATAATTTGTATTCAAATAAAAATAATAACATTTTCACTCACACATAAACATTTAAACTTCAAAATTTCATCATATCTTTTCTCCCAAATTCTGTAGGCCTAGTACGAGCGCTATTTTATGGTCACGATATCGGTTAGAATGAGATGATAGTATAAGATACTATGTAAGTGCGAAAGAGATGACTGTTTTATAACACGCGATATCTAGTTAAACGGGTGCTCGTTCTAGCTTTTCTGCTGTGAAATTTCCTACTTGTATGTTTTTGATGCTCATACAAAGAACATTATAAGGTGTTTAACATTCGTCCTATAAGTACAATGTATTAAAGCTATATGTTGTGAAAATAAAGTCTAACAGAAGTTTCAATGATAAAAAGTGTTTTGCAGCAAAAAATGGTAGCACTTTGTAAAATAAATAGAAAAATTTATAAGCTTTAAAAGTCCTATTTTATTTTAGGTTTCAAATATTTAATTTGTATATACTATTTATTATATTTGGATACTCTCATAATATTATTAAGTACCGTCCTAAGTATTTTTTTATTTCGCATAAAAAAGACATGAAATTGTAATTTAGTGTTAAGGCTCATTTATTCTCAAGTCATTATATTATGTTGTATAGTTGAAATTAGCTTTTAAGTCATAAATTGTAAGTTGTATTTTAAGAAGACCAAAATTGTCGCTGATTCTTTTAGCCAATGTAGACTCAAAGTTGTATAAAAACCATTCCATGATTTTAAATACTATACTTTCTTTAAAAATCAATCTACCACATTATTCATCAGCCTTCCAAAATGATGGACTAAGGTTGCTCTCTTATGTCCATTCTAATGAACAAAGTGTAATAGAATAACAAAATATCGTGCATTGGTGGTGCTCTAACATTAACAATATGATAAAATGCGTATGGTGTATTAATAAATATATATTTGGTTATTATTTCTTACCGCAGCTTATTAATGTACATTCCGAATTTATCTTTGTGCTATGTCTGTAGAAGTTCATTTAATTATTTATTAATTGATTGTACACATAAAACTTTCTTATTCGACCAAAGTTTAATAGTTTGTTCCTACAACGTGTAGAGGCAAAATAGTTGCAATTGCAACCATAATTTAAACCTTATCTACCTTCAAATAGTGGTCAAATGCAATCAATTTTAATTTTGTCTACTGTTGAAAGGATTTAATCACCAATAAAAGTCGACCGCCCTTAAAATACAGTTTTCACCATATCAAAATGAAAGACTTTTCTATCAAATGTCTTGTATTTCCTTGTCTACAGTACTATTTGAAATATTTGTACCGTGATTTGTATCAAAATAAAATAAATGTATATTTCTAATGTGTTGTTTATTATTTCAACTTTGTACATAGCTGTGTAATGTCGACTTAGAATAGCACTACCCCATTTCTTCCGATGGATGTACGTAAGAGGCGACTAACGGTGTTGGGGCTTTTAAGGGATTTTTGGGCGATGCGGCTGGACACCCATCACCAACAACCTTTATTCTACCATCTTTTCACCCACTTACATTTCCAAAAGTGGCTGAGGAATTTCTGATTCCTTAGCTCTGGCTACCCCTTCTAGGGATTGAAAGCCGTGACTATATGTGCGTATGTATGTATGTAAATTAGGTAACAAATTATATATTTCATTTAGAAGCCTTATATTTATTGCATATATGCAGCCATTTCACCTAACTGGTGCGTATGTATTCCAGTACTTTAACTCATTATTTCGATTAGTGAATAGAATAAAACTCAAGAATAGAAGAGAATAAACATTTATTTGCCAGATTAAGAAAGAGTAAATAAAGATATTGACAGTTATAAAAGTGAACTTGCTTATTGTTTTTCTCATTTCGGACCCACGCCTTTATGAGATCGATTCCTAGCAAACGTTTCACGAAGCCGTCTTCTTCTAACATTACCATACCTATTGCCTCTATATATCTGTTTCGCTACTTTATTTTTTTCCATCCTAATGTGCCCGAAACATCTTACGTTCTTTTCTCTATCTTGCATACTACGGCATCTTCATCTTTCGAAAGATTTAACATACATACATATGCTCACGACTATAAATCCTTAGAAGGTGCAGCCAGAGTTAAGGAATCAGAAACTCATCAGCCACTTTTGGAAGTTAAGTGGGGAAGAGATCGTAAAATAAAGGTTGTTGGTGGTGGGTCTCCAACTGCATCGACCAAAAATCACTTTAAAAGCCGCATCACCCTTGCTTCTTAAGTACAACCACGGAAAGAAGTGGGGCAGTGATCTAAGTCAACACTACACATCAGGGGCTGGAAACTTCCCTACATCCTCACTTTGTGGTTTTTAACAGCGCAATCTATTAACCTTGTAAGAACCTCACTATACTTTCACAGTTTGATTTAGGGAGCGACACTTTTTATGTATTAATTATTTGGAAAATTACAACATATTAGATAGGCATTCCATAGGCAAAGTTGTTTAGTTTGATGGCTTTTACCAATTTAAAATATAAAAAGGGTATGTTTTAAAAACGAAGTCTAGGCCAATTAGTGGTCAAATGCAATTAATTATAATTTTGTCTTCTGGAGAAAAGTCTAAACACCCTTCGAAGTCTACCGCCCTTATAGTATAGTTATCATCATATCAAAATGAATGACTTTTCTGCCAAATGTCTTACGTTTCCTTGTCTACGATACAATTTAAAATATTTGTACCATGATTTGTATCAAAATAAAATCAAATGAAGAATAAATGTATATTTCTAATGTGTTGTGTATTATTTTATCTTTATACATAGCTGTGTAGTGTCGGCTCAGAATAGTACCACCCCATTTCTTCCGGTGGGTGTATGTAAAAGGCGACTAATGGTGTTGGGTCTTTTAAGGGATTTTCGGGCGATGCGGTTGGTGACCCATCACCAACAACCTTTACTAAAATCATGGACTTTTAATTGGTGAAAGGGTAATTTCTCTGTGAAATGACTGGAGATCTGTCATCAATTTTACTACTAATAAATAAAGGAAAGAAGAATTTCGACACTAGCGGGGATCGAACCGCGACCTCCGGGTATACGTCCCCGTCGCTCTGCCAATTGAGCTATGATGTCAAGTGGTTACTAGTGCGAAATTCTTCATTCCTTTGTTTCTTTTACACTTTTTTAAGTAGTGTTAGCATTACCTACTTCCGTATTCTTTACAAATTGTTCATGAAAACCTCATGTGGGGATTATTAATAACTAGTGGATGGGCCCAGATTTCTTCATTCACATTCATTCATTTTTAGTGATAAGACCGCCAATTGTACTTTTTAAATTTACATATACATACATACATATACTCACGGCTATAAATCCCTAAAAGAGGTAGCCAGAGCTGATAAATTATAAATTCCTCAGCAATTTTTTTGTTTTTTTTTAAATTTAATTCTGTTTATTTGTAAATATTTCTCCTTTTTGATATGCAATAAAGAGTTTTCTATTCTATTCACTGCTCTTTGTGATTTTGAGAAATTTTGAATTGGTAATAATCTTATTTTTTTTAAATAAGGGATGAGTGAGAGTACTATAAAAGTAAGTAAACAAATATAAGCACAGAATGCTCCGAACTGCTAAGCTATTAGGAGTTACACGTGTTATTGTGAGTCAACCATAAAATATAGACATTTGCTGTTGCGGAATATTTTTTAGACAATTTTATGTATGATATTTCAATCATACATGATTCCTATGTAACTATAACCATGCACACGCGACAGAAGTTTAAAATATAGTAAATTCTCCTGTTTTCCCAAAATCTCCCTACACAACTTTGCCGAAAAGTATACTTAAACCTGCCCAGGACTATGAAGAATAATTGTACCAAGTTTCGTTAAAATCCATTGAATAATTTAAATCTCTTTGTTCATGAAAACCTCATGTGGGGATTATCTATACTTATAATAAATCTGTAGAGAGGTCAATTCTGTACATGAAATATATTTTCAAAATGACTATCAGGTGGTGATTAGGGATCGATACTGATGCCAAAAATGCAATCAGTAAAATTTTTGTCTGTCTGTCTGTCTGTCTGTCTGTCTGTCGGTTTGTATGTTCCTTATGGAAACAAAAACTACTCGACGGATTTTAACGAAACTTGGTACAATTATTCTTCATACTCCTGCGCAGGTTTTTGTATACTTTCCAGCAGAGAAGTAAAGGGGAATTTTGGGAAATTTGGGGAAAAAGGGAGAAGTTACTCCATTTTTTAAGCTTCCGTCGCGTGTGCAGCCTTAATGGTTAAACTTACATAGAAATCATGTGTGGCGGAAATATTCTTCATAAAATTATCTAAAAAAAAATCCTTGACAGTTTATGTCTATCTTTTACGGTTCCTGATAGCTTAGCAGTTCGGAACATCCTGATTATATTTGTTTACTCTTACGTTTGTAAACCTCTCACTTATCAACAAAAAGGTAACATTATTACCTATTCAATAAAAAAAAGAATCATAGAAATCGGTAGACAAACACCGAAATTATGCATAAAAAATTAATAGTTTAAAAAACACTAAAAAACACGCTTTTATAAGTGCACTTAAAAGTCAAAAATAAATTACGGGTCGTTCAAGTTGTCTCTATTTCTGGGCTGAAGTGTAAACTATGTGCTTTTAATTATAATATTTGATAGTAAAAGCGTGGGGCGCTGGAAAAGGAAAGATTTTTTGTTAACCTTGCTAAGAAATCAAGTTAAGCGATGTTTCGGGAAGCAGGTTACAGAGATCGGCACTCTAACTAGAGTTGCAGCACCACTAGTTGGAGGCTCTATATTAAACAGTCTGTTCAAAGTACTAGTCAACAGTAGCAAAATGTAGAGTTTTTGTTCGTGTATTTGTTTATAATTAAAAGCACATAGTTTACACTTCAGCCCAGAAATAGAGACAACTTGAACGACCTGTAATTTATTTTTGACTTTTAAGTGCACTTATAAAAGCGTGTTTTTTAGTGTTTTTTAAACTATTAATTTATTTTATGCTTTTTAGTCTTTGCTAATGGCATATTTTAAACATCCATATTATTGTATTCACACCTTGAAACCTAATCGTGGTCAAAGGTAGTTTCGTGGTCAAAGTTCATTACAAGACCTTTCTAACAAGTCCAAATACGGCTATAATACGATCATCTATCATTAAGTTCCAGTTAATATCTTCCGGCTCCATCATCAGATGAGCTCGACAGTACCATATTATTGTATTCAGACCTTAAAACCTAATCGTGGTCAAGGTTCAGTACAAGACC
This sequence comes from Bedellia somnulentella, assembly GCA_963576735.1. Lineage (NCBI taxonomy): Eukaryota > Metazoa > Arthropoda > Insecta > Lepidoptera > Bedelliidae > Bedellia > Bedellia somnulentella. Next base: position 250,137 of record OY755198.1, read on the forward strand.
TTTCTAACAAGTCCAAACACGGCTATGATACGATATTTCATCATGGAATGCTAGTGCCTATCTTCCGGCTTCATCATCAGACCTTGAAACCTAATCATGGTCAACGTTCATTACAAGACCTTTTTAACAAGTCCAAACACGGCTATGATACGATCATCCATCATGAGGTTCCAGTTCATATCTTCCGGCTCCATCATCAGATCAGCTCAACAGTACCATATTATTGTATTGTCATCGAAATCACATACAACTGCCAATTTTCATAACGCGATGACCTTTAGAAGATGGTTAAATTAGTTTTCTTAGATTTGATTACATAGTTACATACATACAGGTCGACCTAATAAAAGCGTGTTAATAAGCCATCGCGCCCGTGATCGAAACCAAATCTTTACTAATTTACATATAACATACTAGATGGCGCCAGTAGTTGCATCCTACATAAAGTAATGATTTATTTTTTAGATTGTTATAAATACTTCATGGCGTTTTATTCCAAAATTTGCTATTAAACGGAAATACTGAACCGTTCATTAAAGCGCATTCAAAATCACCAAACTAAACTGTTAAGGGAGTGCTATAAATTTAATAAATTGAAAACATTGCGCTGAATTTCACAATGCTTGAGCAGTGACTAAAGAAAGAAACCTCAGATATTTAAAAAACAACGCTACCCGTGCGAAGCTGGGACGATCCACTAGTTACTAATAAATAAAGAATAAATAAAGGAAAGAAAAATTTCGACACAGGCGGAAATCGAACCCGCGACCTCGGGTAAACGCCCCGACGCGACGCTCTGCCAACTGAGCTACCGTGTCAGTGTAAAAGAAATAAAGGATAGAAGAATTCCGCACTGGCAGCCAACTGACACGGTAGCTCAGTTGGCAGAGCGTCGGGGCGTTTACCCGAGGTCGCGGGTTCGATTCCCGCCTGTGTCGAAATTTTTCTTTCCTTTATTTATTAGTAATCCATTGAATAGTTTTTGTTTCCATAAGGAACATACAAACCGACAGACAGACAGGCAAAAATTTTACTGATTGCATTTTTGGCATCAGTATCGATCCCTAATCACCCCCTGATAGTTATTTTGAAAATATATTTAATGTACAGAATTGACCTCTCTCAGATTTATTATAACATACATACATACATATACTCACGGCTGTAAATCCCTACAAGGGGTAGCCAGAGCTGAGGAACTAGAAGTTCCTCGGCCACTTTTGGAAAGTAGAGTGGGAAACAGATGGTAAAAATAAAGGTTGTTGGTGATGGGTCTCCAACCGCATCGCCTAAAAATCCCTTAATAGCCCCAATACTGTTAGTCGCCTCTTACGTACACCCACCGGAAGAAGTACAAGTTCAATATGTTTTTATGAAAACATTTAACAGATCAAGTTAGCCCCAAACCGTAGTACATACATACATATATTATTCACACCATTGGTTCCCATTGGGGTAGGCATAAGCTATAGATGGCTACCTTGTATGATACTGACAAATCTGTAAGTTCATAAATTTCCCTATGTTTTAAGTATTCCTTTACATAAATTCATTGTTAGATGGATCTATATGCATGTGGGTGTTATCTTGGAAAACACTATCTTATACACTGGATCAAATCTTACTCCCTCTACCAAGGAAAAAACAACTAGCCACATGCTCCTCAAGTAAACTGGCATGATAAACTACAATGGGTCACGCCAGTGAACTAAGGTGGTCAAGGGCTTATGCAACGCATCTAAACACGCCACAACCTAACAAACTACTGTAGCACATTCACATTACTAAAAGGCTTCTCACATATAAAACACTCAATTTACTTATGTAAAGTCTTAATTTTATTTAAATTACAAAAGATTTAGCCTAAAGAGTCTTATGTATTCACTTTTTTTTCTGCTGGTTTCTGTTAGGGTTTCCTCCACCTCGGTTTAAAGGTGGCGCACGTCCTCCACGATTTCCGAAAGCCCCGCGGTTCCCTCCGCGCCCTGACCTCATATTTTGTCCTCCACGTCCTTTAGAAACATCGCTACGGCCTCTGGCTTTCACCTGTGTCTCTTCCTTCACCATATCAATAACTTCATCTGGTATTCTCAAATATTTAATGGTGCTGCCGCGAATATAACATTCTGGCATTCTCCAAAACTTGTCTCCGTCTCTTGAAGTGCAAATTACTTCTCGTAAGTTGATATTCATCCAGTTATCACAGCTTACTAGATGCCCGTTGTAAGTTTCACCATTTTTTAATTCAACAAGAGTGGGATGGTTTTGAGCTGTTCTCAAGAGCGACAGCGGTAACATGGCGACTAACTATTTAAGGAACTGGTACTTAAAAATGTAAATATGTTTTATTCTTCAGACAAAGTTTTTATTCCCGAATTTATCTTGTTTTGTTGATTGATATTGATAGACGTACAAACAATTCACTTTTTGAGGTTAGCTTTATTTGTCAATCTACTCAATCTGAATGTCAAGTAATTGATCAATTTCGTATTTGTACTGATGCCAAGTTTACATTGAGCTAATTAGACATCCAAAACTTAATCTAAAAGTATGTTGGATAGTGTACTATAACTGTGTAGTATCGGTTTAGAATAGCACTACCCCATTACTGCCCACCCACGTTCGTAAGAGATGACTTAAGGTATTGGGGCTTTTTAAGTGATTTTTGGGCGATGCGGACCCATCATCAAGAACCTTTACTAAGTAAAAAGTGGCTGGGGATTTCGTATTCTGATGCTCTGGCTACCCTTTTTGGGATTTATAGCCGTGAATATATGTATATAAGACTAGAGACGTTCCACTTAAATGCTTAATTATGCATTGACTTGGATTACGACATCCCAATGGGCGAACTTCACCCGAATACATTGTATAGCTATGCCGTATGCCATTTTGTACGAATATACTGTCACATGACTGAGTACAACTCAGCCATATGGGTTTCCTCACGATGTTTACCCTCACCGTCAACAACCATGAGACATTAACCACATAAATATCTTTTGAAAAGATAGATTTGTGTAGGCCCGACCAGGGGTTTGAGCCCTAATCATCTGCACTATAAGCGGTGTATTACCCACTGTTTATCTCAATCCAGGTGTTTTAGAGGCCCTGAAGGATTTTTTTGCCCATAAATTTATGCAAAATGTATGATGAAGGTTCACTTCATCAAACATTTCACAGTCGGACGTTTTTGTCTGTAATATATTGGGAATCTCGGGGGCTTTAAAATTTTCTAGGCGGAAGAGTAAAATGGAATCCAGACTTAATTGCAGACATGCTACCAGATTACTTGCTACCGCACGTGTACCATTTCGTGTAGTAGGTATCTATTTAAGCATGCCATGCACATCGTGACTAATTTTTACGTTTAGGATTATAAACTGTATTTGATATACATTGTATCACTCCGACTTTAATATTTATAACCTTTTCCCAAATTAAACAACCGCGATAGCTCGGTGGGTAGGACACCGCCTATCATGCAGACAGGCGTGGGTTCGATATTCAATTCCCGGATCGGGCCTTCACCAATTTGTCTTTTCTAAAGTCATATGTATGGTAAATTTATCATGGTTGTTAACGAGGGAAATATCGTGAGGAAACCCACATGGCTAAGTTGTACGTACACTGTCATGTGACCGTTGCATAGCGTACGTATTGGCTGTCCGGTGCCGAAGACAATTTTGCCGCAAATGTGTACTATTTTTTTTTTTTTTTTTTTTTTATGTAGCCTTTACTATAGTGTCCCACTGCTGGGCAAAGGCCTCCCCCTGTTGAGTCCACACGTCCCGGCTCTGTGCCACCTCCGGCCACCCCGGCAAAAACTTATCTAGATCGTCCCGCCATCTCCGCCGAGGCCTGCCCCTACGCCGGTAACCGTCTTGTGGCACCCAGTCTGTGGCGATCTTCGCCCATCTGTCTGGGTGCATACGACTTATGTGACCGGCCCAGTGTACTATTTATTATGTATAATATACTGAGTTTATATTATAAACCCTAGAGAACTTTCCGGCAGGAACAGTCATAATTTATAAATACATACATACATATACTCACGCCATTATTTCCCATTGGGGTAGGCAGAGACTATCGATCGCCACTTTGTACGATCCTGGCAAACCTCTCTATCTTCGTTTACATCCATCAATCTTTTCATACATGCTCTTTTATTCCTCATACTTCGGACGTCGGCTTTTTTGAGCACACATTCTATTTGGTCCAGATGTGTCCTCCGAGGTCGTCCTCTACTCACATTACCTTCCACATTGGCTCTATAGATCCCTTTTTCCAATTTACTATCATCCATCCTCTCTATGTGGCCAAACCATCCCAACATTCCTTTTTCTATCTTTTTTACAATATCATCTTTCACGCCGCACCTTTCACGAATCACGTAATTTCTCACACGATCACATAACCCTACATTACAACTTTTCTGAGGGACCTCACCTCTACTGCATTCACTCTGCTCTCATGCTTCTTTTGCCACACCCAACATTCACTGCCATACATAAGCGTAGGTACCAGAACAGTATAAAATAGTCGTCTATGCAGAACAGCATCATGAACTGCCATTCGGGCCTTTTCGGATACCGACTAGTCAGTCGGTCATGTCTAGTCAGACATGAGACTATTCAAAGCTCCATTAATCGCATTACCCTTTTTAACTCTTCTCTCGATATCTTCATCACACTTTCCATCCCTAGTAAACAAACTTCCCAGATATACAAACTCTTTCACTTGTTCCACTTTCTTACCATTAATTTCAATCATGTATTCGGTTATATTCTCCTCTCTCTCAAAAATTCTAAATTTAAAATTAAAAAGTTTATTATTTTTACAGCCACGTTTATTAATCCCAAAGTTTTTTTACTCAAACCATTCATAGTGGTTTAATAATTTTGAGGTAAATAATGAATTGAAAGAAGAGTGAAAAATAGTACATACATACGGTCACGGCTATAAATCCCTAGATAGGGTAGCCAGAGCTAAACAATTAGAAATTCCTCAGCCACTTTTGGAAGTTAAGAGGTCTCAAACCCCAATACCGTTAGTCGCTTCTTACGTACACCCACCGGAAGAAAGGGGGTATCGCTATTCTAAGCCGACACTACACAGCATGGTAGACAAAAATGGTAATTGGCTAAATGGAGCAATGAATAGCCTTATGACCAGTCAATCGGTGTCTGAAAAGGCCCGGATGGCTGTGCATGATGCTGCTCCAGTTGTAGTAGTAACCATGAAAGCTGAGTGAATGCAGTAGAGATGAGGTGTTTTAGAAAATATTGTAATGCTAGGTTATGTGATCGAGTGAGAAATAGCGTGACCATAGAATAAAGAGTACCTGAATTTGTATTAACTACGGTGTCTGGAGAATACGGAGAATACTAAGTCTGTAAGCGTGACCGAGAAATTTTACGCAAAAACAATAAATAAAGGTACCACTAAACTACACCACACACACGGTACACTAAAGGTAAGAGTAACCAGTAAGAGTGAAAAACTAAACTAGCGGCTTAAATAAAAAAATGGTAGCCTGTATAAGTCGGTATACGGGCGAAAGTTTTACGTGACAACGACTTTGAGTGGTAAAATAATTTTAATGTGAATATTCATTCGTACAGTAGGAAGAAGGATGAAATTATGTCTGTCTCTCTCGCTCTTAGGCGGGCTAACCATGCCCGAGTGGAAGGGACGCGTGCCTCTCACTCGCTCTCATTGTGAGCGCATAACGTGAGCGGAGCGTAACGCAGTTTCTTGAAGTGTCACCCGGCAAACCAATTTATAAGACGTTGTCACGTCAAAAAATAATTAAGTCTTCTGTTTTTAAGAGCAGCCTTTTATTATATAATCTTTATTTGTAAGTAACAACTGTGATAGCTCATTACAACACTGCCTATCATGCACAAAGGCATTCCGTTGGTTCAAATCCCGGGTTCGGCCTACAACAATTTGTCTTTTCTAAATTCATATAAGTGGCTAATTTATAATTTATATTATAATTTGCTGTGTAGTGTCAGCATAGAATAGCACTACCCCATTTCTTCCGGTGGAGACGGTTGGAGACTCATCACCAATAACCTTTATTCTACCATCTTTTCCTCACTCAACTTCCAAAAGTGGCTGAGAAATTTGTAATTCCTTAGCTCTGCCTACCCCTTCTTGGGATTTATAGCCGTGAGTATATGTATGTATATATGTATGGCTAATTTATCATGGTCGTTAGAGAAAGAGAGACATTTATTCGTTAGCGGAGGTCATTTATTCGTTAGCGGAGGACATCGTGAGGAAACCCACATGACTAAGTAGTACTCAATCATGTGACAGTGTATTCGTACAAAACGGCGATAGGCCTGCCCCCTATCACTGTCCATGCAAAACGTGGGTACTCTGCACATCAGGTGACAATGTAACGAGATGATCAGAAGTATTAGCACTTCTGGCAACCCCTTCGAGGATGTGCAGCGTGAACATTTGAGTTGAGTTTCCCACAGTGGCTGAGGAATTTCTAATTCCTTATCTCTGACTACTCCTTTTACCGAAGATTTATAGCCGAGAGTATATGTATGTAAGACTAAATGCTCATGTAGGTATCAATAAGTTAAAACATTAGTATTGGGTTTCAACTTATTTATTATTAACTTAATTTAATTCAATGCAATGTACAAGGCGTAAAATTAGGTTGACAAATCAAATTGATCTATTGAAAAATTGTCACAGTTGTTTTTGTAGTTCAAGGGAATCAAAATTCAATGTAAAAAACATTAAGTTTTTTGTATTTATCTACTTAAAATATTTGAATGAATAATAAAAAACCCCAGTTCAAAATAAGCCATTAACACTTGTAAGTCAACAGAAGTCCATTATTATTCATTTAACTTAAGTAAATCAGAGTAGCTAGTACGAACGACGTTTTAACTAGATATCGCGTGGTATAATACAGCCATCTCTTTCGCACTTTCTTAGTATTCTATAATGTCATCTCATTCTAACCGATTTGCCGTGTAGTGTCGGCTTAGAATAACACTACCCCATTTCTACCCGTGGGTGTTCGTAAGAGGCGACTAAGGGTATACCCTTAGTCGCCTTTTTTAGGGGCTTTTTAAGTGATTTTTGAGCGATGTGGTTGGAGACCCATCACCAACAACCTTTATTATACCATCTTTTCCCCACTCAATTTTCCAAATGTGGCTGAGGGATTTCTAATTTCTTGGCTCTGGCTACCCCTTCTAGGGAATTATAGCCGTGAGTATATGTATGTATTCTAACCGATATCGTGACGATAAAATAGCGTTCATTCTAGACTTCTGTTTAATTTGTTAATACACTATTTTCTGTCCATCTATTCAAAAATAACAATTAAACATAGAAGAGACATCCATTTGAATGTAATTATTAGCGTATATACTTTAAACTTATATGTTTGTAAAATAATTATTTAGCTTTCCCATAACAACGATTCAAAAAGACAGAATTCAGTACATCAACCCAAATTTCTAAACTAAATTACTTCTTAGACCCTCCAAAACCAGAAAATCCCATAATCTGAGCCAATTCCGACTGAACAGGAGTATCCTCGTCTTCTTCTGTCTCTTGCAACTTTCTCTTCTTATCTCTTTTCTTCTCTTTTCTCAACTCTTTCACTCTGTTTTCTTCTTCCGCCGCCTCTTTCAGTCTCGTGTCTAGTTCATAATCGCGTTTTTTCTCTTCTAACTTGCGTTTGTTTAATGCGAAGCGGGCTTTGACCTGAAATTGGAGAAATAGGAGAAAATAAGTTTTCTATTTATACATACATACAAACATGTATGCTGTGTAGTGTCGGCTTAGAATAGCACTACCCCATTTCTTCCGGTGGGTGTACGTAAGAGGCGACTAACGGTTTTGGGGCTTTTTAAGGGAATTTTGGGCGATGCGGTTGGAGACCCATCACCAACAACCTATATTTTTACCATCTTTTCCCTACGCAACTTCCAAAAGTGGCTGAGGGATTTCTAATTCCTTAGCTCTGGCTACCCCTTCTAGGGATTTATAGCCGTGAGTATATGTATGTATGTATGTACATACAAACATACTCTGCCAACCTGCAATTGGCCAGCATGGTGGACTATGGCCAAATCACCCTATATAGGGTAGGCTCGAACCCCTTGGTGGGGACATATATGGGCTGTGAGGACATACATATACTAACCCTATTAGCTCTAATTGGGGTAGGCAGATACTTTTGGCGATCAAAAGATTTTGACATTGATACATACAATATGGAAGGTAATGTTAGTAGAGGTTGACTGCGAAGGACACATTTGAACCAAATGGAGAGTGTGCTCAAAAAGGCCAGCGTCCGAAGTATAAAAAATAAAAGAGCAGGTATGAGAAGATTGATGGATATAAACAAAGCTAGAGAGGTTTGCCAGAATTGTAAAAAGTGGCGATTGATAGTCTCTGCCTACCCCAATGGTTAATAATACATACATACATACATACATATACTCACGGCTATAAATCCCTAAAAGGGGTAGCCAGAGCTGAAAAATTAGAAATTCCACAACCACTTTTGGAAGTTGAGTGGGGAAAAGATGGTAGAATAAAGGTTGTTGGTGATGGGTCTCCAACCGCATCGCCCAAATATCCCTTAAAAAGCCCCAAGTCCGTTAGTCGCCTCTTACGTACACCCACCGGAAGAAATGGGGTAGTGCTATTCTAAGCCGACACTACACAGCTAATAATAGCGTAATAAAATGTATGTATGCATTGTCTGTACTGAATAGGCATCGAAACCGATAAAGAATTGCATACAACAATTAAAACCTTTATAAGTAACATATCAGCTTTCGCCGTGTAGTGTCGGCTTAGAATAACACTACCCCATTTTTAACCGTGGGTGATCGTAAGAGGCGACTAAGGGTATAGAGGCTTTTTAAGTGATTTTTGGGCGATGTGGTTGGAGAGCCGTCACCAAAAACATTTATTATTACCATCTTTTCCCCAAACAACTTCCAAAAGTGGCTGAGGAATTTCTCATTCCAAAGCTCTGGCTACCCCGTTAAGGGATTTATAGCCGTGAGTATATGTATGTATGTATGTATCAGCTTTTAATAAACACGAAACACCGAAATGATAAGGATTAAAGAGCATGTATGCAAGGAATTATAACTGCGCGGACGAACGTTATTTGTCAGGATCGTACAAAGTGGCGATTTCTATCTGACCATTACACTCGAAATTTATTGTGTAACTATTAAAGTGTTTTTTCTGGACATAAGGGACACATGGCACACACGTGACATCTGGACACAGTACATAATTTCATAGGGTAACCATATTATTATCATTAATTTTAGAAACAGGAAATACCACATTATAAAAGACACACAACATAAAAGTGCTGTGTAGTGTCGGCTTAGAATAGCACTACCCCAATTCTTTCGGCGGGTGTACGTAAGAGGCGACTAACGGTATTGGGGCTTTAAAGGGATTTTTGGGCGATGCGGTTGGAGACCCATCACCAACAACCCTTATTTTACCATATTTTCCCTTAACTTTCCAAAAGTGGCAGAGGAATTTCTGATTCCTTAGCTCTGGCTACCCCATCTAGGGATTTATGGGCCTTCTGGGCCCTATGATTCATTTCTCTTAGGATCCATCAATATTGTGACGTGAAGGAAGTAAAGGATAGCATTGAAAATTATGTGTTAGTCCACACAACATGTTCATATATACATATACTGACGGCCATAAATCCCAAAAAGGGGTAGCTTTAAATCTAGAAACTCCTCAGCCACATTTGGAAGTTGATAGGGGACAAGATGGTAAAATTAAGTATCCTTGGTGATGGGTCTACAACCGCATTGCTCAACAGCCCCATACTGTTAGTCACCTCTTACGACATCCGTGGGTAGAATGGGTAGTGTCATTCTAAGCCGGCACTATAGTACTGTTTTTTTTTTTTATTTATTCATTTCTTTCAGACGTAACGTCCATATATTTGTTAGTAGAAAGTGAAAATTACTTAAACCTTTTACATACATAAATTTACTCACGGCTATAAATCCCTAGATGGGGTAGCCAGAGCTAAGGAATTAAAAACTCCTCAGCCACTTTTGGAAAGTTAAATGGGGAAAAGATGGTAAAATAAAGGTTGTTGGTCATGGGTCTCCAACCTCTTCGCCCAAAAATCCCTTAAAAGCTCCAATACCGTTAGTCGCCTATTACGTACATCCACCGGAAGAAATTTGGTAGTGCTATTCTAAGCCGACACTACACAGCCTATACTAAACCTATTGTTAGTATAATTATTGTAATTTATATAAAATCTTATGGTGTCGTCACTTTGCCGCACTGTACGCGGTACATTCCCTGTTCCAGTGAATGGTCCGCACCCAGTGAGCCAACATGGGACAGTCTAAGCGAAGTATCGTTGAGTTAGGATCCAAAAATCAAATTACAAAAATACTAATAATTAATTAATTAATTAATAATAATTAACATACATTCATATATATACTCACGGCTATATTTCCCTAGAAGGGGTAGCCAGAGCTAAGGAATTATAAATTCCTCAGCCACTTTTGGAAGTTGAGTGGGGAAAAGATGTTAAGAATAAAGGTTTTTGGTGATGGGTCTCCAACCGCATCGCCCAAAAATCCAATAAAAAGCCCCAATACCCTTAGTCGCCTCTTACGACACCCGTGGGTAGGAAGGGGTAGCGACATTCTAAGCCGGCACTACACGGCATAATAATAATAATTAATTAATCAAAATTAAACGTTTAACGATGCTGTTGCTACTGTCTCGCATCCGTGCCATCAACGAGGCAGTTCGTTTGCGAATTATCCCATAGAAGTCATCAGTTCGCTCTCTCGCGAACATACCAGCCCCCATAGCATGAGGCATGTGAGAGCGACTATGTCATGTGAGAAGTGAGGTACTGACAGATTTTGTATGAGCAATCTGTCTGTTTCTCTTACTCATGTGAAATACTCGCTCTCAAAAGACTCATGCTACTAGTGCAGATGCACTACAAAAGCATGACAGCCGCAACAGCATCTTGAAGGTGTTGTTGTACTGCATATTAAAAGCTGTTTGTGTATAGTTTGTCCAGAGGCTACTTGTATACATGGTCTGACAAAACGCTTTAAAAAGCGTGACCTTGACGTCAACTGAGCAGTTGGAGAAATGGCGAATAAGCATATTTCCTCTAATGCACAAAGATCTTTACTCTCTTTCAATGTCAATGTCGACGCTGAGATTCTCACTTTAGATATGGCCCAAGTATTTAAAATGAGATGAATTTATCTCGTCATGAGGATATGAGGATGAGGGAAATAATTTATACATACATACATATACTCATGGCTATAAATCCCTAGAAGGGGTAGCCAGAGCTAAGGAATTAGAAATTTCTCAGCCACTTTTGGAAAGTTGAGGGGGGAAAAGATGGCAAAATAAAGGTTGTTGGTGATGGGTCTCCAACCGCATCGTCCAAAAATCCAATAAAAAGCCCCAGTACCCTTAGTAGCCTCTTACGACACCCGTGGGTAGAAAGGGGTAGCCACATTCTAAGCCAACACAAAACAACAAATAATTTATATAAACCATATATCAAAATACCTGATCCAAAGAACTTCGCTCAATCTTCATAGACATCCCCAGGTTCCTCTGATGTTTCTTCCCGTTGATGTGGTCCAGGAAGTTGATGGAGTCCTTCACGACACAGTCACACACGTTGCAGTAGTAACCGCCGGATTGGGAAGTGGGAGTGTTCTTAGTGATCACCACACTCTTGCCTAGCTTCGAGTCGAGATCTACTTTGTATTCTCTTTGCTTTAGCAGCTCTCTTTTTACTGGTGGGGCTGAAATATATGTTTACATAAGAAATTTTAAAATAAATGAAATAGATTTAAAATTAACATACATCCATACATATACTCATGGCTATAAATCCCTAGAAGGGGTAGCCAGAGCTAAGGAATTAGAAATTTCTCAGCCACATTTGGAAAATTGAGTGGGGAAAGGCTGGTAAAGTAAAGGTTGTTGGTGATGGGTCTCCAGCCGCATCGCCCAAAAATCCCTTAAAAGCCCCAATACCGTTAGTCGCCTCTTACGTACACCCATCGGTAGAAACGGGGTAGTGCTATTCTAAGCCGACACTACACGGCAACAATTCAAAATTAAATAATGAATTAATGAAATGTCGGCTTAGAATAGCAGTACCCAACAATATTGGGGCTTTAAAGGGATTTTTGGCGATGCGGTTGGAGACCCATCACCATCAACCTTTGTTTCACCATGTTTTCTCCACGCAACTTCCAAAAGTGGCTGAGAAATTTCTTATTCCCTAGCTCTGGCTACACCATTAAGGGATTTATAGCCATGAGTATATGTATATATGTATGGAATAAAATGTTAATTTGTTAGGGGCATTCTCTAGTCTAAATGATGATGATTTATATAGGCCAGCAATCTTTTGATTAGGAGCCATAAACTGCTATATGATAATCTGCTCAGTGGGTAGAACATCACTTATCATGCAGATAATGAGGGTTTAAATCTCAGGTTGGGCCTACACCAATTTGCCTATATGTGTGGTTTATTTATCATTATTATCGTTGAGGGAAAACATTGTGACGACATGGCTTCCACTTTGTAATGTACTGTGACAGCGTATTCATACAAAACTTCTAAACCCAAACCAAGCAAAGACGCAAGCTCTGTAAGATAGTTCAGCTCAAGGTTTCAAAATAGTTTAAGCCTTCAAAATAGATTGTAACTATCGAGAAAGAACTTTATAATGTCACTTTAAATAACGAACTCATTGTGTCTACATCCGTAATCTTTTGACTAAGCAACCTATGAAGGTCCAGAAATAGGAAAGAAGAAGAGAAACCTTACCTTTCTTATTTGCCTTTTCTTCTTCATCGAGTTCCGCTTGCAGCCTCTCTACAGCCAGTTTCTCGAATTCGTCGGCGTCCCATTTCCGACGGTGGTCGTCTGGTCTCATACTCATTTTGGAGATTATATATTCGTTTCTTTTATATGAAAATACAATGAGGAAAAGCGTAAATTTAGCTACTGCTACTACATCCACACCACAACAAAGTTATTATTATTATTATCTTGTTCATTGGCCCTCGTATACAGTTTATACATTCTGCCAGCGTCAGAGTGAAATAGAAACAGCTTACTTTTTGAAATAAGTCCGATAAAAACGAAATTTAACTATTTTTTTTTTTTTTTTTTTTTATGTAGCCTTTACTATAGTGTCCCACTGCTGGGCAAAGGCAATTTAACTATTACTGTTTTTAAATATCTTAGAGTCAGAAAGAGATTAATAGATACAAATATATGTATATTTTAAGTGTTTGTTCAACAAAGTTTGTTGAACAAACACTTTACTGTCAATGTGTCTGTCTGTGTCAATATCTATCTTCAATTTCAATATTCAATTCAATAATGGCTAGGCTTTTATTCGGTTTTCCCCAATGTCAAGTCGAAAATAATGTTTAAAGTAAAACTGTACTAGTCATCGAAGATATTTGGATAATAGAATACTGTTGAGGTAACATTTCGAATATTCTAAATCCGAATTTCAACATTCAGAAAACGGTTCACAGATTTACGTATCAAAGATGCTTTATTTTCCACAACTTCATTAGTACATAAATACATTTTCTAGGAGTATCACTTCCCAGAAAAACTAAAACCAGATTATTAAAATGAATTTTTTGCTTTTACCAACTATATCTTTTACTATAATCTCATTATTCCAAAGGTTTAAAAGACCGAAGTAACTTTATCTATAGTCTTACAAATCGTAAATCTCTTTAACTAGATATTATTTATGTTAGAAAAATTGTATAAATAAAACGAGGATGCATGCCTGTTTGTATGAATACTTGCTTGCTTGTTTGCATGTGCAGAGCCCCCCTGCTTGGGGGGGTCGGGGGGCGAAAGCCCCCTGCAGACAAAGAAAAGTTAGGTCACATTTAGTTAGGTTAGGTTAGATTATGTATAAAACGAGCGAGCGTAGCGCAGCGGAGCTAGCACCTAAATGCCTGATGCATGCCTATATGCATACTTGCTTGCTTGCAAGTTGCTACATATAGAAGACGGGGGGCGGGGTATACTACTTACATAAAATATGCCTGCAAAATTATTCATAGCAGTAGGTATCATTCAATACATCTGTATTTCAAATGTATGGAAAATGATTTTTTGGAATAGTGATTATTCGGAAAAGCAATATTGCGGAATTAAGGTATATCTGGTTTTTGATTCTGTGGGAATCCGTTCTAGTGGTTAATCATAATGATAGTAAAGAAAAAAAAAGTCAATCGATAATCTGGAATGTAGGAATATGGTATTTGAAATTTCGGTGAAACAATATTAAGGCAATTAAAAAAAAGTCGATTAGTTTACGGTAAAATAATATTCGGGTTTAAAAGTTTCGGATATACAGTAAGTATGTAACCTACTGTTGAGTGTCAAGCCGCGATACCAACTCTACGAATATGGGCCAGTTTTTTTCTTATTACCTTATTAATTACATATTATATACGTAGATTAGTGCTGTGTAGTGTCGGCTTAGAATAGCACTACCCCATATCTTCCGGTGGGTGTACGTTGTATTTTTTTATAATTTATTTATTCACATTTACAAAAAAATGCCATTACAGTTAACACCAAAGCGACATTTTTTTAAATATACTTAGTACACATAAATGGGATATTAATATACATATTAAATTACAACAAAAAAAATATATATCTAGAAATAAAAACGATGACAATTTTTTCTATCAAATAACATACAAATAACTAATTTTCCTATTAAATAATATCTAATAAATTATATATTCATACTAACTAATAACAATTATATAAAAAAACTGTAAAATTAAAATATTATCCTGGATTTCCGTAGCATTAGCGTGTGTACTTTATAATTGCTTTTTTAAGCTCACTCATGTTGCATACTAGGATGTCGACCTCATCTGCCAGTATATTTAATAGTCGAATGCCTCTAGTGAGGGGTGCGTCGTTGACCAGAGCCGTCTGTCCCAGCGGCACCTCGCGCGCGCATACTGATCTCGTCTCGATCGCAAATTAGTGTAAAAACTTTTTAAGGAAAGGACCTACTCATTGAATAATTTGATCTGACATAGACTAGGTTACAGTGTGCAAGATGGGAAATAAGAGAAATAGACCAATACCGAAGAAGAGGCGCTTGAAAGAGAAACAAAAACACATGGAAAACGTGTAAGTAGTGATGCTTGTAATATCTATCTATATAGTATACGCACGCCCTTTAATCCCATTGGGGTGGGCAGGGACTATCGATCGCCTCTAAGCACGATCTTGACAAATCTTCTTCTTGCTTCCCTAACATTTATTGTTCTTTTCATACATGTTCTTTTATTCTTCTTACTTCGGACCCCTGCCTTTATAAGGATGTGTTCTATCTGGTCGAGAAACGTTTTTACGTTTCCCTCCACTCCTAACAATATAACAAACCTGTGTAGTGTCGGTATAGAATAGCACCATCCAATTTCTCGCCACGGTGGGTGGCGTTTGAGGCGAGTTTGGGTATTGGCTTTTGTTAGTGTTTGCTAGGCGATGTGGTTGGAGACCAATTACCAACTACGCTTGCAATTTTTATCTATTTACAGGTGGCCAATCGGGTGACGTTATTTTTTGTTTTTTAGATAGCCTGTACCGAGACCTATCCAAAACACCCCCATGTATGTTCAGCGATTATTAATAGTTTTCAAGTTATTGATAGTTTGAATGTAAACCGGATGCAAAAAATGAAGTCCACGCGGACGAAGTCGCGGGCAAAAAGCTAGTGGGAAATAAAGGCAAGATCATAACAAAACCACGTTTGAAATGGAAGATTTTTACAATTGTTTCAGTGGTTTTAGACTTTATTTTTGTAGATAATCAAAAAGCAAATCTTTTCTCTTTATGATAAGATTAAAGACAAAGGGGTAAAGTTAATATTTTTTTAACAAAAATATGGTTGTCTGTAATAGATGATATTTAGGTTACTGATAATTAATAAAACGTAAATAATTTTCGTTCCATAAACAAAAATAAAATTTTATTTCTTAGATCTCTAACTGAACAAATTATAGATTTGGTATAAAAGTAATAAGTCAAAATAAAGGCGGGTTGTTTTACAATCATCTTTATATAAAACCACGTTTACATCTATTAAAGTAAACGTAAAATAAATACTTTAAGATTGCATCAAATCAAAATATTTTTACAATCCAAGTAAAATACCTATTTCACTTCGATAAATAGTACTTGAATGATGTGAATGCGGTTTTATATAATTTTACTTAAATGCTACAATGACAAATACCACAATACTTTGGCTGATTAAAACTTAAATAGGTACTTATTCGTGATTTCAATTAATGAGGGTTGAAACGATAACACTGCTTAAAAAATGTAAAAGAAACAAAGAAATGAAGAATTTCGCACTAGTAGCCACTTGACATTATGGCTCAATTGGCCTCTGTTTAAATCGACGGGGCGTAAAAGCGGAGGTCGCGGGTTCGATCCCTGCTAGTGTCGAAATTGTTCTTTCCTTAATTAATAATTATAAGGGGTTTTCCATCTGTCATTTGTGGACATAAAAATTCTCACTGATGATTAATTACGATACAAGAATATAAAAGTTTTAAAAATTTACGAATTATGGCATTATGCCAATAAACGAAGAAGAATGAATAATAATTAACATAACGAAACATAAACGTTCACGCCGAATATCCCCGAAGAGGTTGGCAGAGGTACTAATACTTCTGAACAACTATGCCACCTGGTGTTCAGAGCACCCACGTTTTGCTTGGAAACTGTCACTCACGTGATAGGGGGCAGGCCTATCGCCGTTTTGTACGAATACACTGTCACATGGCTAAGTACATTTCAGCCATGTGGGTTTCCTCACGATGTTTTCCCTCACCGTTAACAACCATGATAAATTAACCACACATATGTCTTCAGAAAAGACAAATTGGTGTAGGCCCGACCCGAGATTTGAACACTAGTCGATTGCACGTTAACCGGTGTTCTACACATTGAGCTATCACGTCAATCATATCAATGATTAAAACCAACCAAAAACCTTAAAATGGTTTGCTTTGACTAATAACTCAGTACAGCAATATTAGTGTTACAACTTAGGCCATCTGTTGCATTTTTAGTGAAACTCTATGAACTGTCAGATTGAAAACCCCCCCATTATTTTATTTAACAGTAAAGGCATTTTAGTAAGCAACACGAGATAATAAACTTAACTACCTATTACTTATAATACTTATAAACTAACAAAAATAAATCAATATAAAAAACAAATGTTGATTCCGAATTAACATTATTCAAATTCTTGTATGGTGTAAAATCTTTTGAAGTTACACTTGGAAGTCTTATTTTAGCCTACAACGGTTTGCGCATCAAACATCAACGAAAATAACTGTCTTATTTTCGTTATCTCTGGTATTTAAGTCTTGACTTTCGTGTTTTTTTGATAAAGTTATTAATAATTAACAGCACAGATTCTAAAACAAATACATATGTTTTGGCAAACATAAACTATTTAACAGTCCAAGGACAGAATACCCCTAGGGGTACCCGAATGACCCCTTAATTAAGTTTAAAAAACATTTTTTTAGTTTTATTCGGCCCAATCTTTTAATTAAGTTTTTTCGACTTACTGTGTTTCAAACATTTTTTCAAGTATGAAGTCGTGGAGATAGCTCAATAAAATTTACATGGCAAATAGCTGACGAAATTGACAAGTTTTTAAGAATAATTTTGGAGACATTTTTGGCATAAGTTTTTTTTTAAATCGTTTCAAAAGAGATCTTTAATTTAAACATTTTAACAAACTTAGGATTCAACATTTTTTTAATGGCTTAATAGTAGCATATCGGCTCACAATTGCTTTTGTTTTTGCAAGTGCTACTGTTCACCTATTTCAGAAAAAGAAATCAAGCTTGTATCTCAACAATTGTTGTTTCTGTGACCAATAATGTCAAATAAGCCAAGATTTAACAAAAAAATATGAAAAAAAATCACATCTCGAAAACTACAAAAAGCCGCAGAACATACATGGGGATAATTCGGGAACCCCTAGAGGTATTCTGTCCTTGGACTTCCGCTTGACACTATTTCTTGGGACAGCCTGTATGTCCAAACTAACACTGTAATGATTACCAGTCTATATGCTTTATTATAGATCTTAAACCAAAGTTTTCAACGCAAACATATGATCAAAAAATATCTTCTTATCATCATAATTGTTTACTATTTTCACTGTTGGCATTCCGTAATAATTAATTAAATAATAAATATTACTACTATAAATATATACTGTTAAGTTTACAAATTGCCAAAATTAACAAATACGTGAATTTTAATAAATTTTAATAGGACTTACTCCAATAATGGATTAATATTTTGTCACAATTTGGTAGAAATCTTATTTCTTAATTTTTTTGGCGTGAATTTGAACATGATTTTTTATACTTCCCTTTGTCGTAAATTTCTTTTTACAAATATCACATTGGAAAGTCTTTTCTTTAGTGTGTGTCCTTCGGTGGGACTTGAGAACGGTGTCATTGGCAAATTGTTTGTGACATATTTCGCATTTGGGTTCTACGCCAGTGCTCGGTACGTGGCACTTTAGGTGCGTCCTAAATTTGTAATCTGAAGTAAACTTTTCATCACAGATATCACAATTTAAAAGATTTTCTCCAGTGTGTGAAATAACATGAGACCTAAACGTTCTCTCGTAGGTAAACTTTTCGTGACATATATCACATTGGAAAGGTTTTTCTCCAGTGTGAGTTAAGAGATGTGCTGCTAGACTTTTGTTGCAAGTAAATTTTTTGTCGCAAAAATCGCAATTTCGTAATTTCTCCCCGGTATGTATCCTACTGTGTAACTTTAAAGAACGAACATTACTGTATGTTTTGTCACACACTTCACACTTATATAAACTGCGTTGTTTGTGCCGTCTGATGTGATATTTCAAACTACCGCTAAGACGAAATTTTTTGCCACAATAATTGCATTCAAAAGGATTTTCGTCATTATGATATCTCAAATGCGCTTTCAAACAACGATTATCACTGTATTTCTTATCGCATAAATGACAAGCGAATGGTTTCTCACCAGTGTGCACTCTCATGTGAGACATCATGTTATTAAAAAATGTAAACTGTTTTGCACACACGGCACATTTAAATTTCCTGTCCATATGTATCAAAACATGAGTTCTTAAAACATGTTTACTAAAGAACCATTTCTTGCAATCATCACACTGGAAAGGCTTGTTTCCGGTGTGTATCCTGAGATGGGTAATCAAAGAACCTCGTTCTGCCAACTTTTTACCGCAATAATCACATTGAAATAGTTTTACCCCAGCGTGCATCCGAAGATGCGCTTCCAAACTTTTCTTATCACTTAACAACTTACTGCATACATCACATTTGATCAGATTTACATTAATATGCCTTTTAAGATGGCTGTTTAAAGAAGCCACTGTTTTATATTTGTTACCACACGTCAGGCATACGTGAAGCTTAGCCTCCGAATGTGTATCGACGTGAGTTTGTAATCTCGTTCTGGTTACGAAACTTTTGTCGCATTTATCACATTTGAAAGCTTTCTCGTCTGTATGAGTCTTTAGATGAGATTGTAAATGAGTTTTACGATAGTATTTCCTATCACACAAATGGCACGCAAAATGTTTTGCACCCAGATGTGTGTTAGTGTGATGTTTTAAAAGAATTTTGGAACGGAATCGTTTAGGACAAATGTCACAGTTATACGGTTTTTCTCCAGTGTGTGTCTTGAAGTGAGATTTCAAATTCGAGTTACACCGAAATCTTCTATCACAGAGAGTGCACTGAAATTTTTTCTCACCACTGTGAGTTATTTTATGACTTTTCAAACTATTTTTACGTAGAAAAGATTTATCGCACAAATCACAGTTATACGGTTTGACGCCATCGTGGATACGAAGATGATCTTTCAAGCGATCGATTCTTTTAAATTTGCGATTACATACATCGCAGCTGAAAGGTCTTTCAACTGAATGGGTCTTCATATGAATTGCGAAAGCTTGTTTATTAATAAATCGTAGATAACAAACTGGACAGACTAAATCATTGTGGCCGTGGTTGGCTATATGGTTTATGAGGGCGCGTTTTCTGCTGACCGGTTTCTTGCAATAGTCGCAAATACAATTTAATCTTTTCTTTTTAGTATCATCTTTAATACTTTCAGATTTCGTTGCTGTAATCTTGATATCGCAATATTCTGTTGTGTCCAAACTATAATCCTTCTTGCAGATAGGCCTTACCTCGTACTTCTTATTATGTTCAATAGATTCAGATTCTATAGAATTGTTGTTTTCATTTCTTGCTCCCCGTTGGTGTCCTTGAATAAAAAAACAGTGATTAATTGATTAATAAATTTGCCATGTAGTGCCGGCTTTGAATGTCACTACCCCTTACTACCCACGGGTATCGTAAGACCGATTAAGGGTATGGTACTTTGGGCGATGCGGTTGGAGACCCATTACCAACGATACTTTATTTCTACTACCCCTATCAACTTCCATATATGGCTGAGGAGTTTATAGCTCTGAAGATCTGGCTACTCCTTTTTGGAATTTATGGCCGTGAGTATTTGTATGTATTAATGAATTGGACGTACCAATCTTACCACTTAACCTCTAAGGATTTGACAGAAGCAAGCATGGAATTTGTTTGAAAAGTACTATTCCATCTAATAAAATGGGTGTCGTTCTAAGTCGAAAACATTTATTATTACCACCTTTTCCCCAATCAACTTCCAACAGTGGCTGAGGAATTTTTCATTCCAAAGCTCTGGCTACCCCTTTTAGAGATTTATAGCCGTGAGTATATGTAATAATGTTTTGCTGCCCTAAGCAGTCTATATAAAATAAGACCATTTTTAAGTTCAACCGTACGACTTAAGTTATGTGAGAGCTTAATTCTGTCCCAATTGGGTTATTGTGACATAGTCTACGGTCCTTGTTTACTAGGAAAGACTGAAAAACAAGTACAACGTATTCAGAATGCCTGTATGCGATATTGTTTTTGCATCCCTCGCCGCCAACATATAACCCCACACCTCATAGAACGGAATTTGCTCAACATGTCGTATACACGAATACTTAAATTATCTTGTTTGGTTTTTAATGTGATCAAGAGGAAAACTCCAAAATACTTATTTGAAAAACTTAAATTTTCGAACCGCGAACGCCGAAATATTCTTATATTGCCGAAGCACAGCCTTACTAGAACCAAGGGCTGCTTTGAAATAGTAGCCTCTAAATGCTGGAACGACATCCCACCACCTATCAAAAATGTTCAATCAATTCAGTGTTTTCGGAAAAAACTTGGCACATGGTTAATTACATCACAGTATAACGAATTCGCTGTACAGTATGGTTGTGCTTCAACTATGAAATTCGAATGAGGGCTTACTCTGTTTAGCGCTATACACTTATATATGTATTACATTTTTATATTTTTCTTATATATTTAATTTAAAAAATATTTTTATATTATGTTTTTATTAATAAATTTTTAGTTTTCTATCCATAATATTTATATCTATCTATTTATTGATTTATTCTTTATAATTATTATATTCTATTAATTTATTTACATATTTAATCTTTATTTAAATTCAAATGCTTATGTGATAGTGTGTGTGTGTATGTAGAATGCTTGCATGAATGCATGTGTGTGTAAGGATTGATGTATCTGTGTATGTGTGTGCATCTGTGTTCGTGCACTTAGTCTTAAGTTAGTTTTAAGTTAGCTTTAAGTCATGGTCAGAGCTGAAAATCGGCGCTATCCACTTACAGTGAATAGACCGAGCTCTAAACCATTTTGTCTTTTTGTATTTTTCTCATGTTGTTTATGTAGTTATGTATTTAAAAAAAAGGCAAATAAAATCTTATTATTATTATTATTATGTATGTATGTACATTTGATTATCTAAGTCAGTGAACATACACTGAAACAATTACGGATATTGACATTCTTCGTTTCTAATCTATTTAGCTAAGTTCTCAATGGATAAGTATGAACATAGGGAAAGCGGCAGGTTACGAATACGACGGAATTATTTATTGAAATGCTGAGGACCTTCTTGGTCGTACTTGATTAGTTAGAAATGCTGGATGTGTGGCAAAGTACTAAAATATTGGAGTGACGGGTGATTGTGGCCTCGTCTTGAGAAGAAAAAGGATCGCACCAAGTTGAAAACTACCTGGACATCACCAAATACATACATACATACTATAGATATTATTAAAATTTCTAATTTAAAAAAAATTGAGATATCAGACATTCATTACTATATTTTTTGTTTAATGAATTTGTAAAAAGATTTCATAGAGTGGGTACGTGGGTACTCTGAACAGCATGTGATCTTCAGAAGTGTTAGTACCTCTACCAACCCCAGTGGAGAAATACGGTGTGATTGTTTGAGTAATAAATGAAACTATGAAGTAAAAAAAAAATAAAGCTGTGTATTTTGGCGTAGAATAACACTACCCCATTTCTTTCCGTGGGTGTATTTAAGAGGAGACTAAGGGTATTAAGGATTTTTAAGGGATTGCTAGGCAATTTAGATTTAAGGGATTTGAGACTCATCACTAACAACCTTTGTTTTAACAACTTTCTCAACTTAAATTCCAAAAGTGGCTAAGGAATACCTAATTCCTAAGCTCTGGCTACCCATTCTAGGCATAATAGCGGTGATTATATTTATGTACTTACCATTTACTACATCTACATTGGGTTCCTGATTCTCCTTCTCTTCTTTAACTCTATTCAATGGAACATTATCTTCTTTATCACAATCATTGTCGGAGTAACTTAATTTAGTTTCAACATTATCCATAACATCATCATATATATTGACAAAACCTGGCTGAACCACATCAGCTGTATTCTCTTCATCATTCTGTTCTGAATTTGAGTCAGCAGCAGTATGGTCTTTGTCTCCATCTAATTGTATGTCTGCGCTATCTGAACTCGCACTGCTTTTTTCACAAGCCTCGCAACAGTTGACTACTACAGGATTGAGTTGAGTTGGATTTGGTTTCTCTATCTCGCTTTCAGCTGCTTTAATTGTTTTATAGTTTAGCTGAAATAATATGAATTACACTTTTTAATTATATTGTCAATAAAATTGGTTTTAACGTACACACATACACAGATATACTCACGGCTATAATTCTACAGTAGAGGTAGCCAAAGTTTCAGAATAATAAATTCCTCAGCCACATTTGGAACCACAGATTTCGTAACGTAAATTTTGACGCTAATTTTAGGATAGTTTAAGGGAAGTCCCAAAGAGTTTCGCTAGATATTTTAAAGTTTTTTTACATAAGTTCCTATAAATTTGTTTAATTATATGATAAAATATATTTTTTGCATAAAAAAAACTTTCTTATTATGTAATAATCAACAAAACACGAAAGATAAATATGGCCACAATTACAAAATTATTTAAATGTTGGTGGAATAAGGGCATATCTCTATATAGTATACCTTTTTTCGAAAAAATATTAATAATAATTAACATAAAAATGTTTGTCACTTGCAAAGTACATGGCCTTATTTGCAGATAAATGCGTCATATTTCATGCAAATAATCACTTTGACGCAAAATAAAGCCAAATAATAGATAGATAGATAGATAACTCGTTTATTTATGTTAACATAACACCACATACAATATTAAAAACAATACATAAAGTGAAAAAAATAATACTAATAATACGACATTAAATGCAAAAAAAACTTTAAAACGACTCTCCTGTAAAACTACAAAAAGTGCAGTTGTGCCCTTGAACCACCGAAGGTATTATATGCACGAAGGTATATATATTATATGTAGTTAATTTAGTGAAAAAACCCACCCTGGTCAAGCAGTAGACTGTATTCGTACAATGGGACAATAGGCCTACCCCCTATCATGTGAATGCACTGTCCAAACAAAATGTGGGCCATCTGAACACCAGATGACTAAAATGTCACATGATGTTCAAAAGGAAAAGTACCTCTGTCTACCCTTCAGGGATATACATCATAAACATCCAGTTTACGTTGAAGGTCATAGTCAAACTAACATATACTCACGGTTATAAATCCCTTAACAGGGTAGCCAGAGCTTAGGAATGAGAAATTCCTCAGCCACTTTTGGAAGTTGACTGGGGTTGAATCAAACTAAGTGTAATACATACCCCATCATCAGACAATATCAAATCATTGATGATATTATTGACATTCAAACACTGTTCACGGAAATGATGAACTCTCACAATGAAATATTCACAAGTATAGCAGAATGCTTGTGAGGACAGCTCCAACTTTACCTGAAAAAGATTTACAGTGATTTAAATTTAATTTATATAAAAACTAGCTTAACTGGCAACCATTGTTTTGCCATTTCCAGGGAATTCTTGTCACTGTGTAGTGTCGGTCATCATCATCACTAAATATATTTAAAAATAAACTAAAATCACATTTTTTTAAAACCTTAGGTTGGTAGATTTTATAAAGTTAGGTATATGTATATATTTGTATTTATTGTGTTATATAAGTATGTATATACATGTATATTAATTAAGATATTGTATAAATTAATATTTAATAGCGACATGATAGTCCAGTGGGTAGAACACCCGCCCGAAAAACAGAAGGGCGTGAGTTCCAATCCTGGGACGGACCTACACCAATTTGTCTTTTCTAAAGTCATATGTGTGGTTAATTTATCATGGTTGCTAACGGTGAGGGAAAACATCGTGAGGAAACCCACATGGCTGAGTTGTGCTTAGTCATGTGACAGTGTATTCGTACAAAACGGCGATAGGCCTACCCCCTATCACGTGAGTGCACTGTCTAAGCAAAACGTGGGTACCTTCTCTGGAAACTAGATGGCGCTTGCCATGTGAGTTCAGGAGTATTGGTACCTCTGCCAACCCCTTCGGGGATAAACGGCGTGAACGTTTATGTTATGTTATGTAATATTTAATATATAGGTTGTAAATAAGTTGTGTTTAATTAAGTTCTGTTTTAATTGCATATATATTTGACTATAATTTCAATTAAACAGTTATCCATTTGTTCCTCACCATAAAGGTTGACTAGAAGAAATTGCGTTAAGGCGCCTTTGTGTACATTGACTGTTTGTACCTATTTTGTAAAATACTGTTCGAGTGTTGAGTTTTTGTATGCAATAAAGTAACATAAACATACATAAACGTTCACGCCGAATATCCCCGAAGGGGTTGGCAGAGGTACTAATACTTCTGAACATCACGTGACTTTGTCACCTGGTGTTCAGAGTACCCACGTTTTGCATGGACAGTGTACTCACGTGATAGGGGGCAGGCCTATCGCCGTTTTGTACGAATACACTGTCACATGACTAAGTACAACTCAGCCATGTGGGTTTCCTCACGATGTTTTCCCTCACCGTTAACAACCATGATAAATTAACCACACATATGTCTTTAGAAAAGACAAATTGGTGTAGGCCCGACCCAGGATTTGAACACTAGTCGTTTGCACGATAACCGAGTGTTCTACCCACTGGGCTATCACGGTTTAAATAATAAATAAATAAACTTAATACTAGGCTGCATAGTTTATAACTTGGCATGTCCGATAAAAAGTAAAGAAAAAGTTAACCCTAAAAGTGGGTAAGATATGATATTAAAACTATTTAAATCCATATAAATAGCTGCCCCTTGTTAAGTAAAGTAAAGAAAGTGACTATCTCCGCATGGATACATTTAAAAACTAGCATTTCAAATATGAAAGACATAAGAAGTTTATGACTTACCGGTAATCCAGTCAGAACCCTGTAAACCTCCGCTGTTTTGTCAGAAACATTGCAAAACCGCGTGTCTGTAGATAAGCAACATCGACAAAATTGTAAAGTAGACATTTTAATAGCTAAATATTTTTAAAAACCTACATTGAAATACAATATTTTAATCTGTTGTTTTCAATATTTACAAGAATAAAACCCAATAGCTTGATACATGGGTGTTCGTTAAATCAATTTAAGTTACAGTAATTCTAATATGAAACCACAGTTAAGTTAATTGTGCTCAATTGTGCTGATGTTGACCAAATTGTAAATTGTATGTAATTGTAAAATATATCTACAGATGGGAAAATCAGCTGAGCCAGCAGCTAAGCCAGAGACAGATTACATAAAGATACTTTTTAAAATAAATGCCAATGTCATGTAAATTTTGTTATTACTTTGTGGTATTAGTAAGTATCAATAAAATTAATAATTTTGGGATAATATTCAACATTTACCCTAATAAAAAGAGAGAGTAAACCATAGGAGTAAACATTTTTGTACAGACTTAAATTTCATCAACCATATAGGATAGCATACATACATATATATACTCACGGCTATAAATCCCAAAAAGGGGTAGCCAGAGCTAGCGAATTAGAAATTCCTCAGCCACTTTTGGAAGTTGCGTGGGGAAAAGATGGTGAAATAAAGGTTGTTGGTGATGGGTCTCCAACCATATGGGATAACTTGGATGGAATGATTTGTTTTTCTACTTAGATCGTACGAGGATCGTACAAAGAGGCTATAGACTCAGCCTACCCCAACGGGAACAACGGGCGTGAGTATAAGTAAGTAATTTAGTTCAATGTAAACGTGGCATTAGAGTAGTCATCCTTTGATGATATATAAAAAAAACATGTCAAATTCAAATTTCAACTTTTTATAGTCCGATACTTTTCTGGTTACGTGACAGTAATCTCTAAAGTTTCTTTGAGGTTAGGCCAATTTATTTAGATATTTAACGATTACCAATCATAGATTTACTTCTATTAGGTATTATGCCGAGGGTCTGTTGTGTTGTTAGTTGTACAAACAAAGAAAAGCAATCTCGTATACACAGATTCCCGTCTAACGGTGAGACCAGAACTAAATGGATTAAATGTTTATCTGGTTTTATTAGAGATCAATGTAATGACAGACTAGTATCATCAATGCGTGTGTGTTCAAGACATTTTGAGAGGCGATTCGTCTCAGAGGAAACCCACCGTCTTCGTTCTTGGGCATATCCAACATTGTTCACAGCGGATGAAATTGCTTCAGGAGTACCGAATACCACGTTTGAGGATCTAGGTAAGAAATTAATAATTAAGTTAGAGATTCCTTAGCAAACTGTGTAATGTTGGCTTAGAATAGTACTACCCCACTTCTTTTGGGTGTTCGTAAGAGGAGACTAAGAGTGTTTGAGGCGTTTTACCTACAACATACATATACTCACGGCTATAAATCCGTAAAAGAGGTAGCCAGAGCTTCAGAATAAGAAAAAATCTTTAGACACTTTTGGAAGTTAAGTGGGGAAAAGATTGTTAAATAAATATTTTTGGTAATGGGTTTCCAACCAAAAATCATTTATAAAGCCCCCATACGCTTAGTTGCCTCTTACAATCACCTATAGATATAAACACTATCTCACTGAAGCGCTGTAATACTGTTGCTTTTTAAACTATATATATTAATTATATTTCTAAAACATATATGTGTATTTTATTTAGGTATTTGTATTGCTTGTATATATAAAAGTATGTAGTTATATATGTATGTGTTCATATTCGTTAAATATCTATAATATTTTGTATGATTATAATTTATATTGTTATTTAAATTAAATAAGTTAGTTTTAAGTAAGCTTAATAGATTATCATGTTTTGTTTTTGGCCTTGTTTTGTGCATCTACCCAAATAATTAATTTATCAATCTCACCTTCCAATTTCCTTCCAAAAGGTTATCTGGAAGAGATCGCTTTTAGCGATAAGACCGCCAATTGTACCTCACTGTAAACTGTTTGATCATGTTATTTTTGTAAATTT
Source organism: Bedellia somnulentella (assembly GCA_963576735.1). Taxonomy (NCBI): domain Eukaryota; kingdom Metazoa; phylum Arthropoda; class Insecta; order Lepidoptera; family Bedelliidae; genus Bedellia; species Bedellia somnulentella. The sequence continues at coordinate 278,105 of OY755198.1, forward strand.
GTGTTTGATGTGCAATAAAGAGTTATTCTATTCTATTTTATAGATAGAAGTGGGGTTGTGCTATTCTAAGCTGACACTACAAGGCAGAATATAGAATTATTTGTCATTCACCATTTTTCTTGTTTTACAGAGATAAAAGCTCCCAGTGTTCAAGAACAAGACCATTGCTACACCACCAGGAAGCAACACTATGATCACACCTACTTCATGTCGGAAGAGAAAATGCACAGCAAATCTGAGAGTAAATATACTTTATTTATATTATATATTTTAAATTATGCTCTGTAGTGTCAGCTTAGAATAGCACTACCCAATTTCTTCCAGTGGGTGTACGTAAGATGGGACTAACGGTATTGGGGCTTTTAAGGGATTTTTGGGCAATGTGGTTGGAGACCCATCACCAAAATCCTTTATTTTACAATCTTTTCCCACACAACTTTCCAAAAGTGGCTGAGGAATTTCTAATTCTTTAGCTCTGGCTACCCCTTTTAGGTATTTATAGCCGTGAGTATATGTATGTATGTCTCTAGAAAACTATTAAATTTGTTAAATAAGACCATATTACTGAGGCTTCTCTGTCTGTCTGGCTATCTGTAATCTCTCTGCATTGAGAACTAACCTAAATAGAGAAGGAATAAGAATGTCAACATACATAACTGCTTCAGTGTCTTTCCACTGACCTCAGCGAAGCAAATGTAGTACCAATAAAAGTCAGAACATAGAATCATCCAATCAGGGTGTAGGACAATGTATTTTGACAATGTTTTTAGTGGACTTCACACAGCAATTTTTGTACCGAACTGTGTTGCGTTTGGTTTCTTCTCTATTTACTTAAGTAAAAAAAAAAAAAAAAATTAACACTGTTTATTTTAAAAAATATTTACAACACTTGACCAGACAGTCTGAAAACCTTTTAGGTTTTTATTAGACTGTCTGCTCGGCTTTTTATTTAAATACATATTTACGTATGCTTATATTCTAAAAACAATACATTAAATAAATAGAAGAAAGACATGTGCATTTATACATCACAGCATTTAGAAAAGTTAGTTTTATTTTTATTTTGCAGTTTCGTTACAATAGTTTTCGGTAGATTATTAAGCATATTTGGCATGATGTAGCTCCATACTCTTTCTCCATACATATTATTACATTGAGATCTTAAATTATCATTTCAAGTGTATGCCTGTCTGCAACTGTATGTCAAGAACTTAGGCAGTTGAAAAATAAGGATAAAATAAATGTTATATACAGCCACAGATAGGTACTTGAAATTCTTATGGCATATTAATTATGTTATTTACTTGAAAAATAAATGAGGAAGAATAAGTTATTAGAGATTTATAATTCCTTGGCTCTGGCTACCCCTTCTAGGGAATTATAGCCGTGAGTATATTTATGTATGTATGTTATTAAAGAAGCTTCCATAGAAATGTATTTTTTTGTTATTTTCATAAAACTTTTCTTTCACTAGTACAACATGCATTTTTCCAGTATTTTGTTCTTGCTCTACATTTCTAATTTGGACTCAAATTCTGTTGCAGATTTAACAGAATTCTTTACTCAAAAGGATTCTACTCTGTCAGACTCGCCGCCGTCTCCCCCAGGTAATTATTATTTTATCAAACTTACATATATGTATTGAGTGTACAAATGTATCTAAAATATATTGTTGTGTATTGTCGGCTTAGAAAAGCACTAACACATTTCTTCCTGTGGGTGTTAGTAAGAGGCGGCTAAGGGTATTGGGAAATTTCAAGTGGTTTTTGGGCAATGTGGTTCGAGACTTATCACCAAAAAAATTTACTTTACAATCTTTTCCTCACTCAACTTCGAAATGTGACTCATGAATTTCTTCTTCCAAAGCTCAGGGTACCCCTGAGTATAAGTAAGCAAGTATAAAATTCATGTGTCACAGTGTTTGTCCAATACTTCTGAACTCACATGGCAGCGCCATCTAGTGTCCAGAGAAGGTACCCACGTTTTGCTTAGGCAGTGTACTCACGTGATAGGGGGCAGGCCTATCGCCGTTTGGTACGAATACACTGTCACATGACTAAGTACAACTCAGTCATGTGGGTTTCCTCACGATGTTTTCCTTCACCGTTAACAACCATGATAAATTAACCACACATATGTCTTTAGAAAAGACAAAGTGGTGTAGGCCCGACCCAGGATTGGAACTCACGCCCTTCTGTTTTCGGGCGGGTGTTCTACCCACTGGACTGTCATGTCGTTATTTATAAATTTTACATACCTAAGTGATAAGGGCTGTTCACCCCTAAGATTTTATTTTTATGTTACAGGCAAGAGATTTCCTAGAAATAATGAATATTTGCCATATTCATGTTCAATCATCATCAATGTTTGCCGGTTTAGCTAGTATACATAAATAACAAACTTTGTTTTTGCCTTAATATTACATACATACATACATATACTCACGGCTGTAAATCCCTAGAAGGGGTAGCAAGAGCTAAGGAATTAGAAATTCCTCAGCCACTTTTGGAAAGTTGAGTGGGGAGAAGATGGTAAAAATAAAGGTTGTTGGTGATGGGTCTCCAACAGCATCGCCCAAAAATCTCTTAAAAGCCCCAATACCGTTAGTCGCCTCTTACGTACACCCACCGGAAGAAATGGGGTAGTGCTATTCTAAGCCGACACTACACAGCAAATTGCAGTTAAAGGTGCCTTAATATTGTTTCTGATTTGTATTAAGTATTGGTATTCTATTCTGTATTTATAAATTAATGTTTTTTTTTCAGATTTTATAGCTGAAGATATATGCGTACAGACTGATTTACCTACAATTACTTCAAACGAAAATCATAAGCAACCTGGTAATATTATATATTTTATTTATTTGATACATACATATGCTCACGGCTATAAATCCCTAGAAGAGGTAGCCAGGGCAAAAGAATCAGAAAATCAGGCACTCTTGGAAAATCAGTGGGGAAAAGATCAGAGACTATCGATCGCCACTTCGTACGATCCTGGCAAACCTCTCTAGCTTCATTCACATCCATCAATCTTACAAAAGGTCATTATTTACATACACACAAATATAAACGCCATTATTTCCCACTGTATATGCTATATTGAAGGTTTATAAAGACTATATAAAAGCAATGCTTTTAAAACGACGACATGATAGTCCAGTGGGCAGAACACCCGCCCGAAAACAGAAGGGCGTGAGTTCCAATCCTGGGACGGGCCTACACCAATTTGTCTTTTCTAAAGTCATATGTTTGGTTAATTTATCATGGTTGTTAACGGTGAGGGAATACATCGTGAGGAAACCCACATGGCTGAGTTGTACTTAGTCATGTGACAGTGTATTCATACAAAACGGCGATAGGCCTGCCCCCTATCACGTGAGTACACTGTCCATGCAAAACGTGGGTACCTTCTCTGGACACTAGATGGCGCTGCCATGTGAGTTCAGAAGTATTGGTACCTCTGCCAACCCTTTCGGGGATAAACGGCGTGAACGTTTATGTTATGTTATGCTTTTAAAAAAGTCCTACTAATTTGTTTAATTTTGTAAACAAAAAGATTCAACATGCTATATAGATGAATGTACATAAAGTTTCAAGTTTATTTTATTTTATTTTATTTTTTTTATTTGGGACATCAACAGCATATAACTTAAAATAACATAATGGTTAACAAAGTACAAACATAAGGCCAGTGACAGATATCCACAGAAAATTCCGACAATACTTACAAAGAAGAAAAACTTAGCAGTTAAAACTAACTAAACTTAGACTTAAACTTAACTTAGTAACAGACATAACCCATAAATGTGAAATAAAATATGATCTACATTTAGATTTGAAAAGTGGGTAAAAAATAACAAAACGGAGAAATTAAAGTGCAATATGAAGAGTATAACTGTTATATGAAGGTGTGTGTGTGTGTGTGTGTGTGTGTGTGCGTGTGTGTGTGTGTATGTGTGCATGTTTTATCACTTGTTTCCCTCATCATCCTCTATTAAAAATTTAATGATGTCATGACGGAACTTGGCTTTGGAGGTAGAAAACGGATCTAAGCCGCTAAATTTTTTATTGAATACAGAGGCAAGACGGACTAAGGTAGAATTTTGGGCATAATTGGTGTGAACGAGAGGAATGGAGAATAATCTATTGGATGTATGGCGAGTACGTCGTTGTGGAACACAAAAAGAAAACTCTGATAGTAGCGTGGGAGAATCGAGGCGGCCCGAAAGGATATCGTGGAGCACCATCATATCCAACAATACTCTGCGATCTTCAAGAGTTATGAAGTGATGCTGTCGACAAGATTCTTCGTACGAGTGACCCTGTATATGAGATCTATAATTCAGGTGTTTCAAGAATTTGGACTGAATACGCTCAATACGCTGGATATAAGTAATGTAGTTCGGAGACCAGATACATGATGCATATTCTAAAATGCTCCTAACATACGCATTATAGATCTTTTTTACGCACCCTATGTCGCTGAAAGGCGAAATATAATTTATAATGTAAATGGTGGTATAATTGATATTTCTTTACAGGTCGGGAAACACGTGAAAAAGAATCAAGAACGAAGTTAATAAATAAAATAAAAGACTTAAATAAAAAAGCAAGAAGCCTTCACAGAGAATATATAAAGGCAAAAAAGAAAATCGATATTTTGACTCAATCTAAAAAACTATTACAAAGTAAAGTTAATAGGCACAATAGAATGTTTTCAAGGATGAATCTATTTGCCAAGACATTTGTTAAAATGCAAATGAGACTTGCAGGTACATACATACATATACTCACGGCTATAAATCCCTTGAAGGGGTAGCCAGAGCTAGGGAATGAGACATTCCTCAGCCACCTTTGGAAGTTGCGTGGGGAAAAGATTGTGAAATAAAGGTTGTTGGTGATGGGTCTCCAACCGCATCGCCCAAAAACCCCTTAAAAGCCCCAATACCGTTAGTCGCCTCTTACGTACACCCACCGGAAAAAATGGGGTAGTGCTATTCTAAGCCGACACTACACAGCTTTACATACATATACTCACGGCTATAAGCCCCTTAAAGGGTTAGCCAGAGCTACAGAATACTTAATTCCTCAGCCACTTTTGGAAGTTAAGTGGGGAATCGTAAAATAAAAGGCTCTTGGTGATGGGTCTCACACCAAAAAATCACTTAAAAAGTCCCAATACCCTTAGTCGCCTCTTACAAACACCTACGGGCAGTAATGAGTAGTGCTATTCTAAGCCGACACTACACAGTTACTACTTTCAGGTACCAAACAGAATGGCAGAAGATTCACTTTAGATGAAAAGTTATTAGCGTTATCGATACGAGAGCAGAGTCCAAAATGCTATAACTTTTTGACCAATATTTTTGCTTTACCGAGCGTATCTACGATGAATAAATTCATATGAACTATTAAAATGGGTTCGAAAACGAGATTTTCATATCTTTGGAAAGAGGTATGATATTGTTTCATTTATATTATATTACATTCATACATACACTCACGCTATATATTAATAATTAAAGAATAAATAAAGGAAAGAAAAATTTCGACACAGGCGGGGAAAATTTTCTTTCCTTTATTTATTCTTTAATTATTAGTAATAATCCCCACATGAGGTTTTCATGAACAAAAAAAAAGATTTAAATCACGCTCATATATCCCTGAAAGGAGTAGCCACAGCTTCAGTATCATCAAAATTTCAGTTACTTTTGGAAGTTGAGTGGGAAAAAGATTGTAAAGTAAAGATTCTTGATGATGAGTGTTCCACTGCATCGCCCAAAAATCACTTAGTTCAGCACCGAAACCCTAAGTCGCCTTTTACGAACACCCATGGAAAGAAATGGAGTAGTGCTATTCTAAGCCGACACTACACAGCCATTAATTAGAATAATATTATTTATTATTATATTATTATTATTATACTTTTTATTATATTCAAATATTCTATTTTTTTATATATTTTAATTCCTTATTTAATTAGCTTAATTGTAGTGTCGTCTTACGCCCGATTTCTGAATTGAGTTGTGGGAGTCATGTTTGAACGCACACTATTGCGGACTCACTCGCACATAGCAGCGTCTCACTCATATCCTACATCGCGGTATGTTAATGTTTTTCGAGTTAAGCATAGATACAAATTATAAGTTGGTACACAGCAGGGTGTACTGGCCAGTATGTATTTGCTGTTCCCACAGATTATTCCAGCTGAGAACAACTTAAGTATCGTTCTGTCGCATTGCATTCTTAACAACTGAATGAGACAAAACGATACTTAAGTCGTTCTCAGCTTGAACTCAATTCAGAAATCGGGCGTTAGAATAACACTTTCCCATTTTTGTCCGCGGCTGTAAGGATTGACTAAAGGGTTTTGTGGATTTTAAACCTTTTTAAGGCAGTGGTCATATAGTGGCCACCATAATTTCAACCTTACCTACCTTCAAATAAAAGTGAAAAACAAAATTTTTGATCATACATAACATAACATAACATAAACGTTCACGCCGAATATCCCCGAAGGGGTTGGCTGAGGTACTCATACTTCTGAACATCGTGACTTTGTCACCTGGTGTTCAGAGTACCCACGTTTTGCTTGGACAGTGTACTCACGTGATAGGGGGCAGGCCTATCGCCGTTCTGTACGAATACACTGTCACATGACTAAGTACAACTCAGCCATGTGGGTTTCCTCACGATGTTTTCCCTCACCGTTAACAACCATGATAAATTAACTACACATATGGCTTTAGAAAAGACAAATTGGTGTAGGCCCGACCCAGGATTTGAACACTAGTCGTTTGCACGATAACCGAGTGTTCTACCCACTGGGCTATCACGGTTGCTCATACTTCTGCCTTATAAAGGGTTAAAGTACTCTTCGCCGCTGTACGGCTAAATAGTTATTTAAATAAGAGTCTTTTCTAAAGTCATATGTGTGGTTAATTTATCATGGTTGTTAACCTTATATTTTGTTCGTTTTATATTAATAAATAATGTAAATTAGTAGCCTCTTTGGTGGAAATACGGCTTGAACATTTGAGTTGAAGTTGAGTGTATACAAGTTATTCCTCTATTTTACATACATACATACATATACTCAAGGCTATAAATCCCTAGAAGGGGTAGCCAGAGCTAAGGAATCAGAAATTCCTCAGTTACTTTTGGAAGTAACTTGGGGATTAGATGGTGAAATAAATGTTGTTGGTGATGGGTCTCCAACCGCATCGCCCAAAAACCCCGTAAAAACCCCAATACCGTTAGTCGCCTTTTACGGAAGAAATGGGGTAGTGCTATTCTAAGCCGGCACTACACAGCAATCCTCTATTTTGTTACAGGTTATATATTGAAATGGAAGTAAAAGTTGACCTCAATTAAATTTGAGTCTGAAAATGCAGATTTTTGAGGTCTGAGTGATGAATAAAGAGATAAAATCAAAGATCTTAAAGAATAATGCAAGTGTTTTGGTAAGGAACCCTATTTTTTTGAAAACATATACATACATATACTCACGGCTATAAATCCCTTAACGGGGTAGCCAGAGCTTTGGAATGAGAAATTCCTCAGCCCCTTTTGGAAGTTGATTGGGAAAAGATGGTAATAATAAATGTTTTTGGTGACGGGTCTCCAACCAAATCGCCCAAAAATAACTTAAAAAGCGCCTATACCCTTAGTCGCCTCTTACGATAACCCACGGGTAGAAATAGTGTTATTCTAAGCTGACACTACACAGCAAAAACTTAGTTTAATTAAAAAAGTATGTATATTTTAAGGGAAAAAACTCGAGAAGTCATGACCACTATAAAAAAAGGAAAGATTGCATATTTGGGACATGTGCTTCGTCAAGATCGATACCAACTGCTTCAAATGGTAATTATTTTATTTTATTTAATTAGGGACATCAACAGCACATAAACATGTAAGTTACAATTAGATAAATACAAAGAAAAAGCCAATAACAGACATCCACAGAAGATACAAAAAACAGTAGTACATACAGATATGTAAGAAAAGTTGTAACATGAAATGTGTAGAATGAAATATTGAGAATATGATGGAAAACTGAGCTTCTAAGCCGACACTACACAGCAATATGCTATATAAAATTTGTCAATGTATCTAATTAATATCTAATAAATAAAGGAAAGAAAATATTCGACACAAGCGGGGATCGAACCCACGACCTCCGGGTATACGCCCCCGTCGCTCTGCCTATTGAGCTACCGTGTCAATGGCTTCTAGTGCGAAATTTTTCTTTCCTTTATTTATTAGAAATAATCCCCACATTTCATGAACAAAAACCATTCGAATTATCTAACTAGTATGTTATGGATGTTGCAGGTCAGTGATAGCAAAATAAAAAAAGTAGAATCAAGCTTACAAATACACACCCAAAACCTGCCAAAGCCATTCTAGGCAATTGTTCTGGAATCTGTGAGGTAATGATGGGACCGAAATCTAATACATACATACATACATACATATACTCACGACTATAATTCCCTAGAAGGGGTAGCCAGAGCCAAGGAATTATAAATTCCTCAGCCACTTTTGGAAGTTGAGTGGGGAAAAGATGGTAAAGTAAAGGTTGTTGGTGATGGGTCTCCAACCGCATCGCCCAAAAATCCCTTGAAAGCTCCAATACCGTTAGTCGCCTCTTACGTACACCCATCGGTAGAAACGGGGTAGTGCTATTCTAAGCCGACACTTCACGGCGTCCTTTACTTTACCATCTTTTCCTCACTCAATTTTCCAAAAGTGGCTCACGAATTTCTAATTCCTTAGATCTGGCCACCCCTTCTAGGGATTTGAAGCCGTGAGTATATGTATGTAAATTGATGATAGCATAGAAGTAACAAGTGGCAAGTTGAAATAATATCCGCCAGTCTTTATACTGAGCAACCCGCCAAAGGGTATAAAACCTAATAAAAACTGACTATAAGTGTGTTGGGATTCTGGTTCAGCAAATACAACAAAAAAACTTGTCTGTTGTCTGTCTGTATATCACAGTAATTTATTATTAGGTTTAAATTCTCAAATTGTTAATTCAAAATAATATACAGACAGACAGTGACAGAGGTACTAATACTTTGATGGTGAGGGAAAACATTGTGAGGAATCCCACATGGCTGAGTTGTACTTAGTCACGTGACAGTCCATTAATACAAAACGGTGATAGGCCTGCCCCCTATCACGTGATTGCACTATCTACTTTGGATACTAGGTGACGCTGTCATAACTCTGCCAACCCCTTCGGGGACAAACGGCGTGAACGTTTATGTTATGTAAATAAAAAAAAGAAAACTTTTTCTTTTCCTCCTACGTGTAAGTGTAAAAGAAACAAAGGATAGAAGAATTTAACAAGAATTGGCAGAGCGACGGGGGCGTATACCCGAGGTCGCGGGTTCGATCCCCGCCTTTGTCGAAATTTTTCTTTCCTTTATTTACATACATACATACATATACTCACGGCTATAAATCCCAGGAAGGGGTAGCCAGAGCTAAAGAATTAGAAATTCCTCAGCCACTTTTGGAAATTTGAGTGGGGAAAAGATAGTAAAAATAAAGGTTGTTGGTGATGGGTCTCCAATCGCATCGCCCAAAAATCCCTTAATAGCCCCATACCGTTAGTCGCCTCTTACGTACACCCACCGGAAGAAATGGGGTAGTGCTATTCTAAACCGACACTACACGGTTCCTTTATTTATTAGTACTAATACTGTTTCTTTTTTTACAGCTGTTCAGAAGTGACCAATTTTTGGAGAATTACGAATGTGTGAATAAAGAACTTATTTTACGTTATAAAAAGGGTTTTTATTTATTCGCAATGTAAATACATAAAATGAGAGAATTAAAATAAATGAGGTTTAATAAAATACATACATATACTCACGGCTATAAAACCCTAGAAGGGGTAGCCAGAGCTAACGAATTAGAAATTCCGCAGCCACTTTTGGAAGTTGTGTGGGGAAAAGATGGTAAAATAAAGGTTTTTGGTGATGGGTCTCCAACCGCATCGCCCGAAAATCCCTTAAAAAGCCCCAATACCGTTAGTCGCCTCTTACGTACACCCACCGGAAGAAAAGCGGTAGTGCTATTCTAAGCCGACACTACACAGCAAATAATAAAAATAAAGCTTTAATAAAATACATTTATAACTGATTAATTTCATTATTACAACAGGCATTTTAGTTTTTTAACTAAGGAGCAATAATATTATTATAGTGAAAGTGTCCCTATGAATAATCCTATGAGGCTCCTAGGTTAAACTAGTTTCAGCAGTAGGCCATAGTAGCCATTTGAGACTAGTGTATAGGTCAATTCTTCAAACCGGCAAAAGTACATAAGGAAAAACTACATCATACATACATACATATACTCACGGCTATAAATCCCTAGAAGGGGTAGCCAGAGCTAAGGAATTAGAAACACCTCAGCCACTTGTGGAAAGTTGAGTGGCGAAAAGATGATAAAATAAAGGTTGTTGGTTGTTGGTGAGGGGTCTCCACTCCAACCTATTACTATTTATTTATTATAAGAGGCGACTCACGGTAATAGGGCTATTAAAGGATTTTTGGACGAGGAAAAACTAGTTTGTCTAAAATCGGGTTGAACCGGTAACACGAAGATCCTAATAGTTTTACAACACATTTTAATAATGCAGGCAACGGTTTTCTTATAACTCCCAATGCATTGCTTTTTACATAAAATAAACCCTAGAACCTTCTATACAACTATGGTATTTATTACGATAACTAAAAAAAAAAGACTTTATTAACATAGTGAATATAACGTAACATAAACGTTCACGCCGTTTATCCCCGAAGGGGTTGGCAGAGGTACCAATACTTCTGAACTCACACGGCAGCGCCATCTAGTGTCCGGAGAAGGTACCCACGTTTTGCTTAGACAGTGAACTAACGTGATAGGGGGCAGGCCTATCGCTGTTTTGTACGAATACACTGTCACATGACTAAGTACAACTCAGCCATGTGGATTTCCTCACGATGTTTTCCTTCACCGTTAACAACCATGATAAATTAACCACACATATGACTTTAGAAAAAACAAATTGGTGTAAGCCCGACCCAGGATTGGAACTCACGCCCTTCTGTTTTCGGGCGCGTGTTCTACCCACTGGACCATCATGTCGTCATATGACTATATTAAATAGAAATAACTAAAAGCAAACAACATTTGCGTAGTTTCTGTGTTCTTTGAGTCGCCTCTAACAACACCCGCGGTAACAAACGGGTTAGTGCTAAATTCTAAGCTCACATTAAACAGCTATAGCTATATTAAAGATACCTATAGTTTTAACTTGCTGGATTATTAAAAACTAATTAAAATGAAACATAATTAAGATAATGCTGTCGCCAAACCATGATGCAGACGTGGCAAAAAGAAAAAAAAACATTTGTCGTAACAGTCCAGGCGGTCACCCATCCGAGTACTAGACACAACCGACGTTGCTTAACTTCGGTGATCGCACGAGAACCGATGTATTCAATGTACCAAGCTACCACGTTAGGTATGACTAACGTGACCAGACGTCCCGTTTTCAACGGGACTGTCCCTTTTTATAATTACGGGTCCCGGTGTCCCCGAAATTAACTTCGGGACGCAAAATTGTCCCGTTTTCGAAAACCGCGCGAAAATTTGAATAGTCGAGCCGGGCGGACTGCCGCCGGCCGGCCGGCCGCGCGCCGCCGCCGCCGCTCGTGGCCTTTCGGTCGCAATCGCAACTTCGCAAGCGGGCGGTGTGCATTAGAGAGAGCGAGACAGAGCGTCGCTGTCAAGCAAGATGTCATTACTCAGACTACATACTCTCGTTATGTTCACAACTTTACTGTTTTGAGGTAGTTGTAAGATTTTTCGCGGACTTCACGCGATTTGGTTTATTGTTGTTTATGCATGTATAATAACTTTGTGTAGCTTATTTGCAATCATAAGTGAAAATGCCGAAACGCAAGTGTTCGTTTAATGTTACCTTACAAGCAAAATATCCGTTTATCAAGCAAGTAAATACTCCCTCAGACGTAAGATGCGAAAAATGTCGTACGGAATTTAGTGTTTCCCATAGTGGTGCTGGTGATATTGAACAGCATTTGAAGTCCGAAAAACATAAAATATGCGATCGTGCCGGCGCTTCGAGTTCTTCAATGGTGATTTTTTTTAAGAAATTGGACGCGCCAACTTCAAAGGATTTAGACATCGCCGCGGCAGAAGGCGTCTGGGCTTATCACACGATACAAGAAAACCACAGTTTTCGCTCTAATGATTGTGCTTCGAAATTAATTCAAACATGTTTTGATCCCAAATTTACATGCGCGCGTACGAAATCAGAAGCTATTGTAGTGAATGTTTTAACGCCTGCAGCGATGAAAGAATTAAAAGATGATCTTGATAAGTCCCACTGCATTACGATACTAAACGACGCTTCAAACCACGGTAACAAGAAAATATACCCTATTGTAGTGCGATTTTTTCAACCCTACGAAGGTGTGCAAGTTAAAATATTAGATCTCCAAGACCAACCAGGTGAAACTTCTGAAATTATTGTCAATTATTTGAAGCAAGTGTTGACAGATAATAATTTGTCAGCAAAAGTCGTGGCATTTTGTGGGGACAATGCCAACGTCAATTTCAGAGGCGCGGCTCGGCGAGGAACTAACAATGTGTTAGCGAAATTACAATCATCTCTGAGAAAGCCATTAATAGGTGTTGGATGTGGAGCCCACGTAATTCACAATGCGATAAAATCTGCTGCAGACGGGCTACCCTTACAATTATATTATTTTATTATATTTACACGATCCGAGTTGAAGCTCTAAAGGAGTTTTGCGCCGAAACTGAAACGGAATATCAACAAATGCTTGGCTATAGCAAAACCAGATGGCTTGCTCTTATTTGCCATAAAATTGCTCGCCATTAAAAAACTACTTTTTGAGTATAGAAAAATGTCCCATAATATTAAAAAACTTTTTCGAAGATACCACATCCGAATTGTGGCTTTATTTCTTACACGCTCAGTCAGTAAGTTTTCATCAAGCCGTATTGAAACTTGAGGGCCAGAACGTATCGGCAATTGAAGCTGCAAAAGAAGTCAATCAACTAAAAGACAATTTGACTCAGAAACAGACTAATCAGTTTCTTCCATTTACGGTCCGTCAATTGATGGTTAAATTAAAAGATAATGGTACTGATATCGATGAAGACTTTGTGAAAAAGACGGCTACAGAATTTTATAAAACGAGCCGTGAATATCTGGAGCAGTGGACTTGCTTTCTTACCAAAGACATGGAGATATTTTATTGGGCAGACTTAAAGAAAGTCCCCGTATGGGAAGAAGTCCAAAAATCTTTGGATGTTTTAATTGAAAAGGAATATATTGACTGTAATAAAGATACAGAAGTTTTTGACGAATTTTCTTTAATATCTAACTATATAACATCTCAAAAAGTAGTCGAATGGAATAATATAAATGTCTCAATGGAGGCTCGTTGGGTGGAAGTGTTCAAACACTTGTTTGCCAGCTACAAATGCTCCAGTAGAAAGAGTATTTTCTATGATGAACAAATTGTGGACATCTGAAAAAACCCAGTTACAAATTTCAGTTTTAAAGGCGATGTTGATAATTAAGGCTAATATAAAAAAAACGTGCCAAGAGTTTCACTCTACTTAAAATCATCGCCAGCGGTTTTAAAGCAAATTTGTTCCTCGGATAAGTATAAATATAACTAAATTTTTTTAGTTATGTTTATACTTAATATTAATACTTTAATATTGGCGATGATTTTAAGTTAATATAACTAAATATTTTTAGTTACATTTATACTTATCTGGGTATAGTTTTTAATTTGTGACTTGGTTAACTAACTATTATTTTCATAATAAATAACTTTAAAAATGTGTCTTGTTTTCATTGACTACCTCTCATTTAATTTACTAAAATAAACTACTGTCCCGTTTTGAGTTAAAAAATAAATGGTCACGTTAGGTATGACACGCTGCTGCGTGTCTAGGTATAGGCAGGCATCCGTCACTCCATGTTCTTGCGCGCTATAATTACCTACCGCCCGGCCGAACGGTCTCGGGCCACCGGGGGCCCAAGTTCAGTGCGGTTGTCGCGAGCGAGCGGAGCGCATGCACGTTGTTAAATTTTAATAAGTACCTAAGTATTTAATTCGTTCGTATACGTATCCCTGCCCTTGTTTCCCAAAACAATATCTAATAAAACTTTTTATTAGATTCAGGATTTTTGCAACACTCAAATTTAATAATCGAGAATTTAGAAAGAGTAAGAAATTTATAAATATATATATATTAAAATAAAGCACATGTAACTTTAAAGTTATTTTTAATTTTATTTTACCTACACCCTGACGTCTATAAATAATTATGTTATTAGATAGATAGATTGCATAGTACAGCTCTAATTTATAAAAAAATATTTTATAACGAAAAAAATATTGTACTGCCACATACAAGTCAGAACATATAATAAAATAAATATTCACAGTTCTCAATAACATCGACACAAAAAGTTATGTTAATTTAATTAAGAAGAGGCAGCCCTGCGATTGGTACCGGATCGCGCGGTGCGAAGCAACCACAACTATACGCTTGAGTATTAAAGCACATTTTAGATTGCAGTGGTTGCTGACGCGACGGAGTAGTAGGTATTGGAAATGTTCTATGAAGTGAAGTATCTGGTAACTATTCAATAATCTGTGGTATAGGTACATTCACTGTATTATGTATAGACGATACTAATAGACTTCTAGAAAACTTATTTTATTGATTATAGATAATAATTGGTAACTGATCGAATAAAACTGTGTCTGAGTTAAATAAATTGAAGTCTGCTGAAGAGCTGAGATGTCCATTGTCGAAGTTTGTCTCTGGCCCGCTGAGCTGACTGACGTCGGCGTCGGGGCGTTGTTGGGCGTTCGGTTTCACTGATTAGATCGAGCTCAGTTGCTTTGCTAGTAACCTGTGTGCTTGTGTCTACGTCGTTGTTATTACTAGGTTCCGAGATCTGAGTTGAGTCTTCTGGGTGAGAAGTATCTGTGTTAGGTTCTGAGGTTTGCACTGGATATTCTTGCTGAGGAGTATCGTCCGATAACTCAAGTGGATATAAATGGCTTACAGATCTGGTCAGTCTCATTTGGTGATATTGTCACTTTAGCTAATTATTAATGCACTAGTGGATCGGCCCAGCTTCGCACGGGTAGCGTTGTTTTTTAAATATCTTAGGTTTCTTTCTTCAGTCACTGCTCAAGCATTGTGAAATTTAGCGCAATATTTTCAATTTATTAAATTTATAGCACTCTCTGAACAGTGTAGTTTGGTGATTTTGAATGCGCTTTTATGAACGGTTCAGTATTTCCGTTTATAAGCAAATTTGGAATAAAACGGTATGAAGTATTTATAACAATCTAAAAAAGATCATTACGTGATGTAGGACGCAATTACTGGTGCCATCTAGTATGTAATATGTAAATTAGTAACGATTTGGTTTAGGTCACGGGCGCGATGGCTTATTTCATGTATAATTGCGGTGTTTCTCTACCGATTTCTATGATTCTTTTTTTATTGAATGTTACCTTTTGAATGTTACCTTTTTTAAATAAGGAATGAATGAGAGTATTATAAACGTAAGAGAAAACAAATATAATCAGAATGCTCTGACTGCTAAGCTATCAGGAGTTACACGTGTTATTGTGAGTCAACCATAAAAGTTAGACATATACTGTTTCGGGAAATTTTTTAGACAATTTATGAAGAATATTTCCGTCATACATAATTTCTATGTAAGTTTAACCATTAAGGCTGCACACGCGACGGAAACTTAAAAAATGAAGTAACTTCTCCCGTTTTCCCAAAATTTCCCAAAATTCCCCTTCACTACTCTGCTGAAAAGTAAACTATAACCTGCCTAGGAGTATGAAGAATATTTGTGCCAAGTTTCGTAAAAATCCGTCGAGTAGTTTTTGTTTCCATAAGGAACATACAAACCGACAGATAAAAATTTTACTGATCGCATTTTTGGCATCAGTATCGATCACTAATCACCCCCTGATAGTTATTTTGAAAATATATTTCATGTACAGAATTGACCTCTCTACAGATTTATTATAAGTATAGATAATGTTATTATCAGCACCCTTTATCACAGCTGTTATCTTTCCGACTTTCCAAAACGCTCGATTTTTATCACCTTTCACTTGAACAACGTCCCCGACTCTAGGGGGTATATTGACTGCATTTCTTGACTGACGATGTTTACTTTTACGCTCCCTGAGACTGGTCAAGTATTGATTGGAGAACATTTCCACATATTCTTTTAGTATATGTTGACCCCGTTTCCATCCCTCAATCAAATCCGATTTCGTCACTGTGGAAGTTTCCATGAATTCTTTATCCGAAGAATTGAAAAAACTTTGACCGTTGGGATGTAAGAAATCTGCGGGTGTGAGAACGTGCTCCAATTCTTCTCCTACGGTCGTAAGCGGTCTTGAGTTGACAACTGCTTTGATTTCTTTAACTGTCGTACTGAGTTGAGTCTGGTTCAAAAGATGCTTATCAACAGTTTTCGTAAGGCAGCTCTTTACAATGAGTCTTTCGTAGAAACCCCCAAACCATGGGGCGAGTTCTGGTATAAATTTCCATTTTATGCCGTTAGTGATGCAATATTCGCTGGTCAATACATCAGCGGTCAATTTAAATAGGCTATTTGACAATGCGAGAAATAAAGTGTCAATTACTGTCATCAGTATAAATTAAGAGTTTAAAAATGGTTATTTATTAACGTAAGTTGAAAATAATAATTCATTTCTTTAAAAATCCATAAATAAAAATGCAAATTTTTAAACGTTTGTCACGTGACACAAAACGTTCTTGAATGGTCGAGTTTACGATGACGTCACTTGCCTGTAAAGAAACCTCGTGGCTCGTTTGTTGCCACAGACCAAATACAGGCAAGTGACGTCACTGACCCGTTGCAGTAATTTGATATTTTTCAGCAAATGTGCACCAGATTTAAAAAATATAACTTTTACTGGGTTCCTTAAACTCTACTACATCATATAAAATGGATTTTAAAAACCTGTCAAATAGCCCATTGTAACGCATTGTCTGAAATAATTAATTTAGGAACTCCCCTTGATGATACAAAACGTCGTAAGGCTAGGAGACACTCTTCAGCCGTCAAATCTTTAACAATTTCTAAATGTATCGCACGTGCGGCAAGACAAGTATATAAACATACCCAGCTCTTCTCTAAGGAGCCATTTACATCTATCAATATTGGGCCAAAGTAGTCAATACCAGAGTATGAAAAAGGATCACTATAAGTTACTCTTTCTGGAGGAAGCTGGGCCATGGGGGGAAGCTTGTATGGTCCTAATGAGTATTTTCGACAAGATATGCATCGTTTGAGTATCTTTTGGACTTCAGATCTACCTCTGGATACCCAATATTTCCTTCTGAGTAGGGCAAGTGTGTGTGATACTCCCACATGATAATTTGACCTATGCAAGTCGTCAATTATTTTGTCGGTGATGTTGTGGCTTCTCGGAAGGAGTATTGGGTACTTTTGATCATCCGTCCAGTCAGTATGAGAGGTTTTCTTTTTGAGAAATAAAAAAACAACATAGTTTCCTAGAGCTCTGTAGATGGCGTTGATGTAACTACGTTACTTACTTAATTTTTTTCTTCGTAGCCTCAATCGTGTTGCCACAATAATTTCGCCAATGTCAACTTTAAAAACATGTGTCACATCACCATAGATTAACTTTTTGGCGAGTAAAAACAACAAAAAGAATGTGAAATATAAATACCGTCTTTGTTTATTTACTTTTAAGCTATCTTGGCTTAAACTAATATTTATTTAGACTTTCAAATCAGAACGTTTTTATGTACGTTCCGTTTTACGATATCATTACATCCAAGTGTGAAAAACGGTGTGACGTTCCGTTCCTACCAGTAACATAGCAAGTCTGGCGCCATCTATCCTGAGAACAGGGAAGAAGAAAAAAAGGAAAATAGGAAAACCCCTCATTGCTTAACCTTCCTTTACAGCGTAAAATTCCTTTTTCATCTTTGTATACTCCAAGTGATCTAGTCATATCTGTTAGGTAGGGTAGCATTCTTTTTGAGCTTGTCTTATCTGCTCCAAGTCATCCGATATAGATGTGTCGTTGTCGGGCTCTTTATCTTCGTGAGTCTGCACATGTTCTTCAACATTTACTTCCGAAGGGCCCTGTCCCGGCGAGATACTCTGAGCTATAACGTAGACATCTGAACTTTCATTTTTGAAAGTGTTGTTAAGGTCGCTAAAACTCATTTGCGTCGCGTAATTGGTGAAACTGTACTTACTTATGAGGAACTTGATACTGTATTTTGTAAAACTGAGGCAGTCCTCAATTCACGGCCTTTGTGCCCGCTCTCTTTGGATCCAAATGACTTGGAGGTGTTGACTCCAGGACATTTCTTGATCGGACAACCACTTAACGCCTTGCCTGAGTACCCTCTTGTTGATTGTAGCCCGAACCGAGTTTCGCGATTTGAAGCCCTCCAGAGGATGACCCAGACTTTCTGGCATCGTTGGTCTCTAGAATATTTGCATATACTCCAGCAACGGGTTAAGTGGACGGATAAGATGAATCCACCAGCTGTTGGTGACCTTGTTTTAATGAAGGAAACTAACCTTCCGCCCTTACTGTGGCGCAAGGGGCGTATTCTTAAGTTGTTTCCGGGTACAGATGGTACTTCTAAAGTGGTTGAGGTCCTGGTGGGTGATTCTATTTTGAAAAGAGCGGTTGCAACTCAATCCCGGCTCCCGATTGGCGCCCAAGAGGATCATCCACGCGGCTCAGAGGAACAGGCTCGGCACGCGCGGGATGGGCGTCGGGGTTGCCCCCATGGCCCAGCTTCGTCTCAGGGGGGAACGTCCCCCCCGGTCATTGAGCACCTCCCCAGGCGATAGAGGGGAGGGGTGGCTATCCCCATTTCTGGGGATAAGCCACTAAGGAGGGTGAGGGAGGGTGAGGATGCGTGTCACGCACCTCACCCTCGGGACCGATGTCGGGGCAGTTGGAAGTGGAAGGGGCGGTCCCCGGGGTCGCATGTCTTGCGACTCCGGGGAGCGCGCGAGTTCCCGAGGCAGCGGTCGCCTGTCGGGCGGTCGTGCGTGTAGCGGGGCGATTCCGCGGAGGTGCTCGTGGCGACAGTTGTCCGCCCGGTCGAACAAACGACGGGCCAACCCCGCCACGAATTCCTCCACGGTCTCGACCCGGAGATCACGATGAATCGTGCTATTACGCATGTACCGCCCGGCATTCACCAATTGGCGGAGCACCGTGTTCTGGACCCTCTGCAAGCGTAGCTTGTTTTGGGCGGAGAGAAGGCCATACCAGGCCGGCGCCGCGTACGTCAGGCGGGAGCGTATATACATTTTGTATATACGCAGTTTGGCTCGTAGTGGCAGGCCGTAGTCGAGCACCGGCCGCAAGACCGACCGGGCCCCGAGGGCTCTATGGCGGACATGGTCCACCATAGAACCCATACGAAGGTTGCGGTCGATCTTGCAGCCCAGGTACTTGACCGAGGTCTGCCACTCGATGCTCTCGCCGCCCAACGTAAGCGGCGCGAGCCCGGTCGGCCGTCTCACCCTGGTGATCAGGGCGGCCGTCTTCCCGACGTTGACGGCCGTCCTCCACCGACCAAGCCAAGCCGGCAGAAGGTCCAGGACACGTTGCATCTTGGCAACCGCTACCCGGGGCCGACGAGAGGAGGCGAAGAAGGCGCTGTCGTCGGCGTAGAGCGCCAGCGTAACGTCCTCCTCACCCTCGTATAGGGTGTTACCATCGAGGGTGGGGATGTCGTTGGTGTACAGCGCGTACAGCAGTGGAGAGACACAGCTCCCCTGGGGAGTTCCCGCACGGATCGGCTTCACCTCGGACCGGGCGTCCTCCACCGACACATAGAAGGACCTCCCCTCCAAAAAGGAGGCGATGATCCTCACATATGCCGGCGGCACCCCCACCTCCAAGAGTTTGAACAGGGCCCCGCTATGCCACACACGGTCGAACGCTCTTTCTATGTCTAGAAAGACGGCGACCGTGTAGCGTCCCCTGTTCATCTCGGAGGAGAGGTGTTCGACTACCCTCAGGCCGATTGTAGCGGCCCGGGGCGGGGGTATGTTCGCGCCAGATTATTAAGTACTTGTTTTCTGGCAGTATGTGCTTAGCTTTAGCATATTCTATATTTTGAGTCTGTGATTGATAGATGGATTGATGGATGGTAACTTGACTGGTCTTGACTGAATTTTGATGGCGATTTTGTATTGTAATTAATTTTGTATAAAGTTTGAGTATTGTGATAATAATAGAAAGGGGCAGTGAATATATTTGATTGTTTATGTTGTGAATCGGTGGAATTGTGGTCAGGTAGCAGAGCGTTATACACGAACACCTTTGTTTGTTTTACACTTTTTAAGTAGTGTTTGCGTTCCCTACCTCCGATTTTTTTACAAAATCGGAAGTAGGAGTGAATTTTTATTTAATAGTAATAATCCCGACATGACGTTTTCATGTCAAAAACATTCAAATAAGTATACTGTCTAGTTTAATGTTAGGATGAGTGAGATTCATACTTTCATACGCCCTCATAGGAGTCTGTGGAGTCCTAGCCATCAGCATCTGGGCATACTTGAGGCTAAAACCTTGTAAAAGAAACAACATTACTGAAGACGTAGAGCTGCAAAAGGTTGAGCGCATACCAACGGAACCGGAGCCGCCGATCGCACCGCAAAGCTACGAGCGCCAATCGACTAAGCGAGTCAACAGACAAACTTCACCTTAATTATCTTTATTACATTTTATATTGTTTCTTATACTTAAAATATTTTTGTTCTTTCTTTTAAATTCGGCAGCATGTACGAGCGAGCCGTACATTTGTATTGTAACTATAACATATTATGCTGACCGTTGATTTTATACTTTACGTGAAACAGTGGCAATTCAACATTCATTACGATCGCACGCGTCACTCTTTTACTTAACATTCCTAAACAAGTAACCTTCCGTGCATCGATACAACAACATCCGTAAGGACATTCCACTAGAGTGCCCCTACACCGGCAATAGCATAAAGCCGCACCATCTCCGTTCTTTCTTTGCTGGTTCGTGTATGCCATATTTACTCAACACAATCACAACACAAGATACTGAAACTGAACTCACACTCCGAAAATTAATGCGAAAAATCAAAGTGACATCCAATCATAAGCGACACAAACACAATGAGCTACAAACAACTAACTTAGTACTAATACTGTTCCTTTGATGTCATGCCGACGAGCCCGCCCGACTTGATACATGCAGTTTTGAATTTCGCGGCAGTATTAACTATAGGGTAGTGTTATTCAAATTTATCACGTCAAATAATAACATGTAAAAAATAAGAAGATATTAGAAGCTAAGTTCGATTGATTACTTTACTGGCCTTGATTTGATTTGGCCGTCGGTTAAAGGTCACGGCGGGTCGCAGCTGTCAGCTGAGTTGCCCGCCTTGTCATCGCGTTTCACGCACACATTGAGCGTGTTGGTGTCAATATCTCGGGATTACCGAGACTGGTTGTAATGAAACCATTCATGACAGTGAACTAGTGTTAAGTGGCTATTCGGTATTTCGCTGCGACAGGAATGACGGCCGTAAGCAGGGGGGAGTAATGATTACAGCTGTACCACGTTATGATTTAAATTTGATTAAGACTGATAACCTTTCTAATGCAGTGTTTGAACTTGTAGCAACGACTGTTTATTTTAAACATAAATTCCTATTTGTTTTTTGTGTGTTGTATATTCCACCGGGTTCACCGGAAGTAGAATATTTGAAAATGTTTCGCATAATAGAACAACTTTGTACTAGATATAAAAAAAATGTTGGTAATTGGGGACTTTAACTTACACTCGGCGTCGATTGATGTGAATAATTATTTCGATTATACAGTAGTTTTTTGTGATTTCCAACAAAAGAATAGTGTTAAGAATTGTAATAATAGGCAGCTCGATCTTGTGTTAACCAACCTCCCGCAGGATATAGTTGTGACTGACACGTCCTTGCCGATGGTGCCAGTGGACAAATACCACCCTCCCCTAGTAGTCGCAGTACCCCTAAGTAGTGAACAGGGTGGTCGCGTTCCGCCCACGGCGGCGGCGGCAGCTCCGCACGCGCCGGCTAGCGGCGCCGTCGAACTGCCGCCGTCAATACCTAACATGCGGACCTAGCAGAGTGCGACTGGAGCCCACTATATAACATAACTTTAGTTAACGAAGCCCTAGAATATTTTTACGCTCAGATTAATAGTTTAATTTCAAAAAGTACACCAAATAAGAAAAATACTCCATCTAATAGATTTAATTATCCCGAATGGTTCAACGCAGATATTATTCAAGTTATTAAAGAAAAAGCTAGATTACATAAGATTTTCAAACGGACAAAAGCTGACGTTGATTACCAGATTTTTTCCAAGTACCGTTTCATTGTTAAAACTAAAATATCTAAGGCATTTGATGAATATCACAAAAGAGTCCAGAATAACCTGACTAAAGACCCTAAGGCATTCTGGACTATGATCAGGAATAAAAGGGCTGATATCAATAAATCTGCGTTGCAACGGGACGGGAAGGCAATGCCAGAAGCGGATTGTGCGCAAGCGTTTGCGGATTACTTTAGGTCGGTGTACAGTAATACGCGGCCATCTTTAGACGTGAGCGCAGCACAGGCGGAGGCGGCTGGCGGCGCGGCGGACGCGGGTGGCGGCGCGCGCGTGCACGTGCCGAGCCTGAGCGAGGCGCAGGTGTGTGCCGCGCTGCGCCGCTTGCCCGCTAAGCTGTCCGCTGGTCCCGACGGCATCCCCCCCTTCCTAGCCAAGGACGCGAGTGTGGCTTTAGCTCCTCCCCTCTGCCACTTGTTCAACCTATGCCTGGCAGCTGGTGTATACCCCGATCGGTGGAAGCTATCTAGAGTCACACCAATACCTAAAGGGAGTAGCAATCAAGCGACTGAGGTAGACAAATTTAGGCCAGTTGCCATACTCTCTACCTTTCCCAAAGTTTTAGAATCTGCCCTGCATGAGATTATCCTTAAGCAGATAGCACCCCATCTTTCTGATGCGCAACACGGATTTCGACCGGGACGCAGCACAAATACTAATTTGCTCGATTTCGTATCGATGGTGACGCCACCAGTAGATGCCGGGCTCCAAGTCGATGTGACGTACTTCGATTACCGGAAGGCATTCGATGTCGTCAATAATGACGTGTTATTATCGAAGCTGGCAGGAGCAGGGTGTACTCCGCAGGTACTGCAGTTTTTCACAAGCTACCTTAAAGATAGGTGTCAGGTGGTAGATTACAATGGGCGGCTTTCAAACCCATACTTTACGCATTCAGGTGTAAGTCAGGGATCCACGTTAGGGCCCCTGGAATTTTTGATACTCATCAACGACTTGCCTAAAGTAGTTCAAAATGCTGATTGTTTACTGTTGGCTGATGATCTCAAAATACTCCACGTCATCAATAATAGAGAAGATTGCATTCAACTCCAGCATGAAATAGATAGCGTTTACGAATGGAGCACTCTTAACAAATTATCATTCAACTCTGAGAAATGCGAGGTGATGAGTTTCAGCCGCGCTAAAGCCCCGCTGCAGCACGAGTACCGCGTGGGCGCGGCGCCACTGGCGCGAGTCTCCGCCGTCAAGGACCTCGGAGTACACTTCAAAGCCGACCTCACGTTTCGCCATCACATCACTGTGGTGTGCAAACAGGCCTTTCAGAGACTCGGTTTCATTCTGCGAAGATGTCAGGCGTTCACCAATCCGCTAGCTATTAGGACACTGTATAATGCCTTGGTCAGGAGCAAATTGGAATGCAATGCGATAGTTTGGAGTCCCCATGAGGAGAAATACAAACTAATGCTAGAACGCATGCAGAACAAATTTACCCGTTTTCTTTACCTTAAGTTGTACGGTGTATACCCATTGTACCCACTCATGTACCCAACACTGTTTGTGCTGGGTATGGTTGGGTACAATAAACTTGAGGTAAGGAGAGATAAGACCCTAGTCCTGTACCTGACCAAAGTGTTTCGAGGTTTGGAGTGCAACGGGCGCGTGCTGGGCGCGCTCAGCCTCGTGGTCCCCGACATGTCGCGCAGCCGCCGGCGCCGCGCGCGCATGTTCGTGGAGCCGCGAGCGCGCACCGCGCTGCTACACAACTCGCCAATAGTGAGAGGGATTCGGCTACTTAACAAGGTGTCGAAGGAGGTAGATATCCTGGTTTGCCCCATGGTTGAACTTGAGAGAGCTGTCCTTAAACTGTTATGTTATTGTTAATTTGTATATTGTAGGTTGGAGTTTATACCTTGTTACTTTTTTTATATAATTTAGAGTTGTTTATTTTTTTTATTGATTTTATTAGTGTTTTTTTAATTCTATCCTTTACTTACATTTGTAGTCATTTTTTCTAATATTTAGTGTCACTGTTTGTGTTAGTAATAAGAATATTTAGGTATTGTCGCATTGGCTGCAAGCTGTAATGGCTGTACTTGTACATAAATAAATAAATAAATAATAATAAATAGTACTACTTTCTTAGTGCAAATTTTAACAAAATTTGAAAAAAAAAAGTGTGTTTTTTTTCAACGAATTCTGCCTCTATACGTGATAATTAATCATACTTTTTATTGAAAACAGTTCGTTACAATTACACCCTGTATATGTCAGACAGTTATGTATGACTTAAGAAATGACACATTGGTACATCCCCGAATTAGGATTAGATCCCACGCATCAGTGTATACGAAGTGAAATCTTATTCGGGAGCATTTCCCCACTTCCCGTAACCCGCACCGCTATAGTCATGCACGCGCACAACTTTTCGGACGGTGTTAGCCTACTTAGATAAAATTTAACAAAATAAATAATAATTTTCATAAATTTTTATATTGAATACTGGAAATATAAGCGTATATTAATAAGCAAAGATACATCATAAAAATAATTGTCTTTAAAAAAAGTTTCCACTACAATAAATATTAATGAAAGTGATAATTTATTATATACGTAGGTCACCCTATAATTTTTATTTAGTTGAGAACTAACTGACAATTGCAGGCTGAAATTTCAAAATGGCGACAGTAGTACCAGTAGTCGCCGCCGGCCAAGAAAAGATTGTGGATCTGTAGCTTTAGCATATTCTATATATGGAGTCTGTGATTGATAGATGGATGGTAACTTGACTGGTCTTGCTTGACTGAATTTTGATGGCGGTTTTGTATTGTAATTAATTTTGTATAAAGTTTGAGTATTGTGATAATAATAGAAAGGGGCAGTGAATATATTTGATTGTTTATGTTGTAAATCGGTGGAATTGTGGACAATATAAAAGTGATCTCGGTTGAAACAAAACTTTGATGTGCATGCGGTGCACGCGTTGAATCAGAAATCATCTGATGAAGATATTCGTGGAATACAAAAGAAAGCAAGGAAATATTCACTAAATACGATATCCTTTGGCCAGGGAATCGTATTTTCATAAAAGACTGGGTGCATTCAGATGTGAACTAAATAGTGAGAAGTGAAACCTCTTCAGCAATTCTGGGATATCAAAGAGCAACCCCCATGTCGCGAACGTAGTATCGCGATTCCTATTTTTGCTAGTTGAATACGGGGAAGCCCTCAATAGTATGGACCTAGTGCAGAATGCAGTTCATATATTTTGGGGAATACCCTTGACTTGACACCCTTGCGTCCTACAATTCGATGTTATAAGGGGCTTTCCGCTCGGGAATTTACCTTACCTGTCTTTGCCTCGCCACCGAGCAGTCGACGAGTAGACGCTACGGAGTGAACTTGCTTTCGTAAGAATTCAGGTGAGTTTTTATTAATCTTTTTACTTTAAACCTTTAAACATTGTATTTTTAATTTTGTGTTTTTATTGTGTGATAAAACAGTTTCACGTACTTACTTATTGTAAGCCCATACAATTTAAGTGTGATGTGTGTCTCGATTAATCTACTTATATCCTACAAATGATGGAAACGTATACAATTGGTTCATTATTTACCTGAAAACTGTCATCTGATCAGCAAAGCCATATATCTCAGTTTATGTTACATTTAAGCCTCGTCTAATGCAATGATTCGTAGTTGATTAACTCAGTGATTGGGTCAGTGATAGGCTCAGTGGTTGGCTCAGTGATTGGGTCAGTGATTAGCTCAGTGCTAAGCTCAGTGATAGGCTCAGTGGTTGGCTCAGTGATTGGGTCAGTGATTAGCTCAGTGCTAAGCTCAGTGATAGGCTCAGTGGTTGGCTCAGTGATTGGGTCAGTGATTATCTCAGTGCTAAGCTCAGTGATAGGCTCAGTGGTTGGCTCAGTAATTGGGTCAGTGATTAGCTCAGTGCTAAGCTCAGTAATTTGCTCAGGCTCAGAGTTAGTGTTCTGCCAACACGTGCGTGGTACAGGGTCGCTATAAGGGGAGGTGGAGGCGACTGCTCAGCTCAGCTCAGATCAGGCACTACGTAGCTTTCAACTCAGTGCAAGTATATTCCAGTTAGTGCGCTACAGTATTAGCGATGGCATTGCAAGTGTATACGCAGTTATTAAGTATATGATAATTAATGATGAATTGTATGATCAACTGATCACAGTGAAGGCTAGTTCTCAGTTTGGCTCAGTTTATGCATGGTGCAACTCTCAGCTCAGTGTAAGTATGTTCGAGTTAGCGCGCTGTAGCATTAGATGGAGATGGCAATGAATATAATTGTAAACTAAGCAACGTCCGTTGTGTTTAGTACTCGGATGGGTGACCGCCTGGACTACTACGATTAATGATTTTTTTTCTTTTCGCCACGTCTGCATCATGGTTTGGCGACAACCCAAGGAACTCAAGTAAGTTTTTATTAAATGTTAGCAGAGCGTTATACACGAACACCTTTGTTTGTTTTACACTTTTTAAGTAGTGTTTGCGTTCCCTACCTCCGATTTTTTTCCAAAATCGGAAGTAGGAGTGAATTTTGTTTATTAGTAATAATAATAATCCCGACATGACGTTTTTATGTCAAAAACATTCAAATAAGTATACGATCTAGTTTAATGTTAGCATTTTATATAGAAAATAACATAACTAGAATGAGTGAGATTCATACATTTATACGTCCACCAATTTAAAAAGAGTATAGTTTGTTTTGAAGATTAAATTTTCATACAGTTTACTGCAATCTAAATTGTCCTTTGTACACATACCGTAAGTTGGCATTAAAGAGTAAAACCGTTATACAATACATGGAAAAAAAAGTTTTTGCGGTCAAATATGGCGGTAAAAACTGAAAGAGAATAAATAGCGGAATGAAATACATGGAAAACTATTAATTTGTTTCAGTTTAATTTAAATGCGGCATATCTTGAGGTTTTAGTAAATACAACACCCCTACCACCCTGAAAATAAACATTATGCTATTTATTTGTATAGAATTATTGCATTATCAGCGCGATATCTATTAAGGTTAATCAGGACCAAGAACAAAGAGAACTGTTAGTGGACATATAATAACGGTCTCTTTTGATTGACTGAATGTTTTGGATACGTGTACATTCATAAGTCAATTGGTTAGCGTCGGCTTAGAACAGCACTAACACACTTTTGAGTGATCGTTGGTTCATGTGGTGTGTAGAGACAAATCAGCAATCATCCTTTATTTCACACCTTCTTTTCACCATTTTTCTCCCAAAGATGAAAAGATGCCAACGAATTTCTAGTTCTGAAGCTTACCCCTTTTGGGTTTAATATCCGCGAGTATAGTATATTTTATTAGTTACAATTATTGTCAAAGTAAAAGGAGCTCAAGCACAGTAATCCTATGCCGTACAAAATGAATATACTTTCCGGTAACTAACTAATGGACGTATTGGTATCAGCTAAAAATCAAAACAGCTAAGAAAAGTTGCATGAAAACTTAACACTATTACAATATTTTCTAATTCGATATAAACTTACAACAGAGTTTTGATGTCTCTTGATTGGTTTTTTGTATTATATGTAAAAGTGGCTGGCTGAAAATGTAAATCGAACATATAAAAACAAAAGAAAAAAAAAGAGCGCGTCCTTTAAATTTTCACCATTTGCAAAACTTTGAAAATTCGTAACTTAATAAACGAAAATATTAACTTCAGAAAGCATAAAAACAGTTGCAAATGACATTGATACAGACCTTTCAGCCTAATTAAAGTAGTGGGGTAAGTATTTTTCATCAACGCGAGATTTTTTTATTCAAGTAGGAATATTTCATCGCGAAATCTGTCGGTAAGTTGATTAGTAGTTCAAAGAAAAGGAGCTTGCATGAACATAACACTCCAGCATTATCATTTATGCATGTTTCACATCACAGACTGTCTCGGATGTACAGTGAGAGCCTCCGTGGTTTAACGGTTTCTACGTAAGGTTGGATTCAGTCTATTTATTCAACCATATTATACCCCCCTCTTGCCCCAAATGGCTGAGCAGTTAGTTCGAAATCTCTGGCTACCACTTGTAGCGATAACAGCCATCAGTGTATGTCTTACTTCTTACATATTCTATAAACTCAAACTCAACCGTCGACGCCGAATATCTCCGAAAGGGTTGGCAGGAGTACTCATACTTCTAAACATCACGTGACGTTGTTGTCACTTGGTGTTCAGAGTTCCCACGTTTTGCTGGGATATTGTACTCGCGTGATAGGGGGCAGGCTATAGTCACTCATCAATTCCGTGATATCATATTCATATACTGGCAAAATACAGATCTAATGTATTAAAATCCTATTAAATTATTTAGGTAAGAAAATGGCCAAGACCGTTCGAGTTGGAAAGAGGTTCTGCGAGCCCTTTGTTCCTGACGAGGAACAACAGGACATAAGTAGGAAAATGGTTTAGTGTAGAAAAATACATATTCACGACTATAAATGCCGAAATGGGGTAGTCAGAGGTTAATATTCAGAAAATTCATTAACCACTTTTGTATGGATTGTAAAATAATGAAAGATTTGGTTGTTGTTATTGTAAGCTGACACTACACAGCCCTTTCTTCAATAACTGGCTTTTCGCATGCTCACGGGTATAAATCTCATTAAGGGATAGGCAGGAAGGGTGAAATAAAGGTTGCAAACAATTTATCGAAATGCTGTTTATTCTCGATCTTCTTTGTCTTGCCGTTCAAAACTATCGTACACAAACATTCATAATACATTTGATGTCATTCTCTTACAATATTAGCTCTACCATTTACACCCCCAGAAATGCCCTCGGGGGATTAAAATAAAATATATTTGCCTAAAAACTAACAATTTGTCATTTTAGACTCGCGGTCTAAAAGTAAAATTTATTTAGCGCTTAATTAATTTGTAAATTCTTTGTAAAGTGATAAAATTTATAAAATCCTTAAGTTGCCCCCGAGGGTAATTTGGGGGTGTGGCCGTAGTACCAGATTCTTTTTTTTTATTATCAATACTTATTATAATTCTCATACACAATGTTGCTGACTATTTGGGCGATCATATCTGATATATTTAGTATAGGTTCTCGAATAACAAAACCTCACTTATATGAAGAGGTAGTTAGTTTCAGAAACAGATTACAGTTGAAATTATATGGGTTTTATTATAAAAAAAATAGATTTATTTATGTCAAGTTTGCAGTGGTTCAATCGTATTGAAATTCTTTAAAAATTAATATAGTTTGTAAAATATCATATGTCATTTTGTCTTCTTAGTGTTTCTTGTGGTAAAGATTTCAAATTGATTCAGACACGAGCGCTCAAATAGACAACACCTCCACAAAATACTCTTAGTCAATAATTGTTTCATTCTGATATTATATTATTTATTAATTACATTGCAAACACTTACGCTCCTCTATCACACTCGCAGATCACATAAAAAATGGTCAGAAACAGTCTTATCTGCATTTTACTCGCCCCGCTTCGAATGTTAGCAAAATAATTGCATACAAATCGTAAGAGTCAAAGATGAGATAAAGATTTCTAGCCATTTATTATGTGTTCTGCGATCACACTACACATATATTCCTTTAAAAGCCACTTTTTTTTGTGAGATCATTTTTTTTGTCGTTTTTTGATATTTTAGTGTTTGCAGTCGCGCGGTCCCCTACAGCACGTGCGACGTCGGGCAGTGCTGCTCCTGGATGGTCGGCAGCAGCGACGTGAGCCGGTCGGTGGGACGCAGCACCTGCACACCACATACTGTCAGTACTAATGTACGCGCGGACTTCACATCATAGTGTATATAGCAAACATTATTCTTTTATTCTAACCCTTTAGGAAAGTGTTTCGTCCCGCGCTTAAATTGAAAGTGTATATTGTATACACTCAGTCCGAAATTGAAGAAAAGTACATATAAACTCAGAACCCCAATTTCACCCCTTCGTGGAATGAATTCCTGATTTTATAAGGATATAAATGATTTCCTGCTATATTTCGGTATAAAGCACAACTATAAGAAAACTACTCATTCCCACGATTTCCCACACGAATATATTTTTTTTCGGGATAAAAAGTACCCTATTATTTAATCTAGACTTTTGACTATACGTCTGCAAAATTTCAAAGCAATCGGTTAAGTAGTTACGGCGTGAAATCGGAACAAACAAACCAACTCACTTTCCGATTTGTAATACAAGTAAGGATAAAAGCAACCCCTTTTCTGAATTTCGAGTTGTTATAGAAATAAGTGTAACAGTCAGTAAAAGACATAGTAAATGATATGACAATAGCAGACCTTAGCAGTCCGGTCGCTGAGCGGCCACCGCCCGCGCGCCCCCCGCCCGCCTCGCTCGTAGCGCGCCGCCGCCGCGCCCACCGCCACCGCGGCGACGTGTTGGGATTGTATGGAGATCTGTGTACAATGTATACTAACATTATAGCGTTTCAACCGTGTTTGTGTGTTTCATTGGTGATAGCTATCGTTAGATATATGAACGCTGTTTCTTTAGTGGACGAAGAGCCACCCACTCGAGTAGTTTATCAAGAAGAACAGGGAGCGTCTTTTCTAGAGCAAACCATACTGTACCAGCACGCATCATTGTTATATTGAAATTAAGATGCCGCTTTGTTATACAGTTTCAAGTTCATTTCAATACAAGTCATTATTTACGTCGATCTTATCAAGTATCTTTCACAGGACACGAGATCCTGTACACATACAACATCATTCATTATTATTATTTTCCTATGTACCTAATTTAAGTTTACTTTTTTAATGTGATTGTCAAGTGTTTCTAAATGTATTTGTTTTGTAATTTTGTATGTAGCAATAAATAAACCACGTTTTCATTCTTTCTTTCATTAAGTGACCCTCATTTGCTTTTATTGTATTTATTGTATTAGGATGGGTGTTGCATTTCTAGTGATTTTGAGCATATTTCAAGAAATTCAATAAATTCATGTAGAAATGTAATAATTAATTAAAACAGCTGATTCTTTTTTCTCTTTTTCTGCTTGCCATTACCAGATAGGCTAATGAATAAGCCATGCAGCCAGGTTTTCGATGTAAAGCCTATGGTTCTTCTAAGAATATATTTTGTTATAGAATAAATACTAAAAGTTCAATAGTTCCACAAAAGTTGTGAAATTTGCATGTTTTATTAATTTTATTATTCAAGGCACACCAATAATACATATAACAACGTAATTCAACGCAATTTTTATATTGTTTACGAAGCTGAAAACTGATGTGTATACGTCCACCAATATAAAAAGGTATAGTTTGTTTTGAAGATTAAATTTTCATACAGTTTACTACAATCTACAATATCCTTTGTGCACGTACAGAAAGTTGGCATTAAAGAGTGAAACCGTTGTACAATACATGGAAAAAAAGTTTTTGCGGTCAAATATGGCGGTAAAAACTGAAAGAAAATAAATAGCGGAATGAAATACATGGAAAACTATTAATTTGTTTCAGTTTTATTTAAATGCGGCATATCTTGAGGTTTTAGTAAATACAACACCCCTACCACCCTGAAAATAAACATTATGCTATTTATTTGTATGGAATTATTGCATTATCAGCGCGAAATCTATTAAGGTTAATCAGGACCAAGAACAAAGAGAACTGTTAGTGGACATATAATAACGGTCTCTTTTGATTGACTGAATGTTTTGGATACGTGTACATTTATAAGTCAATTGGTTAGCGTCGGCTTAGAACAGCACTAACACACTTTTGAGAGATCGTTGGTTCATGTGGTGTGTAGAGACAAATGAGCAATCATCCTTTATTTCACATCTTCTTTTCCCCATTTTTCTCCCAAAGATGAAAAGATGCCAACGAATTTCTAGTTCTGAAGCTTACCCCTTTTGGGTTTAATATCCGCGAGTATAGTATATTTTATTAGTTACAATTATTGTCAAAGTAAAAGGAGCTCAAGCACAGTAATCCTATGCCGTACAAAATGAATATACTTTCCGGTAACTAACTAATGGACGTATTGGTATGAGCTAAAAATCAAAACAGCTAAGAAAAGTTGCATGAAAACTTAACACTATTACAATATTTTCTAATTCGATATAAACTTACAACAGAGTTTTGATGTCTCTTGATTGGTTTTTTGTATTATATGTGAAAGTGGCTGGCTGAAAAAGTAAATCGAACAAAAAAAAACAAAAGAAAAAAAAAGAGCGCGTCCTTTAAATTTTAATTTTCACCATTTGCAAAACTTTGAAAATTCGAAATAAACGAAAATATTAACTTCAGAAAGCATAAAAACAGTTGCAAATGACATTGATACAGACCTTTCAGCCTAATTAAAGTAGTGGGGTAAGTATTTTTCATCAAATCGAGATTTTTTTATTCAAGTAGGAATATTTCATCGCGAAATCTGTCGGTAAGTTGATTAGTAGTTAAAAGAAAAGGAGCTTGCATGAACATAACACTCCAGCATTAACATTTATGCATGTTTCACATCACAGACTGTCTCGGATGTACAGTGAGAGCCTCCGTGGTTTAACGGTTTCTACGTAAGGTTGGATTCAGTCTATTTATTCAACCATATTATACCCCCCGCTTGCCCCAAATGGCTGAGCAGTTTTACTTCGAAATCTCTGGCTACCACTTGTAGCGATAACAGCCATCAGTGTATGTCTTACTTCTTACATATTCTATATACTCAAACTCAATCGTTGACGCCGAATATCTCCGAAAGGGTTGGCAGCGGTACTCATACTTCTTAACATCACGTGACATTGTTGTCACTTGGTGTTCAGAGTTCCCACGTTTTGCTTGGACATTGTACTCGCGTGATAGGGGGCAGGCTATAGTCACTCATCAATTCCGTGATATCATATTATTGTGAGACTGTGAGTTGCATGCATCCGACTGTTGCGGATTCTGGCAAAATGCAAATCTAATGTAATAAAATCCTATTAAATTATTTAGGTTAGAAAATGGCCAAGACCGTTCGAATTGGAAAGAGGTTCTGCGAGCCCTTTTGTTTCTGACGAGGATCAACAGGACATAAGTATGAAAATGGTTTAGTATCGAAAAATACATACTCACGACTATAAATGCCAAAATGGGGTAGTCAGAGGTTTAGATTCAGAAAATTCATTAACCACTTTTGTATGGATTGTAAAATAATGAAAGATTTGGTTATTGTTATTGTAAGCTGCCACTACACAGCCCTTTCTTCAATAACTGGCTTTTCGTATGCTCACGGGTATAAATCTCATTAAGGGATAGGTAGGAAGGGTGAAATAAAGGTTGCAAACAATTTATCGAAATGCTGTTTATTCTCGATCTTCTTTGTCTTGCCGTTCAAAACTATCGTACACAAACATTCATAATACATTTGATGTCATTCTCTTACAATATCAGCTCTACCATTTACACCCCCAGAAATGCCCTCGGGGGATTAAAATAAAATATATTTGCCTAAAAACTAACAATTTGTCATTTTAGACTCGCGGTCTAAAAGTAAAATTTATTTAGCGCTTAATTAATTTGTAAATTCTTTGTAAAGTGATAAAATTTATAAAATCCTTAAGTTGCCCCCGAGGTTAATTTGGGGGTGTGGCCGTAGTACCAGATTCTTTTTTTTTATTATCAATACTTATTATAATTCTCATACACAATGTTGCTGACTATTTGGGCGATCATATCTAATATATTTAGTATAGGTTCTCGAATAACAAAACCTCACTTCTATGAAGAGGTAGTTAGTTTCAGAAACAGATTACAGTTGAAATTATATGGGTTTTATTATAAAAAAATAGATTTATTCATGTCAAGTGTGCAGTGGTTCAATCGTATTGAAATTCTTTAAAAATTAATATAGTTTGTAAAATATCATATGTCATTTTGTCTTCTTAGTGTTTCTTGTGGAAAAGATTTCAAATTGATTCAGACACGAGCGCTCAAATAGACAACACCTCCACAAAATACTCTTAGTCAATAATTGTTTCATTCTGATATTATATTATTTATTAATTACATTGCAAACACTTACGCTCCTCTATCACACTCGCAGATCACATAAAAAATGGTCAGAAACAGTCTTATCTGCATTTTACTCGCCCCGCTTCGAATGTTAGCAAAATAATTGCATACAAATCGTAAGAGTCAAAGATGAGATAAAGATTTCTAGCCATTTATTATGTGTTCTGCGATCACACTACACATATATTCCTTTAAAAGCCACTTTTTTTTGTGAGATCATTTTTTTGTCGTTTTTTGATATTTTAGTGTTTGCAGTCGCGCGGTCCCCTACAGCACGTGCGACGTCGGGCAGTGCTGCTCCTGGATGGTCGGCAGCAGCGACGTGAGCCGGTCGGTGGGACGCAGCACCTGCACACCACATACTGTCAGTACTAATGTACGCGCGGACTTCACATCATAGTGTATATAGCAAACATTATTCTTTTATTCTAACCCTTTAGGAAAGTGTTTCGTCCCGCGCTTAAATTGAAAGTGTATATTGTATACACTCAGTCCGAAATTGAAGAAAAGTACATATAAACTCAGAACCCCAATTTCACCCCTTCATGGAATGATTTTATAAGGATATAAATGATATTCGGTTAAATTGCGGTACAAAGCACAACTATAAGAACACTTCTCATTCCCACGATTTCCCACAGGAATATCATTTATTCGGGATAAAAAGTACCCTATTATTTAATCTAGACTTTTGACTATACGTCTGCAAAATTTCAAAGCAATCGGTTAAGTAGTTACGGCGTGAAATCGGAACAAACAAACCAACTCACTTTCCGATTTGTAATACAAGTAAGGATAAAAGCAACCCCTTTTCTGAATTTCGAGTTGTTATAGAAATAAGTGTAACAGTCAGTAAAAGACATAGTAAATGATATGACAATAGCAGACCTTAGCAGTCCGGTCGCTGAGCGGCCACCGCCCGCGCGCCCCCCGCCCGCCTCGCTCGTAGCGCGCCGCCGCCGCGCCCACCGCCACCGCGGCGACGTGTTGGGATTGTATGGAGATCTGTGTACAATGTATACTAACATTATAGCGTTTCAACCGTGTTTGTGTGTTTCATTGGTGATAGCTATCGTTAGATATATGAACGCTGTTTCTTTAGTGGACGAAGAGCCACCCACTCGAGTAGTTTATCAAGAAGAACAGGGAGCGTCTTTTCTAGAGCAAACCATACTGTACCAGCACGCATCATTGTTATATTGAAATTAAGATGCCGCTTTGTTATACAGTTTCAAGTTCATTTCAATACAAGTCATTATTTACGTCGATCTTATCAAGTATCTTTCACAGGACACGAGATCCTGTACACATACAACATCATTCATTATTATTATTTTCCTATGTACCTAATTTAAGTTTACTTTTTTAATGTGATTGTCAAGTGTTTCTAAATGTATTTGTTTTGTAATTTTGTATGTAGCAATAAATAAACCACGTTTTCATTCTTTCTTTCATTAAGTGACCCTCATTTGCTTTTATTGTATTTATTGTATTAGGATGGGTGTTGCATTTCTAGTGATTTTGAGCATATTTCAAGAAATTCAATAAATTCATGTAGAAATGTAATAATTAATTAAAACAGCTGATTCTTTTTTCTCTTTTTCTGCTTGCCATTACCAGATAGGCTAATGAATAAGCCATGCAGCCAGGTTTTCGATGTAAAGCCTATGGTTCTTCTAAGAATATATTTTGTTATAGAATAAATACTAAAAGTTCAATAGTTCCACAAAAGTTGTGAAATTTGCATGTTTTATTAATTTTATTATTCAAGGCACACCAATAATACATATAACAACGTAATTCAACGCAATTTTTATATTGTTTACGAAGCTGAAAACTGATGTGTATACGTCCACCAATATAAAAAGGTATAGTTTGTTTTGAAGATTAAATTTTCATACAGTTTACTACAATCTACAATATCCTTTGTGCACGTACAGAAAGTTGGCATTAAAGAGTGAAACCGTTGTACAATACATGGAAAAAAAGTTTTTGCGGTCAAATATGGCGGTAAAAACTGAAAGAAAATAAATAGCGGAATGAAATACATGGAAAACTATTAATTTGTTTCAGTTTTATTTAAATGCGGCATATCTTGAGGTTTTAGTAAATACAACACCCCTACCACCCTGAAAATAAACATTATGCTATTTATTTGTATGGAATTATTGCATTATCAGCGCGAAATCTATTAAGGTTAATCAGGACCAAGAACAAAGAGAACTGTTAGTGGACATATAATAACGGTCTCTTTTGATTGACTGAATGTTTTGGATACGTGTACTGGATACGTGTACATTCATAAGTCAATTGGTTAGCGTCGGCTTAGAACAGCACTAACACACTTTTGAGTGATCGTTGGTTCATGTGGTGTGTAGAGACAAATCAGCAATCATCCTTTATTTCACACCTTCTTTTCACCATTTTTCTACCAAAGATGAAAAGATGCCAACGAATTTCTAGTTCTGAAGCTTACCCTTTTTGGGTTTAATATCGGCGAGTATAGTAGGTTTATTAGTTACCATTATTGTCAAAGTAAAAGGAGCTCAAGCACAGTAATCCTATGCCGTACAAAATGAATATACTTTCCGGTAACTAACTAATGGACGTATTGGTATCAGCTAAAAATCAAAACAGCTAAGAAAAGTTGCATGGAAACTTAACACTATTACAATATTTTCTAATTCGATATAAACTTACAACAGAGTTTTGATGTCTCTTGATTGGTTTTTTGTATTATATGTAAAAGTGGCTGGCTGAAAATGTAAATCGAACAAATAAAAACAAGAGAAAAAAAAAAGAGCGCGTCCTTTAAATTTTCACCATTTGCAAAACTTTGAAAATTCGTAACTTAATAAACGAAAATATTAACTTCAGAAAGCATAAAAACAGTTGCAAATGACATTGATACAGACCTTTCAGCCTAATTAAAGTAGTGGGGTAAGTATTTTTCATCAAATCGAGATTTTTTTATTCAAGTAGGAATATTTCATCGCGAAATCTGTCGGTAAGTTGATTAGTAGTTCAAAAAAAAGGAGCTTGCATGAACATAAAACTCCAGCATTAACATTTATGCATGTTTCACATCACATACTGTCTCGGATGTACAGTGAGAGCCTCCGTGGTTTAACGGTTTCTACGTAAGGTTGGATTCAGTCTATTTATTCAACCATATTACACCCCCCTCTTGCCTCAAATGGCTGAGGAGTTCGTTCAAAATCTCTGGCTACCACTTGTAGCGATAACAGCCATCAGTGTATGTCTTACTTCCTACATATTCTATAAACTCAATCGTTGACGCCGAATATCTCCGAAAGAGTTGGCAGGGCTACTCATACTTCTAAACATCACGTGACATTGTTTTCACTTGGTGTTCAGAGTTCCCACGTTTTGCTTGGACGTTGTACTCGCGTGATAGGGGGCAGGCTGTAGTCACTCATCAATTCCGTGATATCATATTATTGTGAGACTGTGAGTTGCATCCGACTGTTGCGGATTCTGGCAAAATGCAAATCTAATGTAATAAAATCCTATTAAATTATTTAGGTTAGAAAATGGCCAAGACTGTTCGAATTGGAAAGAGGTTCTGCGAGCCCTTTTGTTTCTGACGAGGAACAACAGGACATAAGTATGAAAATGGTTTAGTATCGAAAAATACATACTCACGACTATAAATGCCAAAATGGGGTAGTCAGAGGTTTAGATTCAGAAAATTCATTAACCACTTTTGTATGGATTGTAAAATAATGAAAGATTTGGTTATTGTTATTGTAAGCTGCCACTACACAGCCCTTTCTTCAATAACTGGCTTTTCGTATGCTCACGGGTATAAATCTCATTAAGGGATAGGTAGGAAGGGTGAAATAAAGGTTGCAAACAATTTATCGAAATGCTGTTTATTCTCGATCTTCTTTGTCTTGCCGTTCAAAACTATCGTACACAAACATTCATAATACATTTGATGTCATTCTCTTACAATATTAGCTCTACCATTTACACCCCCAGAAATGCCCTCGGGGGATTAAAATAAAATATATTTGCCTAAAAACTAACAATTTGTCATTTTAGACTCGCGGTCTAAAAGTAAAATTTATTTAGCGCTTAATTAATTTGTAAATTCTTTGTAAAGTGATAAAATTTATAAAATCCTTAAGTTGCCCCCGAGGTTAATTTGGGGGTGTGGCCGTAGTACCAGATTCTTTTTTTTTATTATCAATACTTATTATAATTCTCATACACAATGTTGCTGACTATTTGGGCGATCATATCTAATATATTTAGTATAGGTTCTCGAATAACAAAACCTCACTTCTATGAAGAGGTAGTTAGTTTCAGAAACAGATTACAGTTGAAATTATATGGGTTTTATTATAAAAAAATTGATTTATTTATGTCAAGTTTGCAGTGGTTCAATCGTATTGAAATTCTTTAAAAATTAATATAGTTTGTAAAATATCATATGTCATTTTGTCTTCTTAGTGTTTCTTGTGGTAAAGATTTCAAATTGATTCAGACACGAGCGCTCAAATAGACAACACCTCCACAAAATACTCTTAGTCAATAATTGTTTCATTCTGATATTATATTACTTATTAATTACATTGCAAACACTTACGCTCCTCTATCACACTCGCAGATCACATAAAAAATGGTCAGAAACAGTCTTATCTGCATTTTACTCGCCCCGCTTCGAATGTTAGCAAAATAATTGCATACAAATCGTAAGAGTCAAAGATGAGATAAAGATTTCTAGCCATTTATTATGTGTTCTGCGATCACACTACACATATATTCCTTTAAAAGCCACTTTTTTTTGTGAGATCATTTTTTTTGTCGTTTTTTGATATTTTAGTGTTTGCAGTCGCGCGGTCCCCTACAGCACGTGCGACGTCGGGCAGTGCTGCTCCTGGATGGTCGGCAGCAGCGACGTGAGCCGGTCGGTGGGACGCAGCACCTGCACACCACATACTGTCAGTACTAATGTACGCGCGGACTTCACACCATAGTGTATATAGCAAACATTATTCTTTTATTCTAACCCTTTAGGAAAGTGTTTCGTCCCGCTTTAAATTGAAATAAAATAAACATGCCAGTTTCATACTACTAAGTTCGAAATTGAAGAAAAGTACATATAAACTCAGAACCCCAATTTCACCCCTTTATGGGATGATTTCCTGCTCTTATATATCACTAGCTTTCCGCCCACGGCTTTGCTCGCGTGGAATTCAGTTATATTTCGGTTTAAAGCACAACTATAAGAAAACTTCTCATTCCCACGATTTCCCACAGGAATATCATTTTTTTCGGGATAAAAAGTACCCTATTATTTAATTTACACTTTTGACTATACGTCTGCAAAATTTCAAAGCAATCGGTTAATTAGTTACGGCGTGAAAGCGGAACAAACAAACCAACTCACTTTCCGATTTGTAATACAAGTAAGGATAAAAGCAACCCCTTTTCTGAATTTCGAGTTGTTATAGAAATAAGTGTAACAGTCAGTAAAAGACATAGTAAATGATATGACAATAGCAGACCTTAGCAGTCCGGTCGCTGAGCGGCCACCGCCCGCGCGCCCCCCGCCCGCCTCGCTCGTAGCGCGCCGCCGCCGCGCCCACCGCCACCGCGGCGACGTGCTGGGATTGTATGGAGATCTGTGTACAATGTATACTAACATTATAACGTTTCAACCGTGTTTGTGTGTTTCATTGGTGATAGCTATCGTTAGATATATGAACGCTCTGTTTCTTCAGTGTTCTATGATCTTTTACAGGACACAAGATTCTGTACACGTACAACATCATTCATTATTATTATTTTCCTATGTAACTTAAGTTTACTTTTTTAATGTGATTGTCAAGTGTTTCTAAATGTATGTGTTTGTAATTTTGTATGTAGCAATGAATAAACGTTTTCATTCTTTATTTCATTAAGTGACCCTCATTTGTTTTTATTGTATTTATTGTATTAGGATGGGTGTTGCATTTCTAGTGATTTTGAGCATATTTCAAGAAATTCATGTAGAAATGTTATAATTAAAACAGCTGATTCTTTTTTCTCTTTTTCTCCTTGCCATTACCAGATAGGCTAATGCATAAGCCATGCAGCCAAGTTTTCGATGTAAATGAAGCCTATGATTCTTCTAAGAATATATTTTGTTATAGAATAAATACTAAAAGTTCAATAGTTCCACAAAAGTTGTGAAATTTGCATGGTTTATTAATTTTATTATTCAGGGCACACCAATAATACATATAACAACGTAATTCAACGCAATTTTTGTATTGTTTACGAAGCTGAAAACTGATGTTTATACGTCCACAAATATAAAAAAAAAATAGTTTGTTTTGAAGATTAAATTTTCATACAGTTTACTACAATCTACAATATCCTTTGTGCACGTACAGAAAGTTGGCATTAAAGAGTGAAACCGTTGTACAATACATGAAAAAAAAAGTTTTTGCGGTCAAATACGGCGGTAAAAACTGAAAGAAAATAAATAGCGGAATGAAATACATGGAAAACTATTAATTTGTTTCAGTTTAATTTAAATGCGGCATATCTTGAGGTTTTAGTAAATACAACACCCCTACCACCCTGAAAATAAACATTATGCTATTTATTTGTATAGAATTATTGCATTATCAGCGCGATATCTATTAAGGTTAATCAGGACCAAGAACAAAGAGAACTGTTAGTGGACATATAATAACGGTCTCTTTTGATTGACTGAATGTTTTGGATACGTGTACATTCATAAGTCAATTGGTTAGCGTCGGCTTAGAACAGCACTAACACACTTTTGAGTGATCGTTGGTTCATGTGGTGTGTAGAGACAAATCAGCAATCATCCTTTATTTCACACCTTCTTTTCACCATTTTTCTACCAAAGATGAAAAGATGCCAACGAATTTCTAGTTCTGAAGCTTACCCTTTTTGGGTTTAATATCGGCGAGTATAGTAGGTTTATTAGTTACCATTATTGTCAAAGTAAAAGGAGCTCAAGCACAGTAATCCTATGCCGTACAAAATGAATATACTTTCCGGTAACTAACTAATGGACGTATTGGTATCAGCTAAAAATCAAAACAGCTAAGAAAAGTTGCATGGAAACTTAACACTATTACAATATTTTCTAATTCGATATAAACTTACAACAGAGTTTTGATGTCTCTTGATTGGTTTTTTGTATTATATGTAAAAGTGGCTGGCTGAAAATGTAAATCGAACAAATAAAAACAAGAGAAAAAAAAAAGAGCGCGTCCTTTAAATTTTCACCATTTGCAAAACTTTGAAAATTCGTAACTTAATAAACGAAAATATTAACTTCAGAAAGCATAAAAACAGTTGCAAATGACATTGATACAGACCTTTCAGCCTAATTAAAGTAGTGGGGTAAGTATTTTTCATCAAATCGAGATTTTTTTATTCAAGTAGGAATATTTCATCGCGAAATCTGTCGGTAAGTTGATTAGTAGTTCAAAAAAAAGGAGCTTGCATGAACATAAAACTCCAGCATTAACATTTATGCATGTTTCACATCACATACTGTCTCGGATGTACAGTGAGAGCCTCCGTGGTTTAACGGTTTCTACGTAAGGTTGGATTCAGTCTATTTATTCAACCATATTACACCCCCCTCTTGCCTCAAATGGCTGAGGAGTTCGTTCAAAATCTCTGGCTACCACTTGTAGCGATAACAGCCATCAGTGTATGTCTTACTTCCTACATATTCTATAAACTCAATCGTTGACGCCGAATATCTCCGAAAGAGTTGGCAGGGCTACTCATACTTCTAAACATCACGTGACATTGTTTTCACTTGGTGTTCAGAGTTCCCACGTTTTGCTTGGACGTTGTACTCGCGTGATAGGGGGCAGGCTGTAGTCACTCATCAATTCCGTGATATCATATTATTGTGAGACTGTGAGTTGCATCCGACTGTTGCGGATTCTGGCAAAATGCAAATCTAATGTAATAAAATCCTATTAAATTATTTAGGTTAGAAAATGGCCAAGACTGTTCGAATTGGAAAGAGGTTCTGCGAGCCCTTTTGTTTCTGACGAGGAACAACAGGACATAAGTATGAAAATGGTTTAGTATCGAAAAATACATACTCACGACTATAAATGCCAAAATGGGGTAGTCAGAGGTTTAGATTCAGAAAATTCATTAACCACTTTTGTATGGATTGTAAAATAATGAAAGATTTGGTTATTGTTATTGTAAGCTGCCACTACACAGCCCTTTCTTCAATAACTGGCTTTTCGTATGCTCACGGGTATAAATCTCATTAAGGGATAGGTAGGAAGGGTGAAATAAAGGTTGCAAACAATTTATCGAAATGCTGTTTATTCTCGATCTTCTTTGTCTTGCCGTTCAAAACTATCGTACACAAACATTCATAATACATTTGATGTCATTCTCTTACAATATTAGCTCTACCATTTACACCCCCAGAAATGCCCTCGGGGGATTAAAATAAAATATATTTGCCTAAAAACTAACAATTTGTCATTTTAGACTCGCGGTCTAAAAGTAAAATTTATTTAGCGCTTAATTAATTTGTAAATTCTTTGTAAAGTGATAAAATTTATAAAATCCTTAAGTTGCCCCCGAGGTTAATTTGGGGGTGTGGCCGTAGTACCAGATTCTTTTTTTTTATTATCAATACTTATTATAATTCTCATACACAATGTTGCTGACTATTTGGGCGATCATATCTAATATATTTAGTATAGGTTCTCGAATAACAAAACCTCACTTCTATGAAGAGGTAGTTAGTTTCAGAAACAGATTACAGTTGAAATTATATGGGTTTTATTATAAAAAAATTGATTTATTTATGTCAAGTTTGCAGTGGTTCAATCGTATTGAAATTCTTTAAAAATTAATATAGTTTGTAAAATATCATATGTCATTTTGTCTTCTTAGTGTTTCTTGTGGTAAAGATTTCAAATTGATTCAGACACGAGCGCTCAAATAGACAACACCTCCACAAAATACTCTTAGTCAATAATTGTTTCATTCTGATATTATATTACTTATTAATTACATTGCAAACACTTACGCTCCTCTATCACACTCGCAGATCACATAAAAAATGGTCAGAAACAGTCTTATCT
Organism: Bedellia somnulentella; assembly: GCA_963576735.1. NCBI lineage: Eukaryota > Metazoa > Arthropoda > Insecta > Lepidoptera > Bedelliidae > Bedellia > Bedellia somnulentella. Next base: position 321,790 of record OY755198.1, read on the forward strand.
GCATTTTACTCGCCCCGCTTCGAATGTTAGCAAAATAATTGCATACAAATCGTAAGAGTCAAAGATGAGATAAAGATTTCTAGCCATTTATTATGTGTTCTGCGATCACACTACACATATATTCCTTTAAAAGCCACTTTTTTTTGTGAGATCATTTTTTTTGTCGTTTTTTGATATTTTAGTGTTTGCAGTCGCGCGGTCCCCTACAGCACGTGCGACGTCGGGCAGTGCTGCTCCTGGATGGTCGGCAGCAGCGACGTGAGCCGGTCGGTGGGACGCAGCACCTGCACACCACATACTGTCAGTACTAATGTACGCGCGGACTTCACACCATAGTGTATATAGCAAACATTATTCTTTTATTCTAACCCTTTAGGAAAGTGTTTCGTCCCGCTTTAAATTGAAATAAAATAAACATGCCAGTTTCATACTACTAAGTTCGAAATTGAAGAAAAGTACATATAAACTCAGAACCCCAATTTCACCCCTTTATGGGATGATTTCCTGCTCTTATATATCACTAGCTTTCCGCCCACGGCTTTGCTCGCGTGGAATTCAGTTATATTTCGGTTTAAAGCACAACTATAAGAAAACTTCTCATTCCCACGATTTCCCACAGGAATATCATTTTTTTCGGGATAAAAAGTACCCTATTATTTAATTTACACTTTTGACTATACGTCTGCAAAATTTCAAAGCAATCGGTTAATTAGTTACGGCGTGAAAGCGGAACAAACAAACCAACTCACTTTCCGATTTGTAATACAAGTAAGGATAAAAGCAACCCCTTTTCTGAATTTCGAGTTGTTATAGAAATAAGTGTAACAGTCAGTAAAAGACATAGTAAATGATATGACAATAGCAGACCTTAGCAGTCCGGTCGCTGAGCGGCCACCGCCCGCGCGCCCCCCGCCCGCCTCGCTCGTAGCGCGCCGCCGCCGCGCCCACCGCCACCGCGGCGACGTGCTGGGATTGTATGGAGATCTGTGTACAATGTATACTAACATTATAACGTTTCAACCGTGTTTGTGTGTTTCATTGGTGATAGCTATCGATAGATATATGAACGCTCTGTTTCTTCAGTGTTCTATGATCTTTTACAGGACACAAGATTCTGTACACGTACAACATCATTCATTATTATTATTTTCCTATGTAACTTAAGTTTACTTTTTTAATGTGATTGTCAAGTGTTTCTAAATGTATGTGTTTGTAATTTTGTATGTAGCAATGAATAAACGTTTTCATTCTTTATTTCATTAAGTGACCCTCATTTGTTTTTATTGTATTTATTGTATTAGGATGGGTGTTGCATTTCTAGTGATTTTGAGCATATTTCAAGAAATTCATGTAGAAATGTTATAATTAAAACAGCTGATTCTTTTTTCTCTTTTTCTCCTTGCCATTACCAGATAGGCTAATGCATAAGCCATGCAGCCAAGTTTTCGATGTAAATGAAGCCTATGATTCTTCTAAGAATATATTTTGTTATAGAATAAATACTAAAAGTTCAATAGTTCCACAAAAGTTGTGAAATTTGCATGGTTTATTAATTTTATTATTCAGGGCACACCAATAATACATATAACAACGTAATTCAACGCAATTTTTGTATTGTTTACGAAGCTGAAAACTGATGTTTATACGTCCACAAATATAAAAAAAAAATAGTTTGTTTTGAAGATTAAATTTTCATACAGTTTACTACAATCTACAATATCCTTTGTGCACGTACAGAAAGTTGGCATTAAAGAGTGAAACCGTTGTACAATACATGAAAAAAAAAGTTTTTGCGGTCAAATACGGCGGTAAAAACTGAAAGAAAATAAATAGCGGAATGAAATACATGGAAAACTATTAATTTGTTTCAGTTTAATTTAAATGCGGCATATCTTGAGGTTTTAGTAAATACAACACCCCTACCACCCTGAAAATAAACATTATGCTATTTATTTGTATAGAATTATTGCATTATCAGCGCGATATCTATTAAGGTTAATCAGGACCAAGAACAAAGAGAACTGTTAGTGGACATATAATAACGGTCTCTTTTGATTGACTGAATGTTTTGGATACGTGTACATTCATAAGTCAATTGGTTAGCGTCGGCTTAGAACAGCACTAACACACTTTTGAGTGATCGTTGGTTCATGTGGTGTGTAGAGACAAATCAGCAATCATCCTTTATTTCACACCTTCTTTTCACCATTTTTCTACCAAAGATGAAAAGATGCCAACGAATTTCTAGTTCTGAAGCTTACCCTTTTTGGGTTTAATATCGGCGAGTATAGTAGGTTTATTAGTTACCATTATTGTCAAAGTAAAAGGAGCTCAAGCACAGTAATCCTATGCCGTACAAAATGAATATACTTTCCGGTAACTAACTAATGGACGTATTGGTATCAGCTAAAAATCAAAACAGCTAAGAAAAGTTGCATGGAAACTTAACACTATTACAATATTTTCTAATTCGATATAAACTTACAACAGAGTTTTGATGTCTCTTGATTGGTTTTTTGTATTATATGTAAAAGTGGCTGGCTGAAAATGTAAATCGAACAAATAAAAACAAGAGAAAAAAAAAAGAGCGCGTCCTTTAAATTTTCACCATTTGCAAAACTTTGAAAATTCGTAACTTAATAAACGAAAATATTAACTTCAGAAAGCATAAAAACAGTTGCAAATGACATTGATACAGACCTTTCAGCCTAATTAAAGTAGTGGGGTAAGTATTTTTCATCAAATCGAGATTTTTTTATTCAAGTAGGAATATTTCATCGCGAAATCTGTCGGTAAGTTGATTAGTAGTTCAAAAAAAAGGAGCTTGCATGAACATAAAACTCCAGCATTAACATTTATGCATGTTTCACATCACATACTGTCTCGGATGTACAGTGAGAGCCTCCGTGGTTTAACGGTTTCTACGTAAGGTTGGATTCAGTCTATTTATTCAACCATATTACACCCCCCTCTTGCCTCAAATGGCTGAGGAGTTCGTTCAAAATCTCTGGCTACCACTTGTAGCGATAACAGCCATCAGTGTATGTCTTACTTCCTACATATTCTATAAACTCAATCGTTGACGCCGAATATCTCCGAAAGAGTTGGCAGGGCTACTCATACTTCTAAACATCACGTGACATTGTTTTCACTTGGTGTTCAGAGTTCCCACGTTTTGCTTGGACGTTGTACTCGCGTGATAGGGGGCAGGCTGTAGTCACTCATCAATTCCGTGATATCATATTATTGTGAGACTGTGAGTTGCATCCGACTGTTGCGGATTCTGGCAAAATGCAAATCTAATGTAATAAAATCCTATTAAATTATTTAGGTTAGAAAATGGCCAAGACTGTTCGAATTGGAAAGAGGTTCTGCGAGCCCTTTTGTTTCTGACGAGGAACAACAGGACATAAGTATGAAAATGGTTTAGTATCGAAAAATACATACTCACGACTATAAATGCCAAAATGGGGTAGTCAGAGGTTTAGATTCAGAAAATTCATTAACCACTTTTGTATGGATTGTAAAATAATGAAAGATTTGGTTATTGTTATTGTAAGCTGCCACTACACAGCCCTTTCTTCAATAACTGGCTTTTCGTATGCTCACGGGTATAAATCTCATTAAGGGATAGGTAGGAAGGGTGAAATAAAGGTTGCAAACAATTTATCGAAATGCTGTTTATTCTCGATCTTCTTTGTCTTGCCGTTCAAAACTATCGTACACAAACATTCATAATACATTTGATGTCATTCTCTTACAATATTAGCTCTACCATTTACACCCCCAGAAATGCCCTCGGGGGATTAAAATAAAATATATTTGCCTAAAAACTAACAATTTGTCATTTTAGACTCGCGGTCTAAAAGTAAAATTTATTTAGCGCTTAATTAATTTGTAAATTCTTTGTAAAGTGATAAAATTTATAAAATCCTTAAGTTGCCCCCGAGGTTAATTTGGGGGTGTGGCCGTAGTACCAGATTCTTTTTTTTTATTATCAATACTTATTATAATTCTCATACACAATGTTGCTGACTATTTGGG